>SJYV01056333.1:4466786-4529056 GCA_006410875.1 Neotragus pygmaeus
CGGAGCGCCCGCGGGTTGGCCCCGCTAAAATATGTGTTCTCGTGGCGCCCTCTGGTGTCCAGACTGAGAAATAACAGCCTGGGCGGTTCCGCTGGAACTCCTGGGCTGAAGGGCCATCCCCTGGGCTGGTGGGGCCTAAGCCACACTAACCCTTACATACACAGGCCTGCTGCATTTCTTAGAGATTTCTCAGCTCCCAGTTGCCACGAGATGAGGAATTATAGCTGTAGTTTCCTTTCTGAATTCAGGTTAGGGACTTTTGCCCAGGGTATGTCAGGGGGATATATATTTTATTATCGGAGAAGGCAATGGCACCCCACTCCAGTACTCTTGCCTGGAAAATCCCATGGACGGAGGAGCCTGGTAGGCTGCAGTCCATGGGGTCGCTAGGAGTCAGACACGACTGAGTGACTTCCCTTTCACTTTGCACTTTCACGCATTGGAGAAGGAAATGGCAACCCACTCCAGTGTTCTTGCCTGGAGAATCCCAGGGACGGGGAGCCTGGTGGGCTCCCATCTATGGGGTAGTACAGAGTCAGACATGAATGAAGCGACTTAGCAGCAGCAGCAGCGTCAGGGGATATATATTTTATTAGGTTATGATCCTTCAAATTATAACCCAGAATGAAGACTCCAGTAAATAGTACTGACAGTTTATATACAGGGACCTCATCCTTGCAGTTTCCGTATTTCCACTGCACACATGAGGAGGCCCAGACTCATAGAACACGTTAAAAGTGAGCTATAATTTTGAACCAAACCTGACTCTCTCCCACGTTCTGGAACCATGTCATGCTCACTCCTAAGAAATGTTTATGAAACAGCTGGTGCGGGTTCATGACATCAGTATTAAGAAGGGTTTCCCAGGAGAACTGAAAACGGGTATTTAAAGAGATGCTTGTACCCAGATGGTCACAGCGTGTATCATTCCTAGTAGCTAAAAGGTAGAAGCCCTCCAAATGTCCGTCAGCTGCAGAATGGATAAATTGTGATGACGTCCAGGCAATGCAATAGTATTCAGGGAAAAAAAGGAGTGAAGTACTGACATGTGCTACAGCGTGGATGGACCTGGGAAACAGGCCAAGTCGAAGAAGCCAGACCCAAAAGACCACACACTGTATGATTCCACTTAAATGAAACGCCCAAAATAGGCAGATCATGGCAGATGAGTGGTGCCAGGGTCTAGAGGAAGTGGGGCAACTGCAGGTGCTGCTGAATGGGGACAAGGCTTCCTTTCGGGACTGATGAAAATGCACTGTATGTAGAGGTGGTGGCTGCGTAACATTGCGAATGTTCTCAATGCCACTGGATTGCACACTGTAAAGTGGTTAATTCATGTTTTGTAAGTTTCATCTTAATATAAAAAAGTTCTTTATTTTTAAATTAATTTTAATTGGAGGATAATTACTTCATAATATTGTGATGGGTTTTGCCAAGCATTGACAAGAATCAGCCATGAGTATGCCTGTGTTGCCCCCATCCTGACCCCCTCTCCCACCTGTCTCCCTACCCTATCCCTTGTTTAGAAAGAGAATGAATGAAGGGGTTTCATGTATCTCTTCAGAATGTTGAAGAGTTTCCCAGTCTACCTCGAGACAATTAATATAAGAACTTTTTCTGAACGCCTGCTCTGTGTAAAGCATTATTGTAGGAGTTGAGGACTAAGTCTTGGTGGGGAGTGGGGCAAGAGAGTACCACCTCTTTGGGAGATGTGACATCTACAGAGGGAAGTCAGACAATAGATAATACATTGTCAGACAAGGCAAGGTATGTGGTTTATTAAGTTGTAATAAGTGTCAAGAGGGAGCGAAAAGGAGTCAGTGTGTGTTGAGTGTGGCGAGGAGGCTAAGGAAGTCACCGCTAAGCAGACAGTGTTAGTGAGAATCTGAAGGAGATAAGCAGAGAGCCATGAAAATATCTGAGGGAGAGAGGTCCAGGCAGAAGCAGGATCATGGCTGGAAGCCAGTGCGGCTGGATCCACGTGAGCAAGAAGAGGAGAGATGGGACGAGTGGGTCGCCAGAGCCTCAGTGGCTTTTCATCCTGGCTGAGATGGGAGCCTCTGGAAGGGTTTGAGCAATCATGTGCAGAAAACATGGAGAACATAATCAGCAGCTATCAAGCTGACACTCACGTGACCACCGCCAAAGTCACGAGCTAGACAGCGGTCAGCCCCCTAGCAGCCCCGAACAGACCTTCCTGCCGATGCCGAGCCCCTCAGACCCTGCCCTCCACAGGGCCCTCATGCTTCTTATAGCTCTTGCTTCCTTTGTTGTTTAGCACCTATGAGCTCATCCCTAAAAAAATGTGGTTTTTATGTTGCCTACTTTTGAATTTTTTATACATGGAATCATACTATCTGAACTTTTTATGGCTAGCTTTCAGCTTTTATGGCTACGCTTTACTTTTCTAAGGTTTACCAGTGTTGCAAATATAATTGGTTGTGTAAATGTCCCATCACTTGTTGGAAATCACCCGAAGCTCTACTGTTGTTTGTTTTGTTGGAGTATAGTTGATTTGCAGTGTTGTGTTCATTACTGCTGCACAGCAAAGTGATTTAATTATACATATGATACATTCTTTTCGGAGAAGGCAATGGCACCCCACTCCAGTACTCTTGCCTGGAAAATCCCATAGACAGAGGAGCCTGGTAGGGTGCAGTCCATGGGGTCGCGAAAAGTTGGACACGACTGAGCGACTTCCCTTTCAGTTTTCACTTTTCACTTTCATGCATTGGAGAAGGAAATGGCAACCCACTCCAGTGTTCTTGCCTGGAGAATCCCAGGGACGGGGGAGCCTGGTGGGCTGCTGTCTTTGGGGTCACACAGAGTCAGACACGACTGAGGCGACTTAGCAGCAGCAGCAGCAGCAGAAGTGACTTAGCAGCAGCAGCAGCATACATTCTTTTAAAAATTTGTTTCCATTATGGTTTATCACAGGATAGTGAATATAGTTCCTTGTGCTATACAGCAGGACCTTGTTGCTTATCCATTCCATGTGCAACAGTTTAACAGTCTGCATCTTCCAACCCCCAGTTCCCACTCCATCCCTCCCCTGCTTCCTTGGCAACCACGTGTCTGCTCTCTGTGTCTGTTTCACAGATAAGCTCATTGGTGTCGTGATTTAGATTCCATGTATGAGTGACATCCTGTGGTGTTTCTCTTTCTCTGACTTGCTCCACGTGGTATGATAATCTCTAGGCCCATCTGTGTTGCTGCAGATGATGTCATCTCTTTTTCATGGCTAAGTAATATCCGCTGTGTATACATGTGCCCCATCTGTTTTANGGAGACAGTCCATGCAGAAAGCACAGCAGCAGGCAGAACAAGCACTCTGTTAACACCGGCTCTTGTTTTTACTGCTAAGGAGAGGTGGCCCTCTCTGCCGTTTCATACCGATAGTGATGCGTGAGTCCGTGTCTGTGATGAGAACTGGCGAGAGGAGCAGGAGAGACTGGGAAGCAGGAAATGCCTGTCTGTCTCCTACAAGGTTACCATCTCTGTGATCCTGCGGGATCGTGGATCAGGCTGAGAAGCCAAGAACAGCTTCTCCCCCAGATTCATTTTCCGTCGCCTCAGTGATTCTTTTTGCAGCCTTAGGCCAGAGCTTCACCTTGAGCTTTTCACACAGTCTGAGCCAGTGGTTCTCAAGCTCGGTTGCCCATGACAATCACCTGGAGGGTTGGTGAAGACTCAGATCCCTGGGCCCCACTCTGTTACGGATTCAGGAAGTTAGAGGTGGAGGGCTGAGAATCTGTATTTCTAACAAATTCCCTGGTGTTAATGCTGGCCCAGACTTTGAGAACCACTAGACTAAGCAGTGAACTATGAAGGGTGGTGGGGGTGGGCGGGGAGACAAGGAACAGTCAGGGGAGGCTTCCTGGAGGGGATGGCCTTCAGAGTAAGCCTCAGTTTGCTAGATGAAGAGATCACAGAGGGAACAGAGACAGAGGTGTGAGGGCCAGGGTGTGCTGGAAAAGGCCGGAGAGATGATGGTTTCAGGTCCCTGGTGCTAGAGGGGCAGGACTTTGAAGGGTGGGTGAGGACCCAGGCTTCCTCTGTAAATAAGGAATGGTGTGGAGCCTGGGAGCAGAGCTGGCAGCATGGAGGGGTTTAGGGAGAATCGGATTAAGAGGGTAGCAGTCCTGAGAGCAGAAGGGCAGCCTTGGCCCTCCGCCCACGTGACCTCACCTTCCTGGAAAGCCTGGAGGATTTCTTGCGTGATGCTACTTTCAAAGTAGGGGGTGAGACCCACGATTCCAAGGGCGTGAGATGAATTAGTGGGTGTGACCAGGATTGAAAAGAAGGAATAAAAAGAGGACAGAGTGAAAAAAAGAGCTCACCGCACACAACAGGAGTATTGCTGCATCAAACCCGTGGCGGGTGTGTGTGCACGCCCCGCATCACGATGTACGCGCGTTACAGTCAAGAAGGCTCGTGAGTCAAAGCTCTGTGCAGTCTTCCGGTTCAGGGAGCCAGCCACGGTGTGGCCTCACCCGTGTGCTCACTCAGTCACATCTGACTCTCTGTGACCCCCGTGGAGCCTGCCAGGTTCCTCTGTCCATTGGATTTTCCAGGCAAGACTTCCAGGAGCGGGGATGCCGTTTCCTATTCCAGGGGATCTTCTCTACCCAGGCACAGGCCTTGTCTGGGGCACATGTTGTTCAGACCCCACCTAGAGAAGCTGACTGTCCTGCAGTAGAAAAGACAGGGCCCTGCAGGACCCCAGGACAGGAAGGGCTGAGAGGAGGGTGTGGGAGGGGAGCTCAGAAAGAAAGCTCAGCCCTAGGAGGGTCCGGGGCGGGGCAGGCGTCAGCATGAGACAGGCTCTGGGGGGGCTTCGCGGAGGTGGCTTGGAGACTGCCTGCAGTCAGTGGCGCAGCTGACAGCAGGGCCTTGAGGAAGAGACCCTGAAGATAAAGGCAGGTATAAAGTTGCCAAGAAGCAAGGGGAACTGAACAGGGTGTGAGAAGGTAGACAGGTTTTCAAAAGTAACCTGACAGACTCTGGGTCCATCCACACCTCGACAAATGACCCAGGGTGGCTCCTTTGCATGGCCGAGTAGTGTGCCATCGTGTATGCGAGCTGCCTCTTTTCCCGCTCCTCTGTAGATGGACAGTTAGGTTGCTTCCATATCCTGGCTGCAATGAACACTGAGGTGTGTGCGTCTTTTTGAACTTCGGTTTCCTCAGGGTATATGCCCAGTAGTGGGATTGCTGGGTTATACAGGAGTTCTATTTTTAGTTTAAGGAAACTCCATATAATGTTCTCTGTAGTGGCTGAATCAATTTACATTCCCAGCAACAGTGCAAGAGGGTTCCCTTTTCTCCATACCCTCTCCAGCATTTATTATTTGTAGGTATTTTTGAGAATTAAAAAAAGTAACCAGAGGCCCAAGAGAGAGACAGAGTCCAAACAGTTCGAAGAAGCTGCGAGCCAACTCATTTAAGTGACCCCTAAGGAAACGGAGGCCCAGGGCTGGCCAAGGGCAGGGGCCCTGAAAGCTTGTGGCCCAGGGCTCTTCCTGGCCACAGTGCATCTCCAAACACCCGCTCAGAGGTCGAATCCCATGTCATCTGCATCAGGGGATCAGCAAACATGGTGGGCAGGGCAGCAGGTGGGAGCCTGAATGTGCCAACATTCCAGATGCTCCGGGCAGACCCCGCCTGCCCCCACCGGGTGAGAAGCACTTGGGCCCGAGTTAGAAACCCTGGGATTGCCATGTCTGCAGATCTTTAACAAAGGAGCCTCATGACACTGGAGCTGAGGTGGTAAAACGGAAAGGTGACTTTGTCTCTCGTGTGGGCTGTTCTCTATACCAGCTCCCCCCGCCCCAGAACCTGCGCACCAAAACCTGCCTGCTTTTAGGTCTTGATTTATTCAGATGGTCTCATTTTACACATTAAGAAACAGTTCCAGAGAAGCTGTGATTTTAATGTCACTGAGAACGGAAGCCAGGAGGGAGGCCTAAAGCAGGCTGTGGGTTTAAGGTCCTCCTCAGAGGTTCCACCTGGTGTGAGAACTAGCTTTGTACTTTTCAGCAATTTCATCACACAGAATCATCTTTGATATTATTTTCTATCTGATAAATACCTCTGTCCTCTTGAAAGGAAACTTCCCATGTCTAAGAAATTGCTCAAAAAGTCATATATATATATATATATATATATTTTTAGAGAAGACAAAGTTTTAAAAATAGTATGTGAAAAAGCCCACGTCACTTTGGTCATCTTTTCTTTAACTGATTTAATGGCACTGAGGCCAGGTTTGTGCCTCAGGACAGATAAACACACACCTTGGTTATCCACCTCGGTACAGCTAAGGGTAGCGTCTTTTTACGCTGTTTGTATATGACATCGACAATCACGTCTCATTTCCTCTCATCCACCTTGATTGAGGCAAAGAGGATCAACAGCCAACGCTGTGGTGAATATCCATCTGGAAATGGTAATTATTGCATCATCATATTCGAGCTTTCACTTGTCATGTACCATTAGCAGGTAACAAGATCACTGTGGGTCTCAGACTGTGGAGATAATTAGAGCATCTATAGGTTAGCGGGAAATCAAGTTGTGCTGGTCCCCATCAGTGCTGGGGAGCAGAACGCAATTAGAGGGAAAATCTGCAAGGTCTTGAGAGGAGTAAAGCCTGGGGGATTCAGTACCGTGGCTGACTTGACAGTAACTTCTGGTCTCGCATTGCAAGTGGCGGCCAGGAAAGAGTGCTCGGGAGAGCAGGAGCAGGGTGGTCTGCCAGCAAGGCCATGGATGGGGAGTGTTTGGAAGGTCCTGAGAATTTTAGAAAAACAGTGGTTATCATGCTTTCCAGTCTACTAGTCTTTAAGTTATTTTCTCCAGCCTGGGAGCAGGGTAAAGGGGGCAACCTTCATTCAAGCCCATCATCAGCTTTCCAAGCCTGGGAGTCTGGTGCCCCCAGCCAGCAGCATTCCAGAGCCCCCTGTGCCAATACCACCCACCTCTGCCTGTGAAGCTGCAGGTGTCCTCAGCATAGACCGCCAGCCCCCCATTTTTGTTCGTTTCCATTTCTTATTCTCCAACAGCAGCCACCCACATCTTGCTAAAGCCGGACTGCCTTTGTTTTCTCCATTAAGACACAAACACTCATCATCCATCATGTGGACACCAAGAAATTTAACAGATTTTACATCCTGAAAAGACAAAACAGGTTTCAGAGGATGAGGGAGAGATCTGCAAGCTGCTGAGGGTTATGCCAGGTAATTCAACAAGACACAGGAAAAGACAGGGACATACCTGGAAGGTCTGAAGTCACACACACCACACTGAGCCCACAGACTGCAGTGCGAAGAGACAGGCTCACGCCAGCTGTTGGCAGAGGCCCTCGATCAGAGTTATCAACGCAGCCGGAGCGCATGCTGAGTTTTGAAAGAGGTGTAAGACACAAAGGGCGCTGGCTAGCTCTGCCTGCAGATACACCCCCTACACAATTCAAAATTACCTTCCCAGGACTCCGCTTAGGACATGCAATCACTCTTGGTTGTATGGAGGGCAGACATTTCCAGAAACTAACCGGCAGAGGCTATGTGGGTCAGAGAGGGCAGCCAGCCTTCCGTCCTCACTCAAGGCTTCAAGGTGTTTCTGTTCCAGAGCCTGGCCTGTCTCGCAGGCATGGCTTCGTCCCTATGGTAAGGTGGCCACCCCACACAAACAGGCAGCTGGAAGCTTGGTTCACATTTTTTAATAACATGGCACAGTTTACATAACACAAGAAGGCTCCGCCGATGAGAACATGCTGAAGACTCAAGTTNCAAGGCTTCAAGGTGTTTCTGTTCCAGAGCCTGGCCTGTCTCGCAGGCATGGCTTCGTCCCTATGGTAAGGTGGCCACCCCACACAAACAGGCAGCTGGAAGCTTGGTTCACATTTTTTAATAACATGGCACAGTTTACATAACACAAGAAGGCTCCGCCGATGAGAACATGCTGAAGACTCAAGTCGCTTCACGTTTCTTTTCACATAGGATCTAGAAAGGACTTTATTACATACAGGAGGAACAGCAAAAAGGTCTGTATAGAACAATCTCTTTACAATACTGAAAGCTATCACTACGGTTCCAGTGTACATATTCCTTGGATTTTTTTTTTTCCTTTTTAGTTGTCTTAAAAAAAAAAAACACTGCACAACATTTGGAATTCACAAAATCTGAAGCTCACAACTAAACCTTCAGTTGACTACTAAAATAGATCTCTCTGCTTATTAGAAACAATGGTCTGTAGTTAACTTTTTTTTTGTTGCAAAAACAGGATAACAACGTCAGATAGCACTTTAATATACTAGAAGACCAAATGGAACTAATTTTATTTCATACATATATTTTACAGTCCAGTAGACAAGATATATTGTATCTCTGCTAGTAAAGTCATATTCTCTCCAAATTAGGTAGACAAGAGGCTGACTGTATGATAAAAGTATCATGAAGAGACAGTAAGATTGATGCAAAACTCAAAAACACACGCACACACAAGGCCATCTCTCTGCCTGCCACCCTTTGCCCTCTGCAACACTCCCTGGCCCCACAAAGCTGACCTGTTTTGGCTCCTCCTGGACTTGGTTACCGACGGGAACACGGTGAGTCATGCTAGGGAACGTGCTCCTGATCATCAGTTATTGAATACAGTGAAAACATATCCATCATCTGAGAAAACGTGAAGCTTTCTTTCAGGATCTGTTTGGGTGCAACTGAATCTCATTACAGAATGAGGAGGGGTGTACAGATAAGAAACAGGACGCACTGAAAAACGCATGGTTCCCACGAGGGGTGTGTGAAGTCACGTGACAGATGGTGACGAAGTGCTGGCGGCCTGTTTGTGTCCCCTGATTTTGGCATCTGACCACTCCCATCCTCCCTGGCCCTGGTTGGTTGGTTCACGGCCTTGGTTTACCTCTCCAGGGCTGCACTCTCCTCACCCCACCCCCACACACACCCAGAGGCCCACGAGGAGCAACTTCAGATGCAAAGATTCAGCCTGGGGGTCCAATTTGCAAAATCAGGTGTTATTCTCTGTCTGAAAAAACAAGCAAGGAAAACAGTCATATCATGTTAAGTGCTTGTTCAGGGAAAATATGACCTTAAGTATGTTGTAAATGGACTTGAAAAGGCTCCTTTGAGTTAGGTGGGCTTTTGTGAAAAGCCCTAACATTCATTGCATAGTTGAAGGGTTTAGCTGTCTAGAACAATACATGGGGAACACAACCGAAGCTGGCTGTGCTCGCTGATATTAAGTCTGCAAATAGCACATTTTAAGTATTAATGTATTATGTTACTTAATCTTTATCTATTTACATCTGTACAAAGTAAAGCTTTCATCTTGCCCTTTTGCATATATGAACCATTAGCTCATGAAGCAACAAGCGCCCCCCCCTTTTTTTCTTTACATAACTATGTACACGGCCTTCCCTTCTCACCCCAAAGATCTCTGCACGATGGACACTGTGGACTCTTGTCTGCTTCCCCCCACCCCCCAATTATCACCGCGTCGGTGTGTGTGTGGTCATCTTCACTGTTTTGGTTCAAATCAAAAAAGTTTTATACGACAAACCAAAAGAGTGGGGAGACATGAGAACGTATGAATTGGCTAAAAGACCTGGAAAATTTCAACAGAGAATATACAAAAAGCATTTCAAAATCTGCACCGAGTCTATACACAATTTTTTATATACAGGGAGGCGCTGGGGGCTTCCCGCCCGCACTGGAGACGCGGGCCCGGCCAGCGTGCGCAGAGGGCAGGCCTGCAAGTCCGGCGCTGTGCGGCCCGTGGGCCTCTGTGTCCTGCCGGGCGTCCTGTCCGCTCCTTACCGGGCTTCGATGTCCTTCAGCGTGTGGGAGGGAGGCCGCTCCCTGATCTCGGCGGACAGGGGCGTAGTCCTGCGGGGGGACACGGGGCGGCCCCCCAGCGTGGAGATGAGCGGGGGAGGCGCGCTGAGCGCCGCCGTTGGGGGCGTTTTGTTGAGCAGTCCGTTCTGGTGGCCCGCCGTGGGGCTGATGCGCGGGTAGTGCATGCTCGGCAGCCCCGGCGTGAGCAGCCCGGGGTGCGGCAGGTGGCCGTCCAGGGAGGCCGGGTGCACGGGGTGCAGCCGCGGGTGCTCGTAGTCCTCGCGGAGCACGTGCAGGCGCTCGCGCTCGTCCAGGTGCGCCCCGCGCTCGTGCTCCCGCCGCGGGTCCACTGCCAGCGGGTGGTGGTGGTGGTGGTGGTGATGGTGGTTGTAGTCGTGCGGCTCCCGGTCCCGGAAAGAGCGGTCGGCCTCGTACAGCCGGGGCGTCGAGAGCCGGTGCAGAGGGTCGCTCCTCAGCAGGAAGTCCCTGCCCAGCGGGTCCCTGCGGTGAATGTCCAGTTCCCGGTAGGGGTCCCTCAGGGGGTCCCGGATGGGGTCCCAGTGGAAGGAAGGGTACGGGAAGCGCTCCCCGCCCGGGACGGGGCTGAGGCCCAGGAAGGGCGTCATCATGCGAGTCCTGTCCAGGCCGCTGATGCTGTTCATGGGGTGGATCCCGGGCATCCCCACGGCCACGGGCATGGAGGCCAGGGGCCCCGGGTGCACGCCGGCCGAGGAGCTGGGCGGCGGCGGCGGGGGCGGCGGCTCCGAGGACCGGTGGGTCGGCGGGGCCTCGGGGGGCAGGTCGTGGTCCTCCTTGCGCTCCTCCTTGACCTTGACCTCGGCGCTCTTCTTGGGGTTCTCGTAGGCCTGCTCGCCCTTGCGCGGCTCGGCGTCCCGGCTGGCGGCGCTGCCGGGCCGGGCGCTGTCGGTGGTGGGCGCCCGCGCGTAGGGTGACGGCACCCGGGCCAGCTGCTTGGCCTCCTCGCCCGCGGCGCGGCCCTCGTGGCCGTGGCCGTCCTTCTCGGCCAGGGCGCCCTCCTTCGCCTTGTGCTCGTCGGCGCCCAGGTCCTTGCGCGATTCCGAGAGCTCCCGCTCCCTGTCCTTGCACTTGTCTTTCTCGCGAGCCTCGGCGCTCAAATGCCCCCTGATCTGCTCGCCGGAGCTGCGGCCGTGTCCCAGGGTGCTCACCGGGAGGACGGGGGCTGGAGAGGGGTGGCTGGAGTGTCTCTTCTCGACGCTTTCCCTGCGGAGGAGATGGGACATGGGGAGGCAGGTGAGCTGGGCTGCCGGCCGGCTGATGAGATGGCTAAAGAGGCCGGGCCGGGCTCGGCTCCCTCGCCCCCGGGGGGGCCGCCGTGCCCTGACCTGACTGGCCTAGACTCCAGAGGAGGCTTGAGGGGGTGAAGCCCGAGGAATGAGGGGTGGGAGAGTGTGAGGGGGCATAACTGTGTATGTAAGAGGCACCGACCTGAATCAAGACCGGGAGGAAGAACTTTCAGAAACCTGAACTGCCCAATGAGGTCACTGATGCGGCCGCTTGTCTAGATTCTCAGGAAGAAGCAGCAAGTTCCAACACTGCAATTCTGAGCCGCAGGAGAGCATGACCTGAGCGTCACGGGAAAACCTCTCTCCTGACAGCAAGAGGAAGGGCTGGTTTCAGAGTAAAGGCAGCAGGTTATGGGGCAACCAAGATGCAGCCCCCGCGGGGCTCAAAAGGAAACCAGTTTCAGGACACTGGGGTTGCACAAAGCACCTTCTGCCTTAGGAAAAAGCAGGTCCAGAGACGCGAAAGCCAAGGGGCCGGTGGGGAGCCAGTTCTGTCTGATCGGAAGTGTGGAAGAACTCGAGAGGCCTGTCTTGGGTGGGCCTTACAACTTCACGGCACACGATGNGCTCGTGAGGGCTGCTAAAGCTCTGCACACTGGGGCCATCCTTGTGGCCGAACACTGAGTTGGGTGCTGAAATGGCGAAGTGGAGAACAAAAAAGGTTTCAGAGAAATTGTCTGTCCGCCGCAATGAGGGTACTTACCAAAAGCTCTAACAGCATTCAGAGTTAAAAGGAATACATATTATTGGGAGCTGGAAAAGGAAAGGAGACCAACAGATTCATTAGAGGAACGCGTCCTACACTGGACAGGTTAAGTAAGCTCACAGCTTTTGCTTTTCTAACCAAAGGCAAAGGGGCAGACGGGGGTGAAGAGGGGGTAGATTAGAAAGGAAAGGGTCTCAGCCTGGCAGGCGCACGCAGAGGTCCCGAGCATGCAGGAGGGCGGACGTGGATGGTGGGACTTGGGTTAACAGCTCCGTTCAGAGTAGAATCTGTGGTCCTTTTCTGCCCACCACGGCCCTGTTAATGTAACACGACTGTTGCCCTGTCCACAGCCTCAGCGACAGAAACCAGCATCAGCAGAGGCCAGACAGGGGCCTGATCTAATTAGACACGGAGGGTCTCCAGGCTCCGAGGACCTGACACGGAGCTGCATCTCAAGTCTCCTGCAGAGGCAGGCAGGACAAGCTGATACTGAGTGGCTAAAGGGTGCTTAGACCCAGAGGAGTTGCAACTCCCTTCCTACTGGAGACAGACTCCTTTCCTCTGTGAAGTCTTGACTGACTGTGTTACAGTACCGCTTCTGCTCTACGCTTTGATGTTTGCGCCCCAGGTATTGACTCCACAGCCCCGCCCTGCATTGGAAGGTGAAGTCTTAGCTGCTGGATTACCTGGGAAGTCCCTTGACTTCTCAGTGATGGAAAATTACAGTCTTCTTGGATGTTGCCCTCGCTGGACTGTCCTGAGCCTGGTATGGTTTCCCATGCTTCAGTGTGTTCTCTCACTCCACTGAAGCAGGATGAAACTTAAAGACTGTCTTCACGTCTAATGGGGGCAGCGGCGGTGGTTTAGTCGCTATGTTGTGTCTGACTCTTTGCCACCCTGTGGACTATATCCCACCAGGTCTCTCTCTGTCCATGGGATCCTCCAGGCAGGAATACTGGAGTGGACTGCTATTCCCTTCTCCAGGGGATCTTTCCCACTCAGGGATCAAACCCGGGTCTCCTGCACTGCAGGCAGATTCTTTACCACTGAGCCACCAGGGAAGCCCACGTCTAATGAGTGCTGTGGCTAAAATCTGGGTGGCTAGAGATGGAATAGGATGAAATTATGAACTTTAGCAAACTCTGTGGTGTTCAACCGACCACCTTTCCTAACCTTCAGGAGCATATATCAACAGCGTGCTAGAGGTTGGTTTAGACCTAACTCCACTGACTGGGCTTGCTTTGGCAATGATATAACCTAAATTTATTTCCCAAGAGCATGGTTCCTTTCATCTAGAAAGGTCTCAAGCCATCGACAGATCAGAGGAGACAGTTTAAAGGTGGATTGTAAAAAGTTAGAGGTACTCACTAACTGAAGGATTTCCAAGTCCCCCGAAGGCATTGCCACCAACCGCTGCCAGGCCCGTGAATGTAGATGGCCGATTAAAAGGCTCTGCAGACGAGATTGGGAAGAAGGGCATGGCTGTAGGACTCCGCTGAGTGAGGCAGCGCAGATTCCTGGGAAGGCAGTGGGGGCCCCTTGCCACGTGTATACTCAGACCCGATCTGTCTCACTTCTCCCACCAGATTATCCAAACGGTTTTTCATCCTTTTGGATGTGGGCACTGGGTTAGCAAACTATCTGTGGGGGCTATTTCCTGGAACTGTGCCGTGCTCTTTTTGGCTGTGCTGTGCTGCATACATGTGGGATCCTCGTTGCCTGACCAGGAATCAAACCCACGCCCCGCTGCAGCGGAGGCTCAGAGTCTTAACCATGGGGCTCCCATCTCTATTCTGCTGGGTGGGGGACATTACTCAAGGCACAGTATGCTCACGTGCCTCCCTGCCTGTCTTTCCTCCTCTCAGGAAATGCCCTGTAAGCTCTGACAGAACAGAAGTTAAGAGAGCTGCTTAAAATCTCCCAGTGGAAGGCTGAGGTCACACATATCCTACACCCTGTGGTTGGGCGTACCATTGCCCACATGTGCTGGTACACATGTGAAAATACCAAATAAATAAAGGCCACGAATAAAGCCCCTTTACTAGGAAGAGATATATGAATTGGGCTGTGAAATGATTAAAAAATAAGAGATACTATCCCTACATGGTGTCTCTCTCTCCACCTCCAGGGGTGCCCTTATATGGGCAAGTTCACTGTCTTCTCCCATCAGTGGGGACAGGCTGCTATACACGTGGATTCCCTGAGGTTCCAGGGCTTTCACCCTCCGCACCCTGAGTAACTCCACACACAACCACAACTGCACACAGATCTCCTATTTGAAGAGCCTGGTGTAAGAGGCACTGAACTCCTAGAGATGGATGGCCTGGATTCAAACATCTCCAAGGTCACCTCTATCTCCTGATGGTAAGTGACCTATCTAGGACTATGGCCTGCTAGCCAGAGAGTGCAGCAGGAACACAGGTTTTCTGAGATGCACACGTCAATCCCCGTGAATGATGGACCCAACTCACCGAGGTGGGCAGCAGGGTTAAGGAAGTTGCTGTGATGGGGGGGCGGCCCAAATGGGGTGCCAGCTGGGTGAGCAGCACCTGGAGAGTCAGACGCAACAGAGTTAGATTTCAGAGGAAGCCCCCTTCTCTGGCGCTGGCCAAAAGGTTCATTTGGATTCTTATGGGAAAACCTGAATGAACTTTTTGGCCATCCCAATACAACGCCACTGGTTTCTGGTCCCCTAAGGGCCCTGCAGGGAGTACGTAACGTAAGAACACAGCTGAAGTCCGCTCGGGTAACACGTGGGGAAAGAGAAACGTGCTTGTCAGGAGGCGGAAAGTAATTCAACGCCGCTTCTCTTTCCTGGCTGGGCTGCCTGCTACCCAAGACAGGTATTCCTTTCACCAATGCCGATGCCCAGTACCGCAAGCACGGAGAAACAGCGCCAGTGGGGCAGGCGCTTCTACTGCCACGTACGTCTGGAGAAAGGCCGGGTGAGAAATGGGAGGCAAGGTTCTTGACTGGTGGCCTACTTGCCACGCGCACCCACTCTCTCCGGGGCACCATCTGGCCCCGGGCTCCCTTCTTCAGAGACACCTCTGGGGGGGGGTGAGGCTTTCACTCTGAGAGACAACGTCAAATCCGGGTGCAGGAGCGGCTACCACAGAGCTGGACTCTGGGCTGCACTGCCTGGGCTTCTGCACAATCCCTTTTCCCGAGATCGTGTTAGCCGTCACGGAAGTGCATGGAAGGAGATGCTAAAGCTAGACCCTACGAAACGCAGAGAGTTGTGTCAGGCTGTGGGAGGCGGAGCCCTCCAGTCTCAATCTTCGGTGCCGGGAAAAGCTAGTTTCTTCACTTGCTCCTGGACACGGATCACCCTGCAGCCTCCTGTTGCTCTCTGATTCAGCTGCCAGGGAACTCGGGTCTCCCTTAGTGCTCGCTTTCTTTGGTCTTCCCTTTCCTGTCCTTTGTATCTGGCCTCGATTCTCTGCTGCTGCTGTTTACCTGCTGTCGTGCCCGACTCTTTGAGACCCCATGCACTGTAGCCTGACCAGGTTCCTCTGTCCGTGAAATTGTCCAGGCAGGAATACTGGAGTGGGTTGTCATTTCCTCCTCCAGGGGATCTTCCTGACCTGGGGATCAAACCCACATCTCCTGCATTGGCAGGTGGATTCTTTATCACTTAGACACATGGGAAGCCTCAAATCCTTCTTTTGAAGGAAGATAAAGACAGTGTGCATATGTGAATTAGGGAAGGACGATATTTCCAAAAGCTAAGGGCATCCACCTGGTGTGTGTGTCGATGTGCAGGTAAGGAGGCAAGTTCTCTGGGAGGCAGGCCTGACTCTAGGCAAGAGGTAGGCCAAGGTCATCTGAAGAAGCCCCCTTAGTTTATTTCAGGCACTAGTGCCCAACAGTAGAAGNGTGTGTCGATGTGCAGGTAAGGAGGCAAGTTCTCTGGGAGGCAGGCCTGACTCTAGGCAAGAGGTAGGCCAAGGTCATCTGAAGAAGCCCCCTTAGTTTATTTCAGGCACTAGTGCCCAACAGTAGAAGGCAATGGCACCCCACTCCAGTACTCCTGCCTGGAAAATCCCACGGACGGAGGAGCCTGGTGGGCTGCAGGCCATGGGGTCGATAAGAGTCCGACATGACTAAGCAACTTCACTTTCACTCTCCTGCATTGGGGAAGGAAATGGCAACCCACTCCAGTGTTCTTGCCTGTAGAATCCCAGGGACGGCGGAGCCTGGTGGGCTGCCGTCTATGGAGTCGCACAGAATCAGACACGACTGAAGTGACTTAGCAGCAGCAGTGCCCAACAGTAAGATCAAAGTGGCTGAATTTAAGAAGTGTGTCTACTTTTATACTTACCAGTTGAAAGTTTCACCAAATACCCATTTTGGGAAAATTTCAATATTGCTTACGCTAGAGAAGATTACCCCCCAGAATGGAAGTATAAACAGGGTGGGAATGGATTTGCTAGTAACTATTCCAAGAATCCCTTGCTTTTGACTAAGTTCCTATAAGCCAAGTATAAATTCCTTCAGGAACATAGATTAAGTGGAAGAGGGTTGATGCTTCAACACCCTATTAAGTTCTGTTTTGCGTTTTTCTTCCCCAGCCTGGAAGGGTCCTGTGGGCCCGGGGTGTGGAGGGAAGCACAGAGCCGCGGCATCTCGGCGGCAGAAGGCGCCGGAGGGGTCCTCTGTTCAGCCCTCAATGGTGACGCATTCTCCACTCAGAAAGTGCAAGTATGACGCCCACCTTCACAGAGTGAATACAGCCCAGCGTGTTCATTAGCCCATGACAGTGTTGCCAGCTAAATAACAATTCGCCTGCACACTGTCTGTGTAGTACAAGCTAATTAATGCTTCGAAGAAAATCGGAGCTTTGCTCAGCCCGGGGTCCCCAGGGGTACCCCAGAGTTCCAGAATTATCAAAGCAAAAGAAGCCAGTCTGTCTGCTGGGCTCAAATGGAAGCCAGGGAGAAACCTCTGTTTCTGTCCAAAAACTTTTCTTCACGTAGCCCTGTCTCAGGGCCTAGAGGCCATGGTAACCAGCCTTTGAACCTACCCCTGGACAGAAATGACAGAAACCTAAGACCTTAGCAAATTCCATCTGCCCTCAAGGGTGGGGTCCCCTTGCTTTGGAGACAAGGCCCATTAGAATGATGGTCTCTCGCTGTGTGTGGGTATTTCTTTGTTCCTCAACAGAAGAGCCTTGGGTCCACTAAAAATGAGTCTTAGATAAAAAGCCTAGGAAGGTGGCAGGCAGGATGGATGTGAAACTTACTCGCTAAGGACTAGAAACAGGGAGCCGCTTGAATATGCATGTCCAGAGAAAGAAATTCTATCCTACGTAGTGAGTGGGAGGTGATGGGGCCAACCATTAGGATGCGCTCACCATTGGCGCTTATGAGCATGACCTAGGGGAGCCCTGGGCCAGGCACTGTGTGCTGAAGGTAGTTTTAGGAAAGACTTTGATAGCAGTAGGGTGGCTCTCATCTACCTATTACTCCTGACGGCCGCTGCCTTCGTCTGCATGTTCCTGGAGCAGGACTGGGCAGGGACCTGATGCAGGGATGATCAGGGACCCACTCTGGCACACCTAAGAGGCACCTGGGAGTGTGTACTCTCAGAGGTTAATAAATGATCTCCTGGGGGTTTTACATGCTATCCCCTAAATCTCCTGCATCATTACGACCAACCAGGCAAGAATGTTAAGTTCTGTAGCAGAGAAAACCAGCCACCAACCAATTCACCCTCTCTGTCACAGACCACACCAGTGGTAGCTACCTTAATTGTATCTGTTTATCCTCAGATCCTCACAGGGCATAACCGAGCATCAAGGTGCAAAACCCCTGACTATTCTGTGGGCAGGGCCAGTGGCATTGTTTTCTTCCGATTTACCATTGCAAGCTCTCTTGATCTTTCTCAATAGCATCTGACACACTTGTGAATGACAGTGGTTTAATGCCGAAGCAACATGAGTCCCTGAAGGGAGAGAGGGTCTTTTCCCTTCTTTCATGGACGTGGGAGCGTCCATGGAGAACAGTCCATCTCTGGAGATGTGCTGTGATGCTACCTTGCAAAGTGGCATCAGTTGCTGTTTTGGGGGTGTGACTGAACAGTGGCCCAGAGTTCAGACATCACTCATCTAGCTACCTGAGAGCTACCATTCCCAGCTCACCCCTGCCCCTTGGAACTTACCGGCGGCGGAGAACAAAGTTGAAGGCCGCGCCAGGTCGTGGGGGTGGTGGATGGCTCCAAAGAGGCTGGGGCCCGGAGGACGGCTCAGGAACTCAGGCTTCAGGCCAAAGTCCAGCTTGTGTGGATCCGACTGCATCTGCTTCTACAGTACCAAGGGAGGGTGCAGGGAGGGAAGGATGGAAGCCCAAGAGAAACAGTGGGTAGGAAAGAGATTAATGAGGAGACTGAGAGTCAACTCTGAACAGTGCATTCGGGCTGGGCCCTGGTCAGGCTCAAGTCTACACCTGCTGGGGGAACACAGCAAGCCACAGACCATGTAGCCCTCAAAGGCCAGAAAAGCAGGCCTGCCTCAGAGGGCCCGTGGCTCGCAGCAGAAATGCCGAGGGGCAAAGCTCACGCTCTGTCTTTGAGGGTACACGGTTTGAGGCTTAGAACCACACCCTAGCTCCCTGAACCACCACCATCCCGAAGTGGTTTCTGATTTGCTGCAAAGGTTCATTTTAGCAAGTTTTTAAATGATAGTATTTTAAAGCTCATTTTATTGGCTATTCTGCATGAATAATCTGCTGTGTAAATTAATTGTTTAATGACTCTTAGCTGTGCTCTAACAGATCACAGTACATTAGTAGCTGAAAGTTATGAAGAAATATTTGCATGCCTACAAGCTAATTTCAAATGATCATTGTTTTAAAAGAAACAATGATTATTTTTAAAGAAACAAACAAACAAAGTAGAGATATTACTGTGACTAACAGGGGCTTTGGGTACAGTAACTCCATCTGAGGAAGAGATCAGGCCTCACAGAGAACCTTCCAGAACCTCTCTTGCTGTGAAGTCCTTGCTGTCAACTGCAGTCACTCTATTTCCTCCTATCAGTATATCCACCCCCGAGGTCACCTTTCTCAGAGGCTGTAGAAACTGGCTCACACTCTTCCTCCTGCTTCCTTCCCGGGCCTCACTCTGGACGCTGGCAGCCTCTCCTAAAGCATGGGTCCAGGCCACCCCCACCTTGGTGATTCCCAATAGCCTTCTCCGTGTTGGCCTCACACCTCCCCTGATGAGCACCGACCCCTGACCCGCATCTGAGGCTCCCAGTCTCCCCCTGCCTCGCCGCCGCCTCTCAGCTCTCCAGCCTCCCAGGCCTTCGCCACTTTCTGACCCTCACCCTTCCCATCTCAGACTCATCAGATGTCCTTTGGCCCCCGCTCCACCCCAAACTCAATCAGGCTCTGCCATGAGTAAATCCCTGTCCCAGCACACAAAAACATCAACACAGAGACATCTGATCTGGCTTGTGCGAGGATCAGAGATGAGAGGGTTTGCCATTCCCTGGTGGCTGAACCTTACCGTCCTGCAATCCCACTTATCCGTCTTACCCACCCAGACCCCTTGAGCCAGCAGCAACACCCCGGGAGGCAGACAGCACATTCTCCATTTTTTCCTGCACACACTACTGAACTCTGCACAACAAAACTCTAGGACAGAGTGCAGCCCTGAGGCTGCAGCAGCAAGAACCTGAGGGTGCTGGGCTTTCCCTAGAAGTGGCTGGTGAGGGCTAGAAGAACAAGTAAAATGAACATCACAGAGGAAAGGGCACCAGGCAATTTCTGCGCAAATCAACAAGGAATCTCTCATCAAAGTCCCACTGTCAAGCAATAGCCATTCTCCCCTCCCCAACACTGCAAATCCACTATGAATCTATAAAAATCTTCCGGCTGCCTCCTTTACTTTGGTTGCCAAATTATTCAGTGCTAATACTGCATGGTACACAGCACAGTTCCATTAACCACAACTTAGGTCCATGAAGCAAAATGGAGCTTGGGGATTACAGAGAATGTGCTGGAAAGGGAAGATGTTTTCTCCTGTGCAAGAGGTCTTCCTAATTGAATTGGGATAATGAATGTTGGAGTCACTGGGGACGTTCTTGGGGAAAGGAAGATGCTGAAGTGGCGCCTATAACATCCTTCATTGCTTTTAACCAAAGGAGTTACAAGGAGGGTGTGTTTTACCCACTGTTCCGCTAACCATATCATCTAGAACAAAAGTGAATTGAACTAAGCATCTAAATCTAGGTAGCTCTTCCAAATACACGTATTTTTTTAAACGAAGCTAAACCACAAGGTTTATAATTAAACTCACCTAACACTAACGTCAAGGAGAACAAAACTCACTGATAGGATATTCTGAGAAAGAGCAGGTATTTGGCACCAAAGCAAGATATCTTTCGGAGAGGGCAATGACACCCCACTCCAGTACTCTTGCCTGGAAAATCTATGGATGGAGGAGCCTGATAGGCTGCAGTCCATAGGGTCGCTAAGAGTTGGACATGACTGGGTGACTTCAGTTTCACTTTTCTCTTTCATGCATTGGAGAAGGAAATGGCAACCCACTCCAGTGTTTTTGCCTGGAGAATCCCAGAGACAGAGGAGCCTGGTGGGCTGCCATCTATGGGGTTGCACAGAGTTGGACACAACTGAAGCGACTTAGCAGCAGCAGCAACAAAACTTTGCAACCTCATTCACTGAGGGTGATGTTTTCATTTCTAACTATGTTGGGTTTTTAAAAATTATTTAACCATTAAAAAAATCCCTTGAGATGACTAGCTCTCCTGACTTTTTTTTATATTGATGATGGCCCCCCACATGCTGTTGGGACTAAAATCTTATTCATGAAAAAATAGCTTCCAATGGAAGGTTATTGGAATTACTTAACTGGTACAGTTACACAGATTATAAACACCCAGACTGTAAAATCTGGATCTATCCATTACTTTGGTGCCTAAGTTGACCAGTGATGTCCTCTCTGGTCACCTGCAGAAGATCTGCATCTCTTTCTGGTGTATCATCATAAAACCCTGGGAAAGCATGGAATGCATTCATGTGATGAAAACAAAGAAAACCCTCCTGAGTTCAGGTAAGGTAACCAGCCAGTCAGTGGTTCCCACAAGCACTGACCGCTCCCGGACTTCTGGCATTGGTCATCAAGAGGGTGAAGGAGAGATTGGATAGGTCATTGCCAACCAAATGCCACTTCTAGAAGAGGAATTTTTAATACTATGAATTGCTAATGGATGTACCATGTATGCCCAAATCAGTAACATCATATAGGGCATAAATTATCACTTTTTAAAGCTATAAAATGAAAAGAATAACAATAAGGTCCTATTGTATAACATAGGGAACTATATTCACTATCTTATATTCACCATGATGGAAAAAAACTTTTTTCTAAATGTTGGGGGCAGGGGTGGGAAGAATATATCAACTTAAATAGAAAACTTTTCATGTACACCTCCTCCTAGATCCTAAGTATTTCCCAAACTAATAATACTTGGTCACTCTAATTAGATTCCCCAAACCTTTATTTCAGGATTTAATCTATATTTAAGCTCTTCAGATCAATAAAATGACAAAATCATTAAAACAAAAAAAACCCATCGGGGTATTATCAGTCTGCTTCTGTTTTGTTATTTTGCTGCTTCTTTCCCTAATTAATAGTAAGGTTTCTGAATAGGTTTTCCAAGGGACTTGATCCTGCCTGCCTGTGGGTCTTCAGACTCTGATTCAACGCTTCCTCGATCGGGAGATCACACACCCACAGCCCACCTCCCCCTGCAAAACGAGGAAGGCGAGACTGACCTTGACTTTCTGTTGGTGGTGGTAGATCTGCCAGGCAATGTGAACGTGCATCGCGCACCACTTCCCTGGTTTCTGGAACAAAAAAGAGCAACGTGGTCAGAAGGAAGACTTTCAGGGGGAAAAAAAAAACACAAAACAACCCTTCCATCCCAGAGCTGTCAGCAGATTTTGGCTGCAGAAGCTTTCTTTTCCATGAAACAAGAGGGCTTTGTCCCCTCCAAGGGCCTGCTCTCAGCTGCAGCCCGGGACCCAGGCTGGAGGACGCCCCTCCCTGGGCGGGCGGCACCTCTCCTTCCACAAGAGCCCAAGCTGGCGGCCACTCCTCAAAAAACCAGCCCCGCAGGACCTCCCCGGTTACCAAGGATAACGTGGCAAAACCCGAACCCCACTTTGTGCCTCCTCTCTCTCTCTTTTCTGGCGCCAGCTGGCAGGCCTGGTGGAGCGAAGCCCTGCTGAACAAATGTGGCCAGGCTATATAATGCAGATTGGCTGTTCAGAAGAGCTAATTAGTGAATGTCTGTGAACCAGTTTGAAAACGAGAGGGGACAAAACCTGTGTCACCTCCCCCAACAGTTTAAAAAAAAAAACAAAAGACACCAAAGCAGAGCGAAGGAAGCCAGCACATTCTCACTGAAGCCCAGTTCCCTCAAGCGCTTCACTAAGAGCCCACTGCCCACTCGTGGCGGGCGGCACTGTTCCTTTCCCAGCAGAAGACAAAAGACAGAGATGAGAACTCACGCCTCTCCTCCTCTCTGGGCCGCTGCAGAGCACGAGTGCCTGCCCTGCCCTCTGGAGGACGTCACCTCCAGTCCCTCAAACTAGTTCCTGTCTTGCTTTCTAAGCTAGGGAGCAGCTGCGAGTCTGTCTCGCAGACTCACCCGAGGGGGCAGGACCACCTTGTCCCGCTTCACTGGTATTCCCGCTACACACTCTACCCACTGGCATCACCGACTCGGTGGACATGAGTGTGAGCAAACTCTGGGAGGCAGTGGAGGACAGGGAAGCACGGCCTGCTGCAATCCATGAGGCTGCAGAGTCGGACATGACTGAGCGACTGAACAAGAACAACAGCCCCCCCCGTGAGCTCCCAACACGCGCTCAGTAACCACAGGATGGATGAGAAGAAACACTGCCCCATTCCCACCCGGGCAAAGAACAGATGCTTCTGGTTTCTATATTAAACTGCTGTTTCTGAATATTAAGTTACTTTCACTTGCTGAAATATATACTTAAATCCAAGTTTGAGCTCGGCTCTCTTGTAATGAAGTTATGGGTCATTTGAAATCACCTAAGTGATGACACCATCCTTTCTCCCCCTTTGGAGAAACTGAATTATTTGAATAGATGCACTAGAAAAGGGTTAAATAAAAAAATCCACTATCCACCCCTCTTCATCTGCCATCCATCATCCCCCCCGACCTCCCACATACACCAGGGAAGTCTGCATTCATCCAGAGGTTATCTGCTGGCCAGGCTCCAGACCTCTCAGAACAAACCAGTGCTCCTAGCGGCCCTTTTCTGCACCAGAGAAAAAAGTCAAATGGCTGTGACAAGTCAACATCACTTGGTGCAGAAAGAGGCAGCCACCAGCCAGAATAAAGAGACCTGAGTGTTTTCTAGGTGCTAGAGAAACAGGAGAACTCAGAGGTATCCTAATTTTAGCCTATCTCCAGCCTTTCCCTTATGTCTCCGCGAGTCAAACCTTTTGCCGTAACTAACAAGAGAATCTGAGTTGAATTTTATCAGTTGGCTTTACCTCGATGGCCTGGCTTCCTCCAAACAAAAACCATGAAGGCAATTTTTAGTCACACTCTCTAAAAAACCCAACCACTGTCTTTTCAACCTTTTCCTCTGGCGTTTCCATGGCATGTTTCCTTGTAATGGATTTGTATTTTTAACCCTCAGGGAGTCAAACAGGGGTTGCAAAACAGTTCTAGAAGAAGCTTTCTTACCCTTAACATGGGTCTGAAAGGATCTGTCAACTGTGAAGAGAAAATGACAACTTGGTTACATGCCTGTCACTCAAACAATTGCTCTAATTAACAAATTTGTAGTGCTTCATTAGGAGGGGAAATTAAAATGTTAGAATTTTACTTTTAAATGAAGCCCTTTTAGAGAATAATTAACCCATTTTCACACTATCAAAAATGCCAAGTGTCCCCTCCCCCACCTCACAAGCCTTGGTACATCTACGCTGATGAGCCCCTGGACAAGTTTAATCAATAGCGATTTGCCCTCCGGCAAAACGATTTGCTCCCATTACACATCTGAGGTGTTTCACCGTCTTCAGCAGCCCTTCCCAACCTCAGTTAACCATCTAAGGGAGACAGCCTTCAGACTATAGATGGCTGGATACTAAGAAGAACTGGGGAGAAGTGTCCTTTCCAGACTATACAGTAGAAATAAGCTATTTTTAATAATTATCACTGGAGGTATTAGACATTTTAGAGAAGTTCACTATATAGATGACCTTGTTTGCAAAGCAGAAACAGAGAACAAATGTATGGATACCGAAGGAGGAAGCAGGGGGCAGTGGGAGGAATTGGGAGACTGGGATCAACACATACACACTAAGGATACTATGTATAATACAGATCCCTTGGAGAAGGCAATGGCTACCCACTCCAATAGTTTTGCCTGGAGAATTCCATGGACTTCTGAGAAGCCTGGCAGCCTACAGTTAACTGGGTCGCCAAGAGCCGCCACACCTTCAGTGAAATAAAATAATATCTAACATTTTAATAAAAGCAAATAACACTTTCAAGAAAATAAAATAGATGACTAATGAGAACACACTGTAGCACAAGGAACTCTGCTTACTAGACTGTGGCGACTTGAATGGGAAGGAAATCCAAAAGTGGGGGATATACATATATCACACATATGAAGCTGATTCATCTCGCTGTGCAGTAGAAGGTAACAGAGCATTGTAAAGGAACTTTACACATTTTATACTCCAATAAAGATTAATTAAAATAAAATTAAAAAAATGAACTTTTCATTACAGAAAAGTTCATACAAATACACAGCTGAGTCATTTTACGTATCTGCCTAACTCTGGTCATCAGTTTCAGATAACCTTTGCCCTTACCTGGGGACAAAGACAATATTGTGAAAAGTAATTTTTTTCCCCACATTTACTATGAAGATGGGTAACAATCAATGAGACAAGATTATATCTGCTGTGTAACTTCAGATTCTTTTTGAGTTGGTCTGTGTTATGAATAAACAACACAACCGAAGTGTAATGGATATTTTATTTAGCTCCAGAGCACAAAAGGTTCCTTCCCATGTTAGAAGTAGAGTGGCTGGAAACACTGTGTGTATGTATGGTGAGCTCCAGAAAGACAAGCGCTTTAGTGCTTTTTCCACTCAAAATGTTTTATGGTTTGTGTGAGAGATTTTAGGAGATGAAGACAGGGAAGGCTGGAAGGGGTGGGTGGGGGGAAACTACGCCAGCTCAGTGTCAGTGACCGTCCCAGCCTGGGCTTAGACCATAAGCCACCCTTTCTCCCCCCTGGAAAGTCACTCCCTGGCATCGCATGGCCGCAGGAGACATTCCATTAGGAGTAACTAGCATTAAGTGTTGGTCGCTCAGTTGTGTTCAACTCTTTGTGACCCTGTGAACCGTATGTAGCTGGCCAGGCTCCTTTGTCTGTGGAATTCTCCAGGCGAGAATACTGCAGTGGGTAACATTCCCTTCTCCAGGGTATCTTTCTGACCTAGGGATCAAACCTGGGCCAGCTACACTGCAGGCAGATTCTTTACCATTTGAGTCACCAGGGGAGCCCCTCAACTAGCATCTTCTTCCACAAAATAGAAGGAAGAGCAAAGGCAACAGGCACTCTGCTGGGCTGCCTGTCCTGGGGACACATGCTGCTGTTTGTTTCCCTGGGACCCAGCCCGACCTCGCACTTACCCTCGGGTCCTTTTGGAGAAGCGTGTGGGGGACCGTCCCAGGTCGGGTGGCAACATCGATCGGGTTGGACGTCTACAAAGTAATGAGACCACAGCTTAGGAAGCATATGACATGGAACATGAAACCAAGGTCTTCCTTTCTTTCTAAATGACTGCGTTCAAGTGTCCTTTTTTATTTGTTCCATTCTGGAATACAAGTGGACGGATCCATTTTCCTCTGAGACCCTGGTTGCTCTTCATGAGGCCCTTCCCCACTCCCTGTTCCCCAGGGGACCTGACCAAATTCTGTCCTGTCCCAGTGATGGCATTTCCGGGCAAAGACAGGAGAGACGGAGATAGGAGCCCAGCCCTGAAATCCATCTTCTGTGTCCTTCACAAGCCTGTCACTGTGGGTTTTTTGCTTTATCACCACACAGTCCAAGAAATGCTTAAGTGAACATCAGTCTACCCTGCGGGACCAGGTGCTCCTCATCAGAATAACTGAGTATGCTTCACAGACATTAGGCTACCTCTACATTTTAACTGGCGGATGATAACAAGGAATTATATTTAGTAATTACTCATTAGCGGTGGTGGGAATGGGACAAGGGAACCTAATTTGGGGACCACACAGACCTACTGTTATGTGATTTCTAAAGTAATTCTGCATCATCTTTCCCATTCCCAACACCATTCTTAAATGGCATTAATGATAACAACCTTACCTATAGGCTTTTGTCCTCTGAATGAACAACAATAAAAAGCCTATATCACAGGCACAAGGCACTACTTTCTAGTGGGTAAAGGATTTAGAATATTTTTCACCAGGTATTTTATTTAAGAAATCACAACTTCTATGAATCCCTTCACACCAGGAAGTTAACTCGTATGGAAATAAAGAGCCCTCAGTTTAGGCACCAAGCTTGCCTTGCAAGAAGGGGGAAAAAAGAATGGGAGAAAGAAATGCAGTCAGCTGCTGTAGGGCTAACAATTAAGCTAGAGTTGTTAACAGCCTGATTTGCATACATATGAAGAACTCTGCTAATGAACTGCAATCTACATATTCAATCAGTAAGATGGCCTGGAAAGGCCTATTTCAACACCAAGAGAGACACTTTCTTGCCCAGATGTAGTTTTCTGTGTGATTGGATAATTGTGAGTGAGGGAAATCAAGAAATTTATGAAGTGACCTACCAGTCTGGTTGGGGATGCACGAGAGAGTTCCTGTAACCTGGAGGGGACTGACCAGGCTCTGAAAGGGTAGTAAAGAGCCTGATGGGGGGAGGGAGTTTAAGACCACCATCGTTTTGTCCCAAGATGGGAGGTGGTGTGTTTGGCCATCCTCAAGCCCCACCAAGGTCTGACCTGGCACAGGAGCTGCAATTCCATGCAGGGCCCCGGGATTTTGAAGGTGCAGCCATTCTCATCCCTAATGCTTTCTAATTTTTTTCTTTTCTAATTTTAGGGCAGCATGCCTTTGTTAGTATAATCTGCGCTCATCCTGGGAGACACTGGCCCCAAATTTGTGTTTTATCTTTGAAATGAGATGGAAGGAAAACTGAAATCACACAGCAAAATTTCCTGCTTTACTAAGAAATACATTTCTGAAAATCAAGTACGGGCTGTGATAGATGTACAAAAAGGAAGAGTATTCTGAGAACTAACGCCTTAGTTTTGGCCCTCGGAGATCACTCTAGACTGAGTGCAGGAGAGTATCACTGGCTAGGCAGAAAAGAATTCTGTTGTTATAACAGGTGAAAGAGAAAGTCTGAGTCGCTCAGTCATGTCCAACTCTTTGGGACGCTATGGACTATAGCCCGCCAGGCTCCTCTGTCCATGGGATTCTCCAGGCAAGAATACTGGAGTGGGTTGCCATGCCCTCCTCCAGGGGATCTTCCCGAGTCAGGGATGGATCCCAGGTCTCCCACACTGCAGGCAGATTCTTTACCATCTGAGCCACCAAGGGAAGCTCCTCNTCCATGGGATTCTCCAGGCAAGAATACTGGAGTGGGTTGCCATGCCCTCCTCCAGGGGATCTTCCCGAGTCAGGGATGGATCCCAGGTCTCCCACACTGCAGGCAGATTCTTTACCATCTGAGCCACCAAGGGAAGCTCCTCTAAAGGGCGAAAGGTTAATTTATCTCATGATAGGATGGTAGTCTTGACCTTGGGGAGGTGACCCTGGCAGTGGGGTCAGAAACTTCAGAGAAGGCAGAAAGGGAGGAAGAAATAAGGCACTGCCCTCCACCTGGAAGTGGACTCTATCTGTAGACAGAGGGGACTGAGGAACGAAATGAAGGAGAATGAACATAGTAAAAAGAATACGATTTTAGTTTGGAATCTTTTCCTTCCCTTCTATTCCAATCAACAAGGCTCAGCATTGCATGTTTGCTAATCATGGACATCCGCAAGGATAAATAACTTGATGCACATACATCTGACATTTCATATAATTCCTGATCAGAAGCTTATGTCCCCAGTTTTGGTGAAAAAACAAAAAATACATTATATCTCTATATATATCTAGTGTTTCTTTTGTTTTAACAGAGCACAAGAAATCCTAGCTCAATTGAGATGACATGGGTAGTACAGATAAAAATTAAATTCTGACTGAGGTTTACAACTAGATGGACTAGAAGAAAATATTCACACTCTAATCCCAGTGGTCCATTTGGATGGAAAAATGAGTCACTGGCAGGTAGGAGGATGGGACACTACCCACCCGCCTTAGCCCGAGGCTCCACTTACAAGTTCCAAGGTGGTGTTTTCGCTGTGAGGTTTCTTACCTTCGGCTGAAAAGCTCCTTGCAGCGACCCAAAAGGGCCGGTGGGCGGAATCATAGGGGGGATGCCCGATACAGCAGGAGGATAAGAATGGAAGAGCTATGGCCAAAGATGGAGGGAGGGGAGAGAAAAGATTTTAGTAGGAGGCAAATGATAAATTCACATTCCCTTCCCACAGAAAGACGTCCACATTAGCCAGCCAAGTCATTTCAGTTTGATGCCATTAGTCATAGGAAGCCACAATGAAATGATCACACAGATGTGCCATGAATACTTAACTTAAAAAGTTAAAAGTAGTTCAGAATCAATCAGCCAGCAAATGATGTCCCAGATGAGGCCATCATTAGAAAGGGAGCTTTTCTAATTATTAATTGTTAAATCAGATAGAAGTCCTAAATGGTTGGAGATTTTAATGCATATCAAAAACAGGAGGGGGTGCTGAGCCAAATAAGATGCCCAGAAAATTACAAGTTAATTAGAAAAAAGGAAAAAGGGGGAAAAAAGGAAGACAAAAAGAAGCAAGTCTTTATGGATTCCAAGATTTTACACCATTAAAACTCAATTAGTACTTTAGATTTTTAATAGTTCTGAGGAAATGGGAAAATATATGCACAGTCCTTGCTTCATTAGGTTGTTCTGGTTAAGTGGCAGTGCCAAGGACAATTTAAATTGTCTGAAACGATGACAAATATTTGTGGAAGGGGAAAATAAAATGAGTCAGAGTCTACTTTCAATGGAGCCACCCGTTTTCCTATAAGACGGATATAAGTTCACTGGAGGCTATTCGAGACAAGCCCTGGACACGTCAGTCTGACCACTCAGTGGAGGGAGAAGGAGGATTCTGAATTTAAAATCTGAATTTTCTTGACTTAATAGTTACAGAGGACACAGTGGAGGGAGGAAGTACACAGCAGAAGACAATGCAGACACATCTTTTCTTCCACTTGAAAATGTCTCCTTTCTGGAGAATCTATCACTCTGGTTCCATTTACTTTGACAAACTCACCATAGAGATACATTCTAGTGATGTCCCGCCGTTATGGTTGCACAATATGTCAAAAATACAAGAATAATTCAAGCTTTCCCTAATAATGTATTTATGTGAGCTATTTCTAGGTACTGGCTGAAATCCACTGGTAATTTCACAATCCGGTCTGTTTTTAAAGCATGTACTTCTTCCGTTGGTCTTTATTTCATTTTGCTCCCCTCGATGATGCAGCGAAGTTTTTCAGACTAATTGATATTGAACTAAATCCACTTAAACAGTGATTGCAAACCAAGTGCCCTCATTTAAAACTACTTTTAAGTCTAAAATTGTGTTTTAGATATTTGAGTGCATTGTATCTTAACTCCCCTTTGTAACATCCTAATCTCCAAAGCAGGGGAGACTAAGCACTTCATATATTACCCACTGTCACCAATAATATGAAATGACTCTTTCCCAGGACACTGTGTGAAGCAGAGTAATTATGTCACACCGAAACACTCAAATTTCTATCACTNACTAAGTACAGGCGAGGACTCAAAAGCTGTCAAGCTCAGAGAGGCTCACAGATCTTTTTAGAGACCTGCCGCCTTCCTCATGTACTGCTGTCCACGGTCGCTTCAGCAGCATCAGCTTGGAGTTTCGTGTCTGTAGCCGGGGCAGTGATCATGAGGGTCATCTGCCCTTGGTCCCCTTTGAAGCAATCATTTCTTTGGTGTCATGTATCCTTGCCACCTTCTCTCTTAATGGAATAAGCAACTTTTCTTGGATCTGTGTATGTCTGTTGTTGCATCAACACGACTCTGAGGTTTTGGGGACCCCTGGGATGAGGCACCTGGCTAGCAGTGTTCACACTTTGAAGGCTCAGTGCGCCCGTTAAAGTTGGCAAGTGACTGGCTCTACAGTAAACCCTATTTTCCACACTGTACTTCACCCGAGGTTGTTTTCTCAAGGACAAAGGTGAAAGCCACCAGCACCAAAGACCCACTGAAATACGAGCCGTCACTCTACCCTCCTGCTTTGTTCACTCTGGTTGTGTGTCACCTGATTTCGGGCACAGGTCAGGCAATCACTGAGACCTGTTTAGTAAAGAGGCTGGGTGGGGTATGTGATAGTGGCAGGCAGAAGTTTCCATCTAGTCTATCCCAGGGCTTTCCTCGCTCCCTGACGTCAATATAGAATCTCTCCACTGCCAAAATTCTTCCTAACCCTTGGCACACAGGGCTGTGGTATGGTGTGACAGCTGAGCTAAGGTGGCCCCGAGTTCCCGTCAATATCAGGTAACTTCTTCACGGCTGCACAGCCTGCGAGAGCATGCGCACTGCATCCCTCTAAAAGGAGAGTCACTTGCGTTGTGCGACATCCCTGTATCAATTTCTGCAAAGTCACCCTTGTGTCTGGGTCCAGGTGTCAAGGGGAAGGTTGGAAGTTACTCTAGCATGAAAGAGTGAAGCAAATTGCTGTGATTTTTCAAGCAGCTACTACATCTTTCTGTCCTGGAGGGAAGGGAAGAAGGAACCACAGACTCCAAGGCACGTGGATCACTCTGCCAGGGCTCTTCCTATGCCAAGCGAGCTGTGGGAAACGGGGGCAGAGGTCGGGCAGGGGGTTAGTAACCAGGAGGAGGAACACCAGCGACCCCAGTCATTTTCCTGCTGTGTTCACACAGCAGTCACTTGGCGAGTGGTAGAGCATCATCAAATATCCCCAAAGCAGTGTTTCCCCAGAGTGTGGTTGGAGAACTCCGAGGACCAGTCTTGTCCTGTTTGCAAAGGTCGCCATGAGCAGTGGGCTCTGCTTTGGCAACGTCTCCCATCCTGTAGCAATGAACACGCCGCCAGCATCCAGAAGGCCTGTCTGTACGGGCTGTTCCGAGGATGGACCACAGCGTTTCTCCTGAGTCTGTGCAGACGACCTGCTGTGACCCGGGGCCAGAGGGCCGGGCAGCCTGTGATCTGTCTGACCCGAGCACCACGCGTGCCCCTGGAAGGGATCCATGAAGCTGTTGTTTTTCTGATATCATGGAGCCTTTGATTCTCTAGCTGAAGGAGGAGGAGCAGACAAAAAAAGGACTCTTGACAGTTTCTCTAATAAGTTCTGGACTTTCTGATCCCAAACTGTCTTCCACTTTATTCTATGACTCTAAGATCTTCCACAGTCTCACAATCCCCAAGTGTGGTCCACAGATCAGCAAATTCCAGCATCACCGAGGGTCTTGTTAGGAAGTGAAGTTCACAGCCCCCATCCATATGCCCATTCAAGCATTGCTCTGTAGCACGCCTGGGAATGTTAAAGAGCCTTGGGAAACCCCATATAGCCGAGGGGTGCCATTCACGAAGCTGCTAATCCTGCCCTGTCTCCATCTCCCAAGACTCAAGCGTGGAAATGATTTCCTTCATTCCTTCCTCAAGCAGGGTCTCTACCAGCCTGTAAGTGGCTGCAGGGATGGGGCGGTGGGAGGTGGCGTATCGAGGCCTCGTGTGTGGCCATGCTTCCCATCCTGGCTCATGGAAGTTCCCTGGATCACTCACCATGTAGAACAGGGAGTTACAGAGTTGTGGTCTACAGCATGGCCATGAGCCACCTTCAAGGACCCGATGGTTGTCACACAGCTGAGGAAAGTTTATGCTCCATTCTGCTCTTCAACATAAGTGTCCAAGAGGACACAGAATGACCCTGACAGTGAGTTTGGAGGAGTCAGGTGTGGAACAGGAAGGGCCTGGACTTTATGACTTTCAAGATTCCACGAGCTCCCAAGTGAGGTATTGGGAGCACGTTCATAGGGAGAACATCATGTATTTATTTTCCTGGACCTTTCCAGAATCTGACCTTCTAAAACATTTTACCTGTAGATTATTAAACACTCTCTCCCTGACTTGCACAAATTTTAATGAATGCCACATCTTCAAGAGTTATAAACTAAGAATCCCTCCCCCAGATGACTACAGATATAACTTTCCTCAGGAAGAAAAGAAGCAAGTCTGCTTATTCCTAGCTTTTTTTTGTGTGTGAAGTTTAAAGAGATTTTTAAAAAATTGAATGAGGGGAGTGTTGTGTTATTCCCTACATTTGAAATATTTTATCTTTTTCAAAGGATAAGTCAGACAAACCTTAAACTGACTTTCTATGGCTCAGACAGTAAAGAATCCACCTGTGGTGCAGGAGACCCTGGTTCGATCCCTGGGTCGGGAAGATCCCCTGGAGAAGGGAACGGCTACCCACTCCAGTAATCTTGCCTGGAGAATCAAATGGACAGAGGAGTCTGGCAGGCTACAGTTGATGGGGTCACAAGAGTCGGACACGACCGAGCAAGTAACGGGGGGGAAAAGAAGGGCTCAGCAGTACAGAATCCACCTGTAATGCAGGAGACACAGGAGACTCAAGTTTGATCCCTGGCTCAGGAAGATCCCCTGGTGGCGGGCATGGCAACCACTCCAGCATTCTTGCCTGAAGAACCCCCATGAACAGAGGAGTCTGGTGGGCTACGGTCCACAGGGTTACAAAGGGTCATGAACGAAGCAACTGAGCACACACACGGGGGGAGACAAAATCTCCTGTCATATTTCCATTTGCCATTTTTCATCACTTGTCATTATTTCATTACCTTCAATTTATCACAGAAAAAGGAAATATGTTCAAGTATAAAATCTGAAGCCATGTGCCTATAAGGTTCTGGAAAGCGGTGGACACGGATGTCGCTAGCCTGTTAGAAACGGGAACCCCACTGGGTTCTGTGGTGTAAATGGTTAGAACTCTGGGTTCTGAAAGTGCCTTTCTGCTTGAGCCACCTTCCCAATCTGTAATGCTTAAAACCACCCTTTAGAAATCAACGAGTGGAACTGGAATAAGACACGAAAAACAGCAGCGCCTCCTCTCACTTGGAACCATAATCCTGGAAGGGAAATGCTGTCAGACAACCGAGCTGGGGCTCGGGACACGCACTGCCACAGTGACTCAGGCCCACTGGCAAATACCTGAATTTCCAGTCCAGAGATGCCTTCAAAACATACAGTGAGAGAAAGGCAGAGTGTCTGTTTCCGCTTTGGCTGCAGGAGGCCCATGTCTGCTTGGCTGTCCTACACCCGCATTTCCAGTTCCGCAAGCCTAAAACCAAGCCCCCCCACCCCAACTCCGGCTCCTCTGTCCCCATCACCAACACTTAAAATCGCTGATCAACTTGCTTTCATTCCCCTTTAACAGTAATCAGTGGCTGGGTGTGAATACTGCCTATATAATGCCATTTAACACAAAGAACACAACAGTTTCAGAATCTGCCGTTCTTCAGTGGCCTGAGGGCACTTTTAAAACTCCACAGCCACTGTGGAATATGGAGGTTCTTCAGAAAGATAAACATAGAATTACCATAGGATCTAGCCACTCCTGGGCATATATCCAGACAAACCTCTGATTTGAAAAGATACGTGCCCTCCTGTTAACGGCAGCACTATTCACAACAGCCGAGACATGGAGACAACCTAACCGTCCAACAACAGATGAACGGGTAAAGAAGATGCGGTGGGTGCATACAAGGGAATCCTCCTCAGCCATAAGAAAAAGAGTGAATGAATGCCATTAGCATCAACATGAATACAAGCAGAGATCATGCTAAGTGAAGCGAGTCAGACAGAGAAACCCAACCACCAGATGACATCACCTACATGTGGCATATAAAATATGATACAAATGAGCCTATCGCTGAAACAGAGCCTTGCAGACCCAGGGAACAGGCTGTGGTTGCCAGTGGGGAGGGGTCGGGGAGAGATGGGGTGGAAGGCTGGGGTTAGCAGGTGGAAGTATGACACACAGGATGGGTAGCTCCCCAGGTGGCTCAGGGGTAAAGAACCCGCCCGCCAACACAGGAGACTCGGCTCTGATCTCTGGGTCAGGAAGATCCCCTGAAGACGGAAATGGCAACCCACCCCTGTCTTCTTGCCTGGGAAATCCCATGGACAGAGGAGCCTCGTAGGCCAGAGTCCATGGGGTCACAGAAGAGTGGGACAGGGACACAATTTAGCAACTACACAGCAACAGCAACACAGACAGACAGACAACAGGTCCTACTGTATAGCACAGGGAACTAGATTCACTATCCTGTGATAAATCACAGTGAAAAGAGTATTAAAAAGAATACATACACGCATGACTTTGCTGTACAGCAGAAATTAACACATCGTAAATCAACCATTTTCCAGTTAAAATATAAAACAGAATTAAACTCCCAGTGGCTTCTCATCTTATGTAGAATAGACTCATAGCCCTCACGTGGCCCGGTACACTCTCTCTCTGCTCCTGACCACCCACCATCCACAGGCTCTGCTCTCTCCCTTCTCACACATACAGGCACTTCTGAATCTCACCTGCCAACATCCTGCTTCAGTCACACCACCTCGTTAATCTGTCTCCAGTCACCAGAGCCCCTGGTTGAACCACCAGAGCCCTCTGATGAACATTTATCCCAGATATTTAGGGGCATCCCTGGTGGCTCAGATGGTAAAGAGTCCGCCTGCAATGCAGGAGATCTGAGTTCGATCCCTGGGTTTGGAAGATTCCCTGGAGAAGTGAATGGCAGCCCACTCCAGTATTCTTGCCTGGATAATCCCATGGACAGAGGAGCCTGGCAGGCTACAGTCCATGGGGTCGCAGAGTTGGACATGACTGAGCGACTTAACACTTTCACTTTCCATTGAGAGAATATTTGGAAAATATCTGATTTCTTAAGTCACATAATAATCAATTTACCAAAACTAAGCAAGTTTCTTTATATTTGCAATTCAAAAGGGAAAAGATATCACTATAATGAGAAAAATACTCAATAAACAATTACACATTAAGCCAGAAAAATCATGTCTCTTTGGAGTCGTTTCCATAATTGAACATTATACTGCAATAAAATAATAGTACATAACACAAACAAATGCAAAATAATTGGAAGCCATTATGAAGCTTAAGGATCCATTTTTAATTTATAATAAAACTAATGTTCTATTTTGAATCATAAAAGATTCTAACAGTTTGAGTTTTTTTGCATAACAAAAAAGCAGGGCAATCAAAAAGCACATAATGTAAAAGGAGAGAGAGACATATTGATAATCAAAGGTAGGTAAAGCTTCTTTAGGTATTTGCCTATGGTCTGCCTATGGTCTATGTGCTGGATCTAAAGCAGTCTGCCGAACCCACAGCGGACAGACTTGCTGCCAACGGGAAGAGGGGTGGGGAGGGATGGACGGGAGGTCAGAGATGAGCAGACGTGGGCTATCGCATACAGGGTGGATAAACAACAAGGTCCTGCTGAACAGTACATGGAGCTACAGTCAGTGCCCTGTGATAAACCATAAGGGAAAAGAATACGGAAATGAACGTTTATACGTGCATAACTGAATCACGGTGCTGTACGGCAGAAAGCAACACAATGCAAGTCAACTATACGTCAGTAAAATAATTTCCTAAAAAAGCACAAATCAGCCTAAAGCCTTTATGATTACAAGTCTACTTGTGTGTGCACTGGAAAACTAAGCAAGAAAACACAGTTGATAGCTTGGGAGCCAGTTATGGGGAAGTGTCAGAGGATTTTTATTTTTCCACCTTCTACAGCATTTAAATTTTCAACAGAATACTGGCTTGGCTTTAAATCCAGATGCATGGTACAAAGTCCAATAACTACAACCAGCCTCATACATTCATTATGGGAAAAATCAAAGTAAACAATGTTTTTAAAATTAGCCAAAGAAAACCGCTAAACAGTTAGTAGAAGAACTACATAGCCACGAATGCTAGAAAGAATGGCGGCGGAGCAACAACTGAGTCCAAAGCACGTGGGGTTGAGGGGAGAGAAGGCTTTGGTCACGGGACAACAAAACTCTATGACTGTCAAAGACAAACAGGAAACACGCCCACATAGAGCAGAAATCACACAGAGCAGAAATCAAATTGGGAGATCACGAAACAAGGATTTATAAAATAAGGACTTCTTCAACAAAGCAGGGGATAAGAGTGAATTAAAAAAAAAATTCACAAATTGAAAATCTAGTAGACAAATCACAAGTTTTCTGAGGACATGCATCACTGAAAAGGAAGTTGGGAAGTGATGAAAAGGTAAGATAGGGCTTATCCGGTGGCTCAGATGGTAGAAAAGAATCTGCCTGCAGTGCAGGAGACCAGGGTTCCGTCCCTGGGTGAGGAAGATCCCCTGGAGAAGGGAGTGGCTACCCACTCCGGTATTCCTGCCGAATTCCATGGACAGAGGAGCTTGGTGGGGCTACAGTCCTTGAGGTAACAAAGAACTGGATATGACTTAGTGACTAACAGACACACACACACCCACACCTACCCATCCGAAGAACACTTGGAAGGGGAGTCCTGGAATAAACTCTGCTCCTTCAGTCCTTGAGGTAACAAAAGTTGAATGTGACTTAGAAACTAACACACACACCCCCACCTCTGCAAAGAACACGCAGAAAGGGAATCTGGGTATACACTCTGCTCCTTCACCTAAGCACACGCACGGCTTAAATCTGAGACCTTGATTCCATGAGAGGTGGAAGCTTTTCCTGTGAGAGAAAACTATCCCTCTGAGGACTGTGGCCCATGCCAAGGGATGATTCCCAAGTGGGACTTGGGCACTTGAACTAATAAAGACATGAAGAGACGGTTTAGAGCCTAAACGGCAGGCAGGGTCTTGGAGTTCTTGCGGCTGTTTCCAACATCATCCTCTTCAGCTCATATACTGTCCCCACCACGGCACGCACCTTGCAGCCACGTGAGGCCTGATAGTCGGCTTGCTATACCCGCCCTTGTTCACAGAAGCCAAGTCGGCTAACTGAATTTAAACGTTCCTGTTCCTTAAATGTCCTCCTTGTTGAGGTGCCTAGGAAGGCTTTCAATCCTAAAGCAGAAACGAAGATCATGCTGAAGCCCCGACCTTAAAAGCAGTCTTGGTAGAGAAGATAAAACAGTGGGGCATTAAGCTCATGTCCCCAAATCAGGGATGCGCTGGTGTGTAACCTGGGTGACTTCTGAGGCCAGCGCACAGAGCACCACGTTCAGCTCACCACAGACATGTGGCCACAAGTCATTTGCCGTTTCTAATTACCGACATCGGTTATGTTTCTTTAGATACTGACTTACTTGGATCTATAAATTACTGTCTCCCAACAACCACACTGAGAACAAATGATTCCAGTTAGAATTTGGTACTTTCAAAGCACTGGGCCTAGAATTCACATATCCCCTGCGGGTGGGGGCGGAAAAGTGTCTCCTGGGGCCTTTCAAAAGAACAATTTAAAAATACTTTGCAAGCACTAAGGGCTCAAAGTATACTCATTTCTTCTCTTACAAAACAACCAGCCAACCATCTCTTCCTGATCTCTTGAGGTGTCACCCACTTTCTTTGCTTCAATCCCTGCACGCTACAAATGACTACTGCTCCCAGTAAAAGTAGCCGAAGTCAGTGGGTCATGAGGGCTCCCAGTTAAAACTGTGGACCTGGCACAAAGGTGTACTTGAGATATGATTTTCCAAATGGTTAGTGTTGGGGGTTTGGGATGAAGGGGCCAGATATAAACAAAATACAGCCCATCAACTGGAAAAGAAAGCATGTCTTGACAAGAGGCAGTGACACCTTAATCCTCTGGAATGCACCACAAATTCCACCATTGTAACTGGGGGGTGTTTTTCCTTCAAAACCCCAGATCAATTCACGGCAAATGCTTAAGTCTTTTTTAAGGTGCAAAGAAGCACAGCTTTCTGTCTGCCCTAACAAAGACGTGTAATTACAGAGCCCAGAGTCTGAAGAAGATGCGTGTTGGTGAGTTTGTGTAGTACCAGATTTCATAAAGAACAATAACAAAACCACAGGAAGCCTATTACGAATAGTAACTGGATTGGCAAAACCAATAAATAGAGGGAAAAGTGGAAATATATACGTTCAGTTTAGATTTCTCACTAAATAAAGAGAACTTATATATCCCTTATGACATAATTTTGAGGGGAATCTACTATAGTATGGGCTTCCTGGGTGGCGCTAGTGGTAAAGAATCTGCCTGCCCATGCAAGAGCCATAAGCGATGTGGGTTTGATCCCTGGGTTGGGAAGATCCACTGGCAGGGGGACATGGCAACCCACTCCAGTATTCTTGCCTGGGGAATCCTGTGGACAGAGGAACTTGGCAGGCTACGGTCCATACGGTTGCAGGCTACGGTCCATAGGGTTGCAAAGAGTCAGAAACGACTGAGTGACTTAGCACATATACTCTAATAGCACAAACATTAACTGGACTCAAGTTCTGGCTTTGTGACAACTTAGTCACGTGACATTGAATAAATGGCTTCACCTCTCAGAGCCTTGGCTTTCTCATCTGAATCCAAGGGAAGGCTGAGCCTTCTCATTTCCAGGGTTCCCTCTAGTTTCAAGGATCTGTGATCATACCTTAGTCTGTTTTCAATTAAAGGGATCAACAGATCACTCACATGTAAATATGAGGTGAAATTTTATTTTTAAAACCCAACACTGGAGACGGGCACCATTCAAGTTTTTGCTCTTTGCCCAGCCTGAAGAAACTACTTCTTAAGTAGACACTAACTGAAAAGTAAGAACCTTTCAAACTCCAACTTTCATATTTTAGAGAAAACTGCTAAATGTAACCAGGGAATAGACTTATAAACTACTCTTTTGGCTGGAGCGATCTTTGGAAATTGGCTGGATGAGACAAGTCTGTCTCTTTAACACTTGTTGTCATTCCTCCTGGTAAAAACAAGTTAGTCTTTAAGACTATGAGCTTCCTGAGAATGAGCAGGTATTACAACTTCTGCATCTTTATATTACCAGTGCCTGGAATACTTTAAGAACCCAAACAATGCTTTACTGATTGAGTCAATGACAGAATGAAGAAACAGGGACTTCTGTGCTGCTTGCTTTCAAAGTGTGGATTTGTGCCAATGTGACACTGTATTCGCTTATGTGCAATGTAGGCTGCAAGAAACCCTTGGGGAATGCAGAAAACTACCCAGCTGAACGGAGTGCACAGGGCTACACCGACCCAACGACTTCAAACCCCTGCCAGTGACCCCGCTCGCCGCACACGGAGGCACACCCACCCACACCTGGTGCCACGCTTCTCTCTCCGGGTTCAGATAACCCTCCTGCCAGCACGTCAAGATGACTCAAGACGCCGTAAATCTTTCCAATGTCCACAGACCAGCACTGGGCCCACTTCAAGGTAAATGTCACATGTACTGGTACATTTCTATATTTCTTAGTCATTTAATGTGTGTAAAACTGAAGATTACTATCTTTATTTAAAAAAAACCCAAAACATCTGTCAGTGATGAAATGTGTGCGTCTCTAACCCATTTTCCCCACAAGTGCCGAAGTTTTAATCGCTCTGTTGTGTACAGCACAGTGATTTTCCAGGAATACATCTAATGTTACAGCTGAACTGACTGTACAGTTACATGAATTTGTGACAGAAAGAACCTCATCTTACAAAGCATGTCAAAGTGTCCTGCTGGAAAGGGGATAGTTTTTGGTGGGCTGCAAAGAGGGCTTTCAGGCACTGCCCTCTAATGAACTTATCAAGTAACTTATTTATTAACATGCAAAAGTTGAGAGCAAATATTTTTGACTCATTCATCAACAAAAATGTGTTAAGCACTTACCAAGAGCTGAGTGTAGGAGAGAGGAGAAAAACGATAAGGATGACTATTGTGGTGGAACTCATAACTAAACAAGGAAAGACATAAATAGCTATTGTGCAGCGTAGAGAAAGCTCTAATAAAGGCATCAGAGTCCTCTGAAATCACAAAGGAAGGAAGGACTAACTCTTAAAGACAGAAACATGAATCCCCAAAGCTTTACAAGCTGAAATGAGAAGTTAAAAGAAAAAAAGAAGAAAAAATAAAGGAATGACAATAGCACCAATTGTTAAGTGTGTACCCGAAACCTTTAGGACTACTAAGCCTCCCCTTTCTTTTCTTAGCACTCACTCTGCAGGAAGCTCCAAGTCTGTCAAAAGCAATCCTCGTGCAAGTTTTGGCTATCTCAACACAAACTTCTACCTGAGAGTGCAGATGGTGTGCGTGCGTGCTTGCTCAGTCACTCAGGGTGTGTCTGACTGTTTGCGACCCCATGGATTGTAGCCCACCAGGCTTCTCTGTCCGTGGAATCTTCTAGCTAAGAATACTGGAGTGGGTTGCTATTTCCCACTCCAGAGGAATCCTCCTGACCCAGGGATCAAGCCTGCATCTCTTGGGTCTCCTGCATTGGCAGGCAGGTTCTTTACCACTGAGTCATGTGGGAAGCCAGTACAGATGCTGTCTCTTATACACATCTAGATGTGTATAAGAGACAGCTCCAACCAACACCAGCGAGAAACCAAGGCCCGAGGCCCACAGCTGAGAAACAGAACACTGCCGACCACCATGCGAACCTGGAGCAGATCTTCCCCCAGCTGAGCCTCAGGGAAGAACTCAGCCCTGGCAGCCCCTTGACTACAAAGTCACCANGATTGTAGCCCACCAGGCTTCTCTGTCCGTGGAATCTTCTAGCTAAGAATACTGGAGTGGGTTGCTATTTCCCACTCCAGAGGAATCCTCCTGACCCAGGGATCAAGCCTGCATCTCTTGGGTCTCCTGCATTGGCAGGCAGGTTCTTTACCACTGAGTCATGTGGGAAGCCAGTACAGATGGGAGCGCTGATTAAACCAGGGCAGGAGAAGCAGCCTCTGCCAACCGTCCTCTGAAGGGGCTGCACAGAAGCTGGAGCAAGTTCAGAGAGGGATGAACAGAATCAGAGCCATGTTTCCTTGGGGGCGGCTGTGGGAAGGNAAACGTACTGTTTTAGCTATATTTAACTGGACAGTTCAGTGGCTCTAAGTCCACTCACATTGTTGTGCAAATCTCACCATCATCCATCTCCTGAATTTTTCACTTTCCTAAACTGAAACTCTGTCCCCATGAAACACTAACTCCACCACCGCCTATCCCCAGGCCCTGGCACCTACCAATGTACTTTGTGACTCTATGAATTCAACTACTTTAGGTATCTCATATAAGTGGAATCAAGCAGTATCTGGCTGCAGCTAACGTATGTTAGAATTTAGCTTTTTAGTTTAAAATAGAATTTTCAAACTTCTGACTGCAAACTGCTTGAGATATCAAAATCCAGGCTTCTGGGCACACAAAGACAGCATGCTGCAAAAGTAGAATTAAGAAGACATGCTTGAGTTGGGTCAGTTCCCCCACCCAAGGCTCCACAGGCCAGGAGGAGACAGAGAGGTAGCGGGGGAATCAGAGATTAATGCAGGAGTGGGGGCCCCACGCCCCTAGTTGGATGTTCGAGACCCAGGAGCCAGACCCTGCAGGGAGCAGACACTGAGCTGGCCCTCAGTGATGGATCTACCTCTACCTCTGGGTACTCATGCCCCTGCTAATCCCCTGCCCTGCCCACAGTGTGGGCAGAGCCTGTGACTTGCTTCCAACCATCAGACGTGGCACGGGTGACAGCACGTCCATGATTATAGGCACATGATCACACTACACACAGTTTCTGTGTCTACCGTATGCAGAGACACCCTCCTTTGCTGACTCTAAGAAGCCAGCTGCCATGCTGGGAGCACCCCTGTGAGGACCACATGACAAGGAGCTGAGAGCACTCTCCAACCAACACCAGCGAGAAACCAAGGCCCGAGGCCCACAGCTGAGAAACAGAACACTGCCGACCACCATGCGAACCTGGAGCAGATCTTCCCCCAGCTGAGCCTCAGGGAAGAACTCAGCCCTGGCAGCCCCTTGACTACAAAGTCACCGCTAAGCCATGGCCAGACTCCCAACCCACAGAAACCATGAGATGACACGTGTGTCTTGTTTTAATTCTTGGCATTAGTGGTAATATTGTTTTGCAACAACAGAAAACTAGTCTAAGTTAGTTCAGGGATCTGTGGGAGAAGGGATGCGTGTCGCTCCCAGGAAAGGGCCAGCCAGATAAGTGAGGTCCTGCCGGGACCCATGAGAGTTTCACAACCCCATCTCAGTAAAAACGCGGTGGGGTAAATGGTGGCGGGCGGGGCACGTCTGAGCAAACAGGACGTGCAGAGCCTTCCCTGAGCCTCCGTCACACTGTAGAAGCTCCAGAGTTTCATTCAAGGGACTCAAGGATATGATTGAGGAGGGACAGGAGACAAGAAGGGGCGCTGTGGGCAAGACCAGGAAGACACAGACTCGTGACATAGATGCCTCAGGAGGTGTCCGTGGTTCAGGATGCCACAAACCAAACCAGAGGGGTAAGTGACACATCCCAGATGCCAACATGGACTCTTGCCACAACCAGAGACCAAGAGCCTCCATGAAGCCAAAGCCTCTCCAGGTCCCCAGACTGGATGTCCCTCCAGGGAGAGGATGGGAGCAGGGGTGGGAATCCTGAACAATCGTGTTTGAAGTAAAAATGACTGAGTTTACTTGGAAATAATTAAGGGTTCGTGTTCTGCCATCAGTGGAGGAGGGAGGAGGTAAGCAGCATGATGCTACAGGCTTATGAGTACTGCGGTATCAGGACAAAGCAGGGATCTTGGGTGTATGGGAAGAGGATCAATCTGTAAAGGCTTCCTGGAGAAGATGACAGCTGAGTTGCATTTTAGAGAATGAATTAAAAAGAGATTCTATGAATATAAGATTCCAAACTTTGGATCTTCCCTGGTGGTCCAGTAGCTAAGACTCCACACTCCCAATGCAGGGGCCTGGGTTCGATCCCTGATCAGGGAACTAAGATCTCTCATGCCACAACTAAGAGTTCTCATGCCCTAACCATAAGGGCCCACATGCCCTAATGAAGATCGAAGATCCTGCATGCCCCAACTAAGACCCAGTGCTGCCAATAAATAAATAAATAAAATATTAACCTTTAAAAAGGATCACAAACTTTCATGGTTCTATGCATTTAAGTTTTCAAGGTTCTAAGATGCCTTTTTTTCTTAAGTCTACAGATCAAAGGCTTCCTACTAGCACTGCTATATACTGGGTCCCTACTCGGGGGCAGGGAGACCACAAACCATCTGAAATGTATCTAAATCAGAATCCTATTCCTCCTCATTTCCCAAATCTCTGTCATCTCTGCCTGGAGGCATTTCCTCTTGTTTTAATTTACTCTTTTACTTCTATTAAAAATTTCTTGTGCACACAGTTTCAAGAGTCAATTTGTTTTATAACCCTTGTATGAAAAATGGCAATTGCACATGCTGCTCCATTCTACCACCACTCAGAGGAAACCACTCTCAACTTTTAGAAGATTATTCTAAATGTTTTCCTCCCTATCTCTAAGAAACATGCTGATACTGATACTTCTTGATTTTTCAGTTGCACTATTCACTGGCTTCCCAGTACAGATGAGACTTTTTGTCACTGTCACCAACTCCACCACATACCTTCTTCTTATCCTCATTCTCCCAATGGAATTTCTTTATAATTTTAGTTAAACTCGATATCCTCAGTGTTTACATTGTTATGATCATGTAAATGTTATTCACAACTGAGTCATGAAGCTTATGAACTGGTGTTAATTTCTACTGCATGTTGTTTTCCCTGGAGTTTATGATTACTTTGTTATTTCCTTTGCTAAGTTTTCTGTATTCTTATCATTAATCCAGCTGTGAACTCTTCCTCATACGTGTAAGTCTCTTCTCAATATATTCAAACTCATTAGGAATTTTATCATTTTTATTTTTTGAATAGTTTTCTCCCAGTCTTCTGATCCACTCCAGCAATCTGAACAGTTTGCATGGCTGTCTTCTTGGGGTTTGCCTTCACCATTATCCTGGGGATTTCTTTTCTTCTATCCTGAGTTGGCGTCTCTGTTCCCTCTGTCCCTATTTCACCATGTTTCGTGTTCACACACACACACACACACACACACACACACACACACTTCCTGGCTTCAGTGTGCTTTTGTTTCCTACAGCCAGTACTTTGAGTTCATCTTAGGGGGACTGTCCTTGGACAACTGAGGGCACTCAGCTTGAACCTGGAGATCCAAGGGTCTTGGAATTTTCACCCCTCATCTGCCACCCTCCAGAGTATCTCTTGATGGACCAGAGGGGAGTATGCAAGCCAGTTCCTTTGTTTCAGGTTGGGACAGCTGTAAAGTAACTTGCCCTCCAGCGTATTCCTGGAGGATCAGACTGAACTCTGCCTAGACTCACCCCTTGTTGAGCTTTCTCTATTTCCTAGACTTGCTTCCTCCACTCCCTTACAGATCTCCTCAATAAATCACTTGCACAAGAATCTCTATCTCAGTCTTCAAGGGAGCCCACTATGAGACCCAAGTCTTCCTTTTGCTTGGTTTAATCCTTCAGTTTGTTGGAGCACATTCTTCAGTAGCTTCCTGAGAATGTATGGAATATAAACATTTTAAGATGTTCTGTGCATGAAAATGTCTTATTCTCTTGGCATCCTTAATTGATAGTTTGGTGGTGTGATGGTTAGCTTTATGCATCAACTTGGCTAGGCCATAGTACCCAATTACTTAACTAAACATTAATCTAGATGTTGCTGTGAGAGGATTTTATAGATGTGGTTATCATCTACAGTCAGTCGATTTTAAGTAAAAGGAGTTACCCTCAATAATGTAGGTGACTCTCAACCAATCAGTTGAAAGAAATTAAGAGCAAAAACTGAGGCTTCTGGAAAAAGAAATTCTGCCTCAAGACAGCAACATTAACTCCTGCCTGCATCTCCAACCTGCTCTACAGATTTCAGACTCACTAGTTTCCCCAATTACATGGCCAATTCCTTGAAATATTCCTTATATATATTTATACAAATATATTCCATTAAACATTTATATAATCAATAGGATATATGTGACTTATTGGTTCTGTTTCTCTGGAGAATTCTGACTAATACCACTGAGCATCAGAGTCACTCCATCTGATATTTTGATGGTCTTACTTTATCACCCTAGGCGAGGTCCCAGTGTTTATAAGTCCAAAACGACTTGATTTCTGATCATCACTATATAGCCTGACTTTTCTTTCTGAAGGTTTTCAAAATCTACTTCAGCTCCAGTATTCTGTAATTTCTTAGAGTCAGTTGATTTTCTTTCATTGTGTTTGACACTCAGGGACACCTGTCAGTCTGAATACTCACATTTTAAATTTTATCCTTTTGATCTGCTTCTTTGATGATGTATTCTTTTTTGCTATCTCTCTCTTTCGGGGACTTCCATTAGTTGGATGTTGGTGAACATCATGGTCCTCTTTCTCACACTGTCCCTCCTATTTTCTTTTCTTTAATTAATTTATTTTAATTGTGTCCCTCTTATTTTCTATCGCTAGACTTTTTCTTCTACTTTTTGAGAGATGTCATGCAATTTTTTTTAGATCTTCTATTGAGTTTATCATTTTACCCTTTCATATTTTTAATTTCTAATAGTTCTTGGTCCAATAGTAATTTTTCTTACTTTTCCTGTGAAATATCTTCTTTAAGCTCTCTGAGAATGTTAATGATAGTTGTTTTTCCCTTTTTCCTATGGCAGACTNCTACTTTTTGAGAGATGTCATGCAATTTTTTTTAGATCTTCTATTGAGTTTATCATTTTACCCTTTCATATTTTTAATTTCTAATAGTTCTTGGTCCAATAGTAATTTTTCTTACTTTTCCTGTGAAATATCTTCTTTAAGCTCTCTGAGAATGTTAATGATAGTTGTTTTTCCCTTTTTCCTATGGCAGACTATTTACTTGAAAATGCTTATAACTATTTGTTTTTGTCTCTCTCTTACATGTAAGATTTCTTCATAGTATCTTATTTCTTCTTCATGACTATCTTATCTGCTCCTAAGAATATGACTTTTAAAAGGAGATTAGAGACTTTCCTGGCAGTCCAGTGTTTAAGACTTCACCTTCCAGTGTAGGATGTGTGGGTTCAATCCCAAGTCAGGAAGCTAAGATCCCACATGCTTCTCAGCCAAAAATCCAGAACATAAAACAGAAACAATATTGTAACAAATTCAATAAAGACTTTAAAAAACGAAAAGTGACCAGAAGTCCCTAGTATGTGGTAGAGTTCATGAACCATCATCTTCACAACCAGGTGATCTGACTGAGTTGTTTGTCCAGGGACTCCCATGTTAGTGTCTTTAAGTCTTTTCTCTTAGTCTGCCAAGCTTACATTGTGAGGTTTGTGTATCCCTAACATGCACTGTACTATAGATCCCCTATTTCAGCCAGCTCTAATTGAAGGCTGAGGGCTGAAAATAATGATCTGTGATGTTCTCTCCCTCCTATGTCTCTGTAAGAATGTGTCATCCAACCAATGAAAAGTGAAAGTGTTAGTCGTCCAGTCATGTCCAACTCTTTACGACCCCATGGACGGTAGCTTTCCAGGCTCCTCTGTCCATGGAATTCTCCAGGCAAGAATACTGGAGTGGGTTGCCTTTTCCTACTCCAAAGGATCTTCCCGACCCTGGGATCAAACCCACGTCTCCTGGGTCTCCTGTCTTGCAGGTGACTTCTTTATCACTAGGCAAGATTGCTGGACAAAGGCAAAAAGATTGCTGGACCATGGACAAAGGGTCAGACCTCACCTACCCAATGCTGCTCTTACTCTATGTTTAGATCCCTGGAGCAGAGCATTACTTAATTCCTCCTCAAGGTTCAGAGGGTATACTGTTTGCTAATCTATGATTTAATTTATAGAAATATAGAGAAAAGGCAAAGTTTATAAAGACAGAGAGCAGATTAGTGGTTGCCAGGATGAAGAGGAACACGGGAGGGAAGAAGAACTGGGAGACTTCCCTGGTGGTCCACTGGCCAAAACTCAGAGGACGTATTAACTTCAGGGACAAGTAAGAAGATGGTATCTGGAGTGAGGAGGGAAAAGGGACTCCACCTCCTCCAGGCCACCCAAGCAACCTTGTGATGGCCTTCTGCAGGCAGAAGGCTCAGGTGATCACCCAACTACAGTAAGAGTAATAGTACAGAAATAGTGAGGTCAGTCCTCCAAAGGAAACTTAGAAATACCCTACGCATTAGATAACAATTGTCTGCATGGATTACACATCTAATGAAGTTTTAACTACCATCTCATTGTTTTGTCAAATAGTAAATCTTTTTTCTTTTTTTTTGCATTTCAACCAAGATTTTTTTTTTTTTTACTTTATTTTACTTTGCAATACTCTGTTGGCTTTGCCATACATCGACATGAATCCCCCACAGGTGTACACGAGCTCCCAATCCTGAATCCCCCTCCCACCTCCCACCCCACAACGTCTCTCTGGATCATCCCCGTGCACCAGCCCCAGGCATCCTGCATCCTGCCAAATAGTAAATCTTTGACAAATATTTAAATAAATACTTTTATAGGGAAAATAAGGAGGAATTGAACACTCCTAGCTATTTACATCTACCTACATTTTTTTCCCAAACTCATCAGAACACAAACACCATTTATGTGAAGTCGTAGGAGTGGCTAGTCTATTCTGCATTCTGCTTTGCTTGCACTTAGCTTTGTGATGTGTGCACATTTTCACAGCTCACATGCTTCTCAGTTTTCATGGTCACAGGGAATTCTGATTCACTATAGTTCTCTTAGTTATTCCCACTCACTGAGCATTTAGGTCACTTTCTATTTTCCCCTATTATGAACATGCTGCCATAAATATCTTCATATAAATGGCTTTTTTTCCATCTGGATTGTTACCTTAGGGTATTTTCCCAAAAGTAGGATTACCAAGTCAAAGGATATGAATGCTCCATAGTTTTATTATAAATTTCCAGATTGCACTTGGGAAAAATAGGAATAAATTATGGAGTGGCCAACAACAATGTGGATTTTCCATGCAGAACCTGATTTAACTGGTTTTCTTGATCTTATTTATTTTTATTAATTTCATGTTGACATTCCTTAGCTGTTCAAACTCATATTTCTTTAATTATTACTCATGTTGAACATCTTTTCATGTTAGTTTATTACATATAAGAAACAAAAACAAGACATTTTTGTTAGAGAAAATCTATTCCCTACAATGATGTTGCAACATTACAAATGGTAAAGGTGATATGAATGAAAGATGTTACCTGTCATTCTTTATATGTAAACAATATCTTCATATCTTTTGATAAATCCTCAAGTAGAATACAGGTCTTCACCATAAATTTGCATAACTGTATCTATTTTGGACCTTAAGCCTTATTTGTAATCATTTAAATAATTTTCTAATTTTTCATTTCATTTAGTGTATTTTTGTCTACCAAAAGTTGAAATTATTTTATAATTGATTCGACTAACATTGTTTCTGATGATATCTTCTATTGCTTTAAATATCACATATTTATCTTCCATTGTATAAATAAATATGCTATTTCATTCTCTTTTGATTTTTCTATGGCTTGTTTCGTGGTCATTTGTAAGGTGCAAACTTGAGGTACATTTCATTACTGCCTGGACTTCTGACATATGTAGCTAAATTCTTCCCTTGCAACATTAACAGAGGATAAAAATGCACAGTCTTTTAGATCTGTGTGTGGTAGGTTGGTACAGATCAACTGAGAGTTCAGGCCACCATATGCCTCACCCTCTTACAGGATTCCTTCATCACCAGACAGAGTAGTAGAAGGATGTCCATAAGCATTGTGAGATGAAGGAAATGAACACACACACACACACACATTTTAAATTTTTATTGGAGTAGANATCAACTGAGAGTTCAGGCCACCATATGCCTCACCCTCTTACAGGATTCCTTCATCACCAGACAGAGTAGTAGAAGGATGTCCATAAGCATTGTGAGATGAAGGAAATGAACACACACACACACACACATTTTAAATTTTTATTGGAGTAGAGTTGCTTTATAATGTTGTGTTAGTTTCTGCTCTACAGAAAAGTGAAACAGCTATATGTATACATACATCCCCTCCTTTTTGGATTTCCTTCCTATTTAGGTCACCACAGAGCATCGAGTAGAATTCCCTGTGCTATACAGTATTGTCTCATTAGTTATCTATTTTATTCATAGTAGTGTGTATATATACATCAATAACAATTTCCCAAATCATTCCACCCCTCCTTTTCCCTTGGTGTCCATACTTGCATTCTCTACATCTGTGTCTCTATTTCTGCTTGGCTATTTGCAAAACATATATTTTAATGCCTGTTTCTCTGTATTATTACTTACAACTGCATGTGCATCTATAACTATCTCAAAACAAAACAAAAATCTATTAATAATTGGAAAAAATACTTTCAAAGTGCATGAAAATTTAGCAAGATATTTTCTTTGAAGTATACAAATATCCATATTTACACCCTGACTCTCAACAGAAGTCTAGAAGCTCAAAGCGTGGCTATTGTTCAGAATCACCAGTCTGCTAAGAGATGACATCTTCATCCTCAACCTCCCATTATTTGAGGAATCAGTTTTCAAACACTGCTATATTAAGGCCAAAGGCAGGTTTAGANGAGCTGAAAATCTAACCATCTGTTGAATAATCTTTCCTCCCATCCCCTTTGATTTTATAAAGGCTCTTTTATCCTATACAAAATTTTTCTGTGAAAACACAATTTGTTTTTGGATAATCTGATTGTAACTTAACTTTTTCACAATATCTTCATATTCTAATTATTATAGGTACACATACACATACAAACAAATAAAACAAAACAGAAGTGGTCATGAAGTGGTCATCCTTCTTCATAGATTTTTCAGATCCAAACTTAACTTGCCCCTCCCCACTGTCAATCAAATTAAGAATTTTGATAACTGATCTAAACCTCCAAATTAACTTGGATAAACTATCATTTAGCCTCCTAATTCTAGAACTTCCCTTTTCTTAAGTCTCCTGTCTCTCAAAGGTTTGTAGCTCTCACCATCTGGGTCACACAAGGCATCCTCAAGGTTCATGAATGTGGCCCGCCTGTTCTGTTACCATTTAGCCACTCAGTTGGGTCTGACTCTCCGTGACCCCTTAGACTGTAGCCCTCCAGGCTCCTCTGTCCATGGGATTTCCCAGGCAAGAATACTGAAGTGGGATTTGCCTGGCCAGCTCTATTTCTTTTCCCTTCTCTGCACGCATTCTGATGATCTGTTATTTTCCTGCTCCCCAGATGCTCTGTTTTTCAACTGGGGAGATTTCAGGAAGACACAAAAGCACCACAGAGAAGCTAATGTGTGCTTTAGTTGGAGGGAAAATAACTTTTAACACACAGACGCATCCCCTGACATAGGACATGATGAAGACAGGTCGATGCATCTGGCGTTAACTTGATTCACAAGTCAACTCTCCACTAGAGCCCAAAGTCAAAGACCTACATAACACTCCCCCAAACCAGCAAGACAACCCCACCTGCACCCCAAAGGTCAGGGCTGGCAACCCAGCCTTGGCCCCAAAGCACATCTCTTGCTGACCTTTATCACCCATTCTGCTCCCGAACAGGAAGGACAGAGGCGAAGTCCTGAACAAACCAACTGAACTTGCCATGTCCCATATGCTCTCCAGAGCCAATTTCATTCTGTTTGTTTCTGGATTTTAGAAAGATCTAAGTAAGGTGGAGGAAAAAAATAAAAGTGAAGCAAGTACATCTCCCAAGCTGCTGCCTCCAGTGATAATCTATTTCAGCGCTCCTTGGGCAAGGCTTTATTCTTAGAGAAGAGGCCACTTACCCTTGAATAAGCGGCACTTTTCCACCTGAGGGATTGGAGACTTCTTTCTCTCTCCTCCAGATTTACTTATTATCTTGACCTTAAGTTGAAAGCTTATAATTATCTCTTACTACCTTAAAATACCAAACACTTCTTCCTTAACCTTCTACAGGGCCTCACTGAATCTAAGTTTAGATGGTTATGAAACATTAAAGCAGCTCGACAGCCTCTTTAATAAGTCATTGCCTCCAATTTGAAAAGAGGCAGAGATAATGATAAACAGAGTTTAAGAATCTTGGAAAGGCAATAAAATGACTCAGGGAGGTATTATACCACAGCTGAAAAATTAACTTGGGGACTTCTTGCAGTTATTCTACGGCTTTACTTTCTATTCCTGGAAGCTCTGAGGCACTGAGTGGTCCAAAAAGGAAAATATTATTTCCAGTGAGCAGAAAAGACGGCAAATTACCATACTGCCATATTCACTTCACCTTGCCAAAGCTTACCTCCTAACTCCCACCCAATGCCAAAATACACATAACACTGCTCCCCCAAGCCCATCCAACCTCATTCTGGTACAGTTATCTCTTACATTAAAAAGTAGGGGTGGTGGGGAGACTTCCCTAGTGGTCCAGTAGTTAAGAATCCGCCTTGCAATGCAGGGGACATGGGTTCGATCCCTGGTTGAGGAACTAAGATCCCACATGCCGCAGAGCAACTAAGCACATGTGCCACAAGCAGAGAACTCGTGCGCTGTAATGAGAGACCCTGCAAGATGTGGCGAAGCTCCCTCAGGTCGCAACTGAGGCCTGACACAGCCAAAAAGCGTGGGGGTGCACAGCGAGTGTTCGGGCATTTACATTTCCCTGTTGGCACTTCCCAAGGTTGTCACAGGTCTGAGTGAGTGAGCATTATGGGGAGCCTGGCATACACACTGGGCTTTCAAGTGACATGAGAGGAATCAAGGTCTTTGCTGTCAGCTGGACGCTAGGTTCTCCAAGCTCAAAGGATTCTGAGCAATAAAAGGTATCTGAGCCAAGAGACTGTGGGCTCTTTTCACCCAAATACGTTGAATGTCCACAATAACAAACTGTACCCCAAACTGGCTGGATAAACGTGATAAAGCTGACCTAGGAAAATGTTAAAAGGGCAGAATCTAGACTGGGATGTGCATGTCAGTCAGGCTGGGGGTGGAGAGGAATGTGGTGGTGGTTCAGTTGCTCAGTCGTGTCCGACTCTTTGCAGCCCCAGGGACTGTAGCCTGCCACTCCACTGTCCATGGGATTTCCCAGGCAAGAATACTGGACTGGGTTGCCATTTCCTTCTCCAGGGGACCCTCCTGACCCAGGGATTGAACCCACATCTCCTGCACGGCAGGCGGATTCTTTGCCACTGAGCCACCTGGGAAGGCCCTGGAGAGGAATACAGGTGTTCACTATGGTATGCTCTCAACTTTTCTGTAGGTTTGAAAACTTTCATATAGGATTATTTGGTGGTAGTGGTGGTGGGGAGGGAGTGCAGCGGGGAGATCAACTGACAGTTGGCATCTTCCATCCTCTACAGCCCTTGTCCTGCTGTAAGTCAGGTTTTCTCAGTTCTGTAGAATGTTCTATTTATACAACAGAAAGACTCCCTGACTTGGAATGATGTAAACCGTGATTATTAAAAACTATGAGCTCTAAGTCTCCAGGAGTCCTGGGAAACATCCCATCTGATTCCCTTAAGCTGTCTGCCGACAGAGACTTCCCCAAAGCCCCTCCCCTGCAGAATTAAATGATCAGGAGGCTAATCTTTTTATATACTTCTCTGCTGTCTCAGATCATTAAGAATCTAGGGTATAAATGTTTATTATTCTTGAATGGTGCATAAACCAATTTCGACCAAACCCGCAATACTGAGTTCTAATTAACAAAGCGATTACGATGTGCAGCCCCGTGGAAATGCCAAAAGATGGGAAGTCGGAGGAGCCAGGTGTGCGGCCTGCCTCCTGCAGCAGCGTCCTCGGGGACAGAAGGCAGCAGATTGCACGTGCCATGCTTACCTCAGTGTTTGTTATGGGGACAGATAACTATACCTATGTTGAATAATAACATAAAACAACAAGAAAGCACTTGGAAAACTATACTGCATAACACACTTTGGGTATGATTACTAATTTACTTTGAAAGCGTTTTGCACCTGTTTTCGAACATAGTGCTTGCTTTTCTTGTAACATCCTAAAACAGAATTGCTGAGATTCAGAGAGCTCCTTATCTGGAGATGTACAATAGGACAGCAGGGGAATGGAAGGCCTGCCTGGGCCGCCTTGTGACACGGAAAAAGACTAGATGGGTTAAAGGCCAGGCAGGCAGAAATAGCCCAAGGTCACTGGATAAAAAGAATTGAAGCGGATTCCTGGTCCCTGTTGTTTGTGTCCAGGGAGCGGACGGTTTGGAAGGAAATGCCTGCAATGGAAGGATGGGGTCTGGATAAAGAGCAGCGCCGGTGACCTTCCTGGTGGTCCTGTGGCTAAGACTCTGCACTCCCCGTGCAGGGGGCCCAGGTTTGATCCCTGGTCAGGGAACTAGAACCCACATTCAGCAAGTAAAAAATCCCGTGTATTGCAACTAAGACCCAGTGCAGCCAAATAAGGTTTTTGTTTTTAAAGAGCACTACTGGGAAGAGACAGACATGGTTATAAAGTGAAGTGAGAGTCGCTCAGTCGTGTCTGACTCTTTGCGACCTCGTGGACTATACACAGTCCATGGGATTCTCCAGGCCAGAACACTGGAGTGGGCAGCCTTTCCCTTCTCCAGGGGATCTTCCTGAACCCAGGGATCAAACCCAGGTCTCCCACATTGCAGGCGGATTCTTCACTTGCTGAGCCACCAGGGAAAGCAGGAAGGCTTGGTTATAGGTCCATAACATCTAGAGGTCAGTCCAAAGTCTGCCTGTCAGACTCAAAGGGCAGTCTGGTCACCCAGCTTCCTCCTTTCCTCTTTTTGGGGTCAAGTGCCCAAGAAATGGAAGCCCCAATAAATGTGAGGAGTCCTGGGGCAGGCAGATGAGCTCAGCTACGATTTCTGAAGTACAAAGTGTGGGAGCCGAAAGTACTAGTATAGGCACGTGCTTAGGAAACACACTTAGAGACCTTCATCATCTTACTCAGGTGCAACACCTGATCTTAGCTAGCCCCTGTGCTGGAGGGGCAAAAAGTGCCACGAGCGACACTGTGAAATGACGAAATTAAATTACGGAGAATTGATGGCACAAAACTGTCACGTCAATGTTAAATTTAGTGAAGATGGTAATTATACTGTGGTGACCTAAGAGAACATCCCTATTCTTAGGAAAGACTCAGTGAATTATGTAGCGTTAAAGGACCATAATTTATGCAGCTTACTGTCAGCTGGTTCAGAATGCTACTGTTTGTGTGTGTGCATGTCTGTGTGTATACATACATACATACTTACAGAAATGATAAATGGAGCAAAAATTAAAGGATGGATCTGGATAAAGGGGATATATAGGTTTTGGGCTATTACAATCTTTCTGTTTGACATTTCCAAATAAAAAGCTAAAAAAACAAAAGAAAAATAAAAAAGAAGAGGAGGAGGAGAAAGAGAAAATTAGTAGAATACCTTCCTAGTAGACATGGAATAAATAATCACTACGAGGTGGGATAAATCGAGTAACCAGTCTTCAGTCAATTTTGCTTAAAACAAAAAAAGTACTTCGAAATATATTATCAAGACAATAATTTCACTATTGTGAAAAAGATAATCCACAGAATGGGAGAAAAAACTTGCAGATCATATGTATGATAAAGGGTTAGGATCCAGAATATATAAAGAACTATAACAACTCAATAATAAAAAGACAACCTAGTTTAAAAAAAACAGGCAAAGGATGTGATAGACTTTTCTCCAAAGAAGATATACAAATGGCCAATAAGCATATGAAAAGATGCTCAAAATCATTAGCTGTCAGGGAAATGCTGGCCAAAACCACAATGGAATACCATGCACACACACACACAGGATGGCTTTAATCAGAAATAACAGACAATAACAAGGGCTGACAACAATGTGGACAAATTGCAATCCTAATACACTGTTGGTGGGGTTGCAAAATGGCACAGTTACTTTAGTAAAAGGCTGGCAGTTCCAGAGTTACCATTTGACCCAGCAATCTTATTCCTAGGTATATATCTAAGAGAAATGAAAACGTATGGCCACACAAAGACTTGTGCATGAATGTTCACAGCAGTGCTATTCATAATAGCTGAAGAACAGAACCAATTCAAATGTTCATCAGCTGATGAATCAAAACGTGGAAAATCTAAACAATGGAATATTCAGTTCAGTTGCTCAGTCGTGTCCGACTCTTTGTGACCCCATGAATTGCAGCATGCCAGGCCTCCCTGTCCATCACCAACTCCCGGAGTTCACCCAAACTCATGTCCATTGAGTTGGTGATGCCATCCAGCCATCTCATCCTGTCGTCCCCTTCTCCTCCTGCCCCCAATCCCTCCCAGCATCAGAGTCTTTTCCAATGAGTCAACTCTTCACATGAGGTGGCCAAAGTATTGTAGTTTCAGCTTCAACATCAGTCCTTCCAATGAACATCCAGGACTGATCTCCTGTAGAATGCACTGGTTGGATCTCCTTGCAGTCCAAGGGACTCTCAAGGGTCTTCTTCAACACCACAGTTCAAAAGCATCAATTCTTCAGCGCTCATCTTTCTTCACAGTCCAACTCTCACATCCATACATGACCACTGGGAAAACCGTAGCCTTGACTAGACAGACCTTTGTTGGCAAAGTAATGCCTCTGTTTTTTAATATGCTATCTAGGTTGGTCGTAACTTTCCTTCCAAGGAGTAAGTGTCTTTTAATTTCATGGCTGCAATCACCATCTGCAGTGATTTTGGAGCCTCCCAAAATAAAGTCTGACACTGTTTCCACTGTTTCCCCATTTATTTCCCATGAAGTGATGGGACCAGATGCCATGATCTTCGTTTTCTGAATGTTGAGCTTTAGGCCCTTTTTCACTCTGCTCTTTCACTTTCATCAAGAGGCTCTTTAGTTCCTCTTCACTTTCTGCCATAAGGGTGGTATCATCTGCATATCTGAGGTTATTGATATTTCTCCCAGCAATCTTGATTAATTGGCAGTAAAAAAAAAAAAAAGAGAAGAAGAAGTAGTGCTACATGCTACAACAGGAATGAACCTTGAAAACATTATGCTAAGTGAAAAAAGCCACTCATAAAAGACCACACACTATGTAGTTCAGTTGCTCGGTCTTGTCCAACTCTTTGTGACCCCATGGACTGCAGCATACCAGGCTTCCCTGTCCTTCACCATCTCCCTGAGTTTGCTCAAACTCATGTCCTTTGAGTACATACTATATGATTCCACTAATGTAAAGTCCAGAATAAATAAATCTAGAGGGATCAACAGTAGATTTGTAGTTGTCTAGGACTGAGGGGCATGGGAGATTGATTAGGTATTAATAGCTAAGGTTTGTCGGGTTTCATTTTCTAGTGAAAATGTTTTAATATTGATTGTGATGAGAACTGCATAACTTTGTGTTTATACTAAAAGCCACTGAATCGTGCAGATTAAGAGTGAATTTTATGGTACGCAAATTCTATCACAAGAAAAAACGTGGTGGTCCCGTAACTAGTTATTGTTTAATAACGGGCAAATAGACTCATCTGCTCTATAATAAGAGGTGAGAAGTTCATGGCAGTGGTCTTAAGACTGTTCATCCATTCACAACAGCTTTTCAACTTCTTGTTTTAACCTCAGAAGGAAGAGGGCTTCTAAGGTCTGGCTTCTACACATTCCTGAAGTCTTCATAGTCTCAGAAGCAGAATAAGTACTTTCCCCAGCTTCAGTATCCATAGCATGGAATGAGTCATTTGACAACTCAGTAACTGCTGCCTGCCTGCCACGTTTCAGGGCCTGAAACTGTGGATTCACTGCAGAGTAAGACTGGAGCCCTGCCCTGAAGGATCTCACAGGTTCGGGGTACAACTGGTTAAAGTGAAAACTAGGGTTGAATGCTGAGTTCCCTAATAGAGCCTGGAAGCCCCCAGGGGACTTTAGGTAGGCAACAGGAACTGAGCACCATGGAACTTTCCAAGAAGTACGGAAAAAAAGGTCCACACAAGGAGAAATGGGGGTGGCAGTAGCGCCTTCGGGTGCTGGGCTCTCGACCAGGAAGGATCCAGGGAGCGGAGAGGTGGAGGGTCAGAGCAGGAAGGTGCTCGGGAACATCAGGGCTTTCCAGGTGGTGCTAGTGGCAAAGATCCTGCCTGCCAGAGCAGGAGGCGTAAGAGGCATGGGTTCGATCCCTGGAGGAGGAAACGGCAACCCACTCAGCATTCTTGCCTGGAGAATCCCATGGACTGTAGCCTAGTAAGCTATAGTTCATGGGGTTGCAAAGAGGCACAGCTTAGCGACCAAACCACCACCACGTTCATCTCCACTCCCAGCCTCATCACCACACACACACGTCCCCCAATCTCGATTCTGCCGTTGGTAACATTTTCCTAGATCACCTTTATTACGTTTATCCAGGCAATTCTGGATGGTCTTTGTTACTATAGTTATTAAGCATATTCTGTATCTTGGGATGGAAAAGAGCGTAGGTTTAGGCACACTCTTTTAACAGATCGGTTATCAGAATATGGTCTGTAAGAAAATTAAAATATATGGTTTAGTCACCAAGTTGTATCGGATTCTTGCAAGCCTATGGACTGCCGCCTGCCAGGCTCCTCTATGGATTTCCCAGGCAAGAATAGTGAAGTGGGTTTCCATTTCCATTTGGATGGAAACTTCCCTACAGACATGACTGAAGTGACTTAGCATGCAAGCAGGGGGACAGACCATCAGAGACACCCACAGCCAGCTGCAGAGCATCTCCACACCCATCCAGGAGGCCTGTCACAGCTCTGGAGGGCACAGCGAGACAGCAAGATGGAACGAGCGGTCCTGTTTTCACCCTGTTTTGTAAATCCCTGTTCTCCAGGGCTGGCCAGGCCCTCAGCTCACAAATAACAGAAGCGGCTCCTCCGAGCTGCTAAGCCTGCCTGAGGTTACACTTGGGTTTCCCTTTCATGCCTCCTGGGAGAAAGGGCAGCTCAAGGAATAACTGGGGGAGAGATGTCTTCAACTGGGGAGCACTGTAGAGCAAATAGTCTGTGGAGGAGCAAAGTTAATAAATCAGTTAAGGATGTGAAATGTCTTGGCACTTATGTAGGCCACACACACAGACACATAAAGATGTGAGCTTCTCTGCTCTGGTAATATTACCTACTGGGAAAACCTCAGAGGCACAACTTGCTGAGACTTGCTTGCTTCTAGATGGGCTTTGAAATCGACTGGGTTCAGCCTGGATGAACCAAGCTAATCTTCTAAGATCCTCAGAACAGTCTTTCCCATTTAATTTTTCAACAAAATGCTGCACTCCAAACCTCTCAATAATCCCGCACTTTAAAATGAGGAATGAATTTAGGATTCTCTTCTAACTTTGGCTGGCATAAAGCACTTAAAATCAAGTGCTTTTGAAAATCTGACATAGTAATTAAGATTCAAACATCTGCACGAAGAAAAATTTTGAATTGTTTCTGTATGTAAGCTAACCCTCAAATTCTGTGGGTCATTTTGGACACGTGCTATTTGTGAGATGATTTAAGAAAGTCAATGGGGAAAAGAGAGTTTTCAAAATGGGAGGAGCAAGTCTTTAAAAACTCAGTGTATGTGGAGCTTCCCAGGTGGCTCAGTGGTAAAGAACCCACTTGCCAATGCAGGAGATGTGGGTTCGGAACCTAGGTCGGGAAGATACCCTGGAGAAGGAAATTGGAACCCGCTTCAGTATTCTTGCCTGGGGAAACCCATAGAGGAGCCTGGCAGGCTGCAGTCCATAGGGTCACAAAAGAGTCGGATACAACTTGGTGACTAAACAACCATATATTTTAATTTTCTTACAGACCATATTCTGATAACTGATCTGTTAAAAGATTGGGCCTAAAAAGGAATATTCATATAAAATTTCTGTCATCTCCTTCTGAATCTGTTAAGATGAAAATCAATATAAACAATTGATCTCCCCTTAAGGGCGAACTGAATCTTAAAGATTCAATCAAGAGCAAATGAGAAGAGGCCAGAACCTACCTGTTTTCATTCTCCAGTCAATCCCTGACACCCTCTCCACCAAGCTGTCTTCAAGAAAACTTATCCTGTGACCTTAAGGACACATTTTGCACAGGGAAAGTAAACAAGCGGACAAATAAAATCATTCACATTTTTTCCTTTATTTGCCTCAGTATATAGTTTCGATAATTTAAGATTTTTGTTTTTAATGACTAGCTTCTTTCCCTTGGAAGAAATGAGTGACTGCTTCAAGGTTTGCCTTTTTCTTAGGTTACAGTTTTCAAAAGGACAGATTCACTGTAGTTTCGATCGTGTACACTAGTGACGGAATCACTCTAATACTCTTTTATTCACCACTACAAAGCCGTGGGCTGCGCCTTGCTTCAATTTCATGCTGGTCTCTGACAAGTCAGCCTTTTGAAGCGAGCATATCCCTGGCACAGGACGTTAGCTTGTCAGGTCAGGTCTGCTATTTAATGCTAACTTGTCTTATAAAACCAAAGCACGCATCTTAAGATAAATAGGGTGATTTAAAAAAGTTCTTTTGTCTTGAGACACAAACAGTTAATCTCTGAAACCTAAGTCGTACAGACCTCCTGAGATAAGCAGGCTTGGGGGCTGCAACACCCACGGCTGCAGTTGCTTGTTGGACAAAGCTTGAATACACACTTGGGTACAATTACTGTTGCCTTCACTATAACGGGGTGCGCGCCTGCATGTTAGCCTGGAGGGAATTGTCTGATCTAGTTGGAATTGGAAAACTACATCTGTATTCCCAGAAGGCAGGGTGGAAATAACCTTTCTCCCCATAGACATTGTGCAGGTCAGAGAGAGTCACCCGGGCAACCATGTCAATAGCCACGTCCGCAAATTCTACCCATTCGTTAGTTCTAATTGACAAAGACGCGGAGGACTGAAAACCAAAGTCTAGTCAGCCTTCCCCAACACCTGCCCTTAGAATTTACTCCATCAAGAGAAGAGGGAATGAGGAAGGGGGAACTGGCTTTTTAGATGCTTTACAATAAGATAATCCTGCGTGTTATCCTTTACACCTGCTTCTCACAAGAACAAAAGCACAAGATCCACTCTCAATACAGGTCACTCGGGTTCCAGAAGATGCTATTGTGTTTGAGCCCCTCTGATTTGACAATATGATCCTCTAAACTGGGGGATTAAAGGGTCTTGAGGCATTCCAACAGCAATAAGCTGGACAGGGCCTCTGGATTTCTTAACGCTTAAGATTTTATCTTCTCAAAATTCCTGGGTTAGAGTGTTACAGAAGGTTCCATTTGTACCACGGTATTTTCGTTCAACGAGTTTGTGTTTTCGTCTCTGTTTATTTTCTTCCTGCTGTTAGTATTTTAAGCCACAGACATTTTAAAGGGCTAACATCAGATGCCATTTTGACTGGAAATGCCAACATACTGAAAAACCGACTATATATATATGATGAATGTTTCACCACTTAGTATATTTCCATATACAATTCACTAATTCAAGCAATGAGAAATGCTTTGACGGTGTAATTATTTCTTAAAGAAATGCCATTTTTCATTCAAATATATGTAGATACCAAAATACCTGTCGGAATCCCCCCTTATGAGAAAATAAATAAGGGTTTCTAACAGATATAATTGTCTCCGTGTAAAATCTCCTAGGTGTTAAGTATCTTTCATTATCTTTCTTTTCTTAAAATGTGAAAACTTTCAAACTCACACCCTACAATCGAACACTATAAATCTTGACTCCTATTCCCACTAAAGACAACCTGTCCATATTCCTTCTTTCTCTCAGATGCTTTATTTTAAAGTTGAGCTCAATTAAGAACAGCAGTGTATACATTTATTAAATTTGGCTCTTTATCTCTAATGGGGACAACGAGGCTATTTCTGAGCTTTCAAATTCTCTACCTGTACCAACTGGTACCAAACACACAGAAGAATCTTAACATTCACCTCAAATCTCAAAATTCTTAAATGAAAGATATGAATCCTTACCAGCAATAGAATTAGAACTCATCATGGGATGTCACTGCTTTATCATTCATCCTGTAAGTTTGCTAAATGGAAAATCCTCAGGCAGTTGGCAAGGGAAAAACACCTTTGGTGTTGACAGTCCACAACAGACCAGGGAACTGCTCCCAAATCCTATTCATTTTTACAACATAATTCTCTTAAACAGTTGCCCTTATTAAAAAGGATTAAGGGCCTGCCACTATAATTTCCCTTCTGCCCAAGGCATCTTTTTTAAATGGGGTATGATAGTCATTGCCCAATGGAATGTTCCAAGCTGATGACATTTCAAATAGGCTTTCAAGGTGCTGACAATGGACCTCCGCTCATGGTTAGCCTGGGCACTCACTCCCAAGAAGATTTACAATAGAGGAAAGGGGGAAACCACTTCCCAAGTCCAATTTAATCTGGTCTAAGTCTTGCAGGGAAGGTCATTTCTCTGTCTGACTAAAAGATCCAACCCCCTCGCTCTCCTTCTTAAAAGACCCATAAATTTCACTTTGGGTAGACAAATTATAAAATGTGATATAATAGGCTACAGATATGTACCATATTTCTTCATTTCTAAGACATAATTCTCTCCACTGCCCCCATCCCTACATTGTAATGTTTCTGAAATATAGACGTATCTTGCAATCACCGAAGCAGTTTCATGTGACAGTATTTCTCATCAAAAAATTAGTCATAAGTCAACGGTACACCTTGTAATGGAGGAAGTAAATTGTTGAATGCATGGGGTTGCTGAAAATGACCAACCTAGATTAAATCCCACCAACCCAGTTTTTGCAGTCTGCCTCTAATTCAGAACCCAACAAATAAAGAGTTTCAGGAAATGAAACTTTTCTTCCTTCTAAAAGCAAAGAGATGCATAACTTCTCACAATACCTTGCTTTTTGTTAAGTTTACTGAACACTTAACAAAATCCAGTTTGATATTGGCTTTCTAGACCCATGGAGTATAAACCAAATACGGAATCAAATCACTAATAAGAACATATGAAAATAACTGAAAACATCCAAAGAACGCCCAAAGGTACACGCTCCTCCAATACCACTGGGAAATTTCCCTTTTTAATTCTTTTTTTTTTTTTTCCAGTGTTACAGCTCTATTTTATTTAGAAGATAGCAGGAGAATCCATCCTTGAAGTGTGAGG
>SJYV01056333.1:4538839-4637854 GCA_006410875.1 Neotragus pygmaeus
GGTCTGTCCCCGCCGCTCCCCTCCGCCCTGTGTCCACAAGTCGGCTCTCCCCCGCATCTCTAGTTCTGTCCTGCCAACAGGTCCATCAGTGCCATTTTTCTCGATTCCATATAAATGCATTAATATACAGTATTTGTTTTTCTGACTTACCTCACTCTGCACGACAGACTCTAGGTCGATCCACGTCAGTACAAATGACCCAATTTCGTTCTTTTTTATGGTGGAGTAATATCCCATTGTATACATGTACTCCCGTTTACTTTGAACCAGGCATCGGTACAACGCTCCAGTTCTTTAACTATACAAAGCCTAGCCGTGGGAGGTGAAGTAAGTGCCACACTAAAGCTGCCGTGCCACCGCGTGGGTGACAGACCCGACCCTGCTCTGGTGTGTCCAACAATCATCAGCGCTCCCAGGCTAGAAATGCAGACCCGGTATTTCTTTCCAAACAGACTACAGATGGTGCGGGCTGACTGAGAAACTGTGTTGTCAACAAGGGGCTCCCCCCCCCACCCCCATTGTTGTTTTTTTTTTTGATGTGGACCATTTTAAAAGTCTTTATTGAATTTGTTACAATAATGCTCCTGTTTTATGTTTTGGTTTTTTGGTCCTGGGGCATACGGGAGCTTTGTTCCCTGACCAAGAATCGAACCCTCAGGTCCTGCTCTAGACGGTGAAGTCTTAACCACTGGACCCCCCAGGGAAGTCCCAACAAGACTCATTCTGTAATTTACCAAACTGGAGACTGGGCTGGCCCAGTGGGAAGAGTGGAAGATGGGGAGGCTGGGGAGTTGGGTCACATGCAGTGGCTTTGCCCCTACAGTCACGGGGCAGTGTTCTCAGCGTGAGACACTTACGTGGCTGGGCTACCGTGTGAACTAACATACCAGTACAGGGAGGTCCCTGGCCTGTTCTCAGCACTCAATGCACATGGGCAACCTCCTGCTCCTCTTTTGAAAGATACCCACCTGGGACCATCAGATTATCTCATAAGAAAGCCAAGTGGGCTGAATAGATCAAGTGAGGTCCAGACTTCTCCTTATTTTCTTTCATCAGACTCTCCGGTTACAACCTAAACCTCAAGGTTTAAAGTCATTTTTAGGATATTGCATTTTCAATTTGCTGAGGTTCAAGCCATCAGAAATTGAGCCCGTATTGTATACAAAGCACTCTGCTGGTTAATGTGAAATGGGGTGAGAGTTCAAAGTAGGGATAACAGCTGCATCTGAGATTTTAGTAAGAAAGAGTGGGTCAAGTGTTCAATCTTGGGAGAATGGAAGGACTCCTGGAGGATGTGGCATCTAAGCACAGTTGTGACAGACGGGAAGGACTTTAAATTTATACACATGTGTGTAAACTTGGGCTTCCCAGGTGGTGCTAGTTGTAAAGAATCTGCCTGCCAATGCAGGAGACATAATAGACGTGGGTTTGATCTCTGGATCTGGAAGACCCTCTGGACAAGGGCATGGCAACCCACTCCAGTATTCTTGCCCGGAAAATCCCAAGGACATGGAGCCTGGCGGGCTACAGTGCATGGGATTGCAAACAGTCGGACTGACTGAAGAGACTTAGCATGCACACACGTGTGTAAACTCATTTGATGCTTTCAGATAGCATTCTAACTTTTTAGACATTTTGTCTCTTTCACTGATAAGCACAAGCCACGTAAGAATTTATTTCTAATGAATTAAAAACATGGGTTAGACCTATGGTAAGAATACCACAAACAGAGATGGTACAGATGTGTTAATAAAACTCCTGATCTGACACCAACTTCTTGCTCTGATAACTTGCAACTAGAAAGAAGCAAGCATTTATCTTGCTTTGATTATATTTGAGNGTTAGACCTATGGTAAGAATACCACAAACAGAGATGGTACAGATGTGTTAATAAAACTCCTGATCTGACACCAACTTCTTGCTCTGATAACTTGCAACTAGAAAGAAGCAAGCATTTATCTCGCTTTGATTATATTTGAGGGTAATCAAAGAAGTGACTTCCCCGGTGGCTCAGACGGTAAAGCGTCTGCCTACAATGTGGGAGACCCGGGTTCAATCCCTGGGTTGGGAAGATCTCCTGGAGAAGGAAATGGCAACCCACTCCAGTATTCTTGCCTGGAAAATCCCATGGACGGAGAAGCCTGGTAGGCTACAGTCCATGGGGTCGCAGAGTCGGACACGACTGAGCGACTTCACTTTCACTTTCAAAGAAGTGGTGGTTCAGATGGTAAAGAATCTGCCTGCAGTGTAGGAGACCTCAGTTCGATCTCGGGATCAGGAAGATTCCCTGGAGAAGGAAATGGCAACCGACTCCAGTATTCTTGCCTGGAAAATCCCATGGATGGAGGAGCCGGGCGAGTTACAGTCCATGGGGTCGCAAAGAGACAGACACAACTGAGTGACTTTCACCTCATTTCAAACAAGTCCAGATGATGAAGCAAACTCATTGCACAGAATTTCAGCCAATAAATGTGGAGGATGGTAGAAAGGCCACCGCTTTACCACTTCTAAGGAAATACTGGATGAGGCAAGGATCAGTAATACAGAAAGCATCAGATGAAAGGCTGAGGGGGATGCTGATGATGCAGGGATCTAGCTGCCGAACCTGAACTTCCTGAACCATCCTGGCGTCACTAGCACTCGGTCATCCACATACTGTATCGGACGTGAGGCAACACGACGAAGCTCATGGCGACGCCTACGGGGTTTACTTCCCCAAACGTCTAACCTGAATCTGGTCAAAGCTCTGGGGTCAACTTCCATTTGCAGCAAAGACATGCGACTGGGGAATAAACTCAATGATGCCACAATGGCTTCCTGAATGTGGGATGGTTAATGAGCAGCTGACCTGGTTTCTGCATCAAGTCACTGACTTGAAGCGAATGGGAGGCCAGGGAGAGGGTGGATGGTTCTCAATTAAGACAAGTAGGACTCGACTCCGGTTTGTATTCTGATGGAGTAGGTCACGTTAAAATGACACTTGTGAGGCAATCAGAGAGATGGGATAAGAGATGGGTATCCGATGACACTGGGGAATTATCATTTGCTTTGTTACTGTTTATGTAAAAAATTAAAAAAAAAATAGATGTGCACTGAAGTATGTAGGGCTGAAATGACATGATACTTGACATGGGCTTTAAAACTTCCCATCACTTGGGACTTCCCCAGTTGTTCCAGTGGCTAAGACTCCATGCTGCCAATGCAGGGGTCCTGGGTTTCATCCTTGGTTGAGAAACTAGATCTCACATGCCGCAACTAAAGATCTGGCAGGCCCCAACAAAGACTGAAGATCCCACGTGCTGCAACTAAGTCCCGGCACAGGCAAATAAATATTTTTTTGAAAATCCTATCACATAAAGCAATCATGGCAAAATCTTGATAAATACAAATCTGGATAATGGGTACATCTGGGAATTCATTCATTCTATTGCTTTCTATCCTTAAGTTTGACAACGTCAATTTTTTTTAAAAGCTCCTGATGTGGATCTGTGGTAATACTGAATTTACTTTCCTACAAACATTTCATTGCTTGCAATGCATGAGACATGGGTTCAGTCCCTGGGCCAGGAAGACCCCCGGAGAAGGGAATGGCAACCAGCTCCAGTATTCTTGCTTGGGTAATCTCATGGACAGAGGAGCCTGGAGTGCTTCAGTCCATGGGGTCGCAAGAGTTGGACATGACTTAGAGATTAAACCACCATCATACATTTCCTTTCCCACGTAAAGATATATGACTTTGACCCGACATTCACTCAGATGTTCATGAGTGAAAAAGACATTTAGAAGAGCTTTCCTGTAGAAAGTCTTCACACACAAGAATCTCAAAGTGTGATCTCAGTACCATAAAACTGTCATCACCTGACTACTTGTTAGGCATGCAAGAACCTGCAATGAATTCTTGAGCCTGACCCAAGACACACTGAAACTCTGTGGTGGGACCAGCAAGGTGCGTCTCAAGGTAACTGATGCAGGCTCCAGTTTGAGAACCAATGCTACAACACATCTCGTCTTAGGAGATGCCTATTCCTGAAGGAGGGGGCTTACCGGGAGGCTCAGTGGTAAAGAATCCGCCTGCCAATGCAGGAGACACAGGTTCAATCCCTGGGTCAGGAAGACCCCCTGGAGAAAGGAAATGGCAACCCACTCCAGTATTCCTGCCTGGGAAATCTCACGGACAGGAGTCTGGCGGCTACAGTTCATGCAGTCCCAAAGAGCCGGACACGACTGAGTGACAAACAGTATCCTTGAAGGAAACCTGGAAAAGCTTTAATATTTAGGTACTACATTTGGTGGGGGGGAACCCAACTTAGAGATAATTTTATAGTCTGAAAATGTTCTAATATTTTGCATGAAAGGGAAAAAAATATTTTAAAACACTGCTGTCCATTATTCTACATTCCTGGCTATTGAAATTTTAAAAAGAATTTACATGACACTTTGTTTACAATATAAGTTACTTATCATCACGGCACATCAGTGCACGATGTGGGTATTTCATGCTGTGATGACCCTTCATACAGATGGCCAGCCAATATTTGCCAGCCAGGAACTAGATGGAACAGTCTGTCTCTCAGAAGCAGTTAAGTAAGTTAGCTCGGCAGGCTATGGTGTAAACACTGGCCCAGGGTCATGGTTCCAAACCCCACTTAGATAAGAGAGCATCAGGTCATCACATAGTGCTGACTATAGGCCTCGCATCTAAACAGCACCCTTTTCAGGAGGAGTCCTGTCCACCAGGCTATGGAGAGTGGGGCTTGGAAATCCAAGGCAGAGACAACAGCCGAGTTCAATGGGAGGGCCACACGGTTACTTTCAACAGATCCACTGTGTCTGGTATTACAAATAAATAAATAAATATAAAGCTGCCCACGAAAGACAGACTTATCCCATGGTCAAGAGGAGTTTGGATTTCACCCAGGGATTCGTGGGTCATCTGAGTATCCACAGAAACCCTACCAGCAAACGTGCTTTCCTGATGTAGTCCAGTGGTTCACCCACATCAGAAGCACCTGGAAGATTTGGTCTAAATAGCCTACTGGGCCACAGTCTGAGTTTCTGATCCTGTAGAGCAGTGGTCTCCAACCTTTTTTGGCTGGTTTCATGGAAGACGTTTTTTCCACACACATGTGGGAGGGAGGGGTGGTTTCAGGATGATTCAAGTGCATGACATTTATTGTGTACTTTATTTCTAATCGAACGCTGCTGCTGATCTGACGGGAGGTACCAGTTTACGGCCTGGAGGTTGGGGATCCCTGTTGCAGGAGAGTCTGCATGTCTAACAGCATCAGGGGATGCTGATATGGCTGGTTCGGGTACCGCACTTTGAGAATGACTATCTAGACTTGATCCTGCCTTTGCATTCCATCTGACCTATTCCTTTTAATGGTGAGTTAGCTCCTTATCAGCAGAGACTGTGAAACTAAGAGTCTGTGGAACTAAGTACTGGGTTGGAAAACCAACCATGACACATCGAGCAGGTGAGGAGGGCGCAGATTTGAGCTGCAAATGTTCTTTAAGCATGCCAGGCTGGGCACTGGGCTGGCAGCCCGGCCTTGGTCATTCCTCAAACGCTGACACTGGGGGCTTCCCTGGTGGTCCAGTGGTTAGGAATCCACCTGCCAACACAAGAGACACGGGTTCGATCCCTGTTGGCAAAAGACTTCACGTGCTTTGGGACAGCTAAGTCTATGAGACAAAACTCCTGAAGCCTGTGCTCCACAACAAGAGAAGCCACCAGTGACAAGTCCATGCACTGCAACTAGAGAACAGCTCCCATCTGCTGCACCTAGAGAAAGCCCTCACACAGCAATAAGACCCCGCACAGCCAAAAATAAATTAAAAAAAAATTTTTTTAAGCTGATGCTGTACTCCACAGCCCTTTCTCAGATGAGCTCTACAGAACAAGAGAAGACTTGGGTGCAAGGGTGTGGGCACGCGAGTGCGCCAAGGCCAGCGTCTCCACCCACGAGAAGGGCCCCTAGCACTCTCGACTCCTCGCTCCGCAGTCCCACCTTACCTGCCAGCCGCCCGCCCCGCACTGGGATGTCAGTTGTTCACCTGTATGGAAATGACAGCTGCTTGTCACGGTCTCCGTGAGCGGCCTCTCTCGCCGCAGTAACTAGCACGCCGTTTCCAAAGCTGTCATTCTCTGGTGTCAGCACAACCCACTGTTCAAAGATTTGCTCTGACACGAACCAGGCAGCGCCGTGACTGTTATTGCCGCCGACTCCTCTGGGCTCCGACACCGATGGCAGCTGCTCGGCACCCAGGGTTTGTTTCACCCAATTATTTGTTTGTCACTTGGAAGCCCGGGATGTCGAGCAGGTATTGGGAAGGTATTTTTGGCCTGATGCACAGGCAGGAAGCATAATGAGGCCCTCAGGTGAAGGTCTATTTTGTCAGTTGGGTGGTAGGCTGATGTGCAGCTGAAGCCTGAGCAGCAATTAGGATATTTGAATAAGATAAGATACCTGGCAGGATGCTGAGCAGGCTCCGGAAAGTCGGCCTTAACTTTAAAAATGTGAAAAAACCCTCCAAGTAGGCAGTTTTCAAGTTTGTCCTGGAGCGAATACTGGAGGAGGCGGCAGTGGAGAACTCTCTTTCCCCCACCCGGACGCTCTGAGAAGGCAAGGGCTGCAAGCAGGCAGCAGTCTGACCTGAAGGCGGGCGCTGTGGATGGAGGGGAGGAGGTCCTGGCCAAACAGGGGTCCTGGGTCTTTCAGGCAAATATCAGTTGCACCCCGGGAGTGGCACTGGGGCATCATCTTTTGCCCAGTTCTCCCCAGCCTTCCTATTTAAGTCAGGGGTTTGTACTTAACACACGGAACAGAAGCAAATTGACGTCTAAAGTCTTTGGGGCAAAAGCCATTAAATGGGGGCAATGCGGCCCCTACAGCCAATAGCAAAAACCAAACCTGCAGCATCTAGTTTATGATTCCATAAGTGTCCCCGACTCAATGGATGTGAATCTGAGCAAACTCAGGGAGACGGTGAAGGACAGGGAAGCCTGGCGTGCTGCATGCGGTCCACAGGTGGTGAAGAGTCAGATCGTGGCTTAGTGCCAGAACAACAATCCCAGAGCACACAGCGGGAGCACCCCTGCTACTGAGCCAGGAATCGGTTTCTAAGATGCTTGTTGGCGCGTCTGTGATGTTCTTCCTTTCTACAGCCATCAATCTCAGGAAGTAAGGGTGACGGTCCAGACAAACCTAATCCTCAAAACAACACACGACGGATCTGGTCACCATCAAGTGAATCTGGCTCCTCCCTGAATCCATTCACACCAAGACACTGGAACAATTGTTTCTTTAAAACAAACCTTTCCCCAACAGACAGGACAAGGCTGCGAAGAGAGCTAGAATCCAGCCAACAACAAGTGTGGTACTGGGAGAAGTGGGTATCATCACCACCGTTTAGCAAATGAAAAGTAGGAAGGAAGACTGCTTCAGTCAAACGAGGCCTAGATGAGCTTTAGAAGAAGCAGAGCTGCATGGTGCGTCAAGTCTGCTGACAGCCAAAAGCAGATGGCGAGGTGGTGACATTCCCTTGATGATGGAGAACGGTCCATCGAAGGCTCATTTCAACTCACAGTTGGTAACGTGAGTCACTCCATAGAAAAGGATGCCTCTTGCCAGCTTCTCTCCGGTGGCTCCAAGGCAGGGCCTCGCTCTGCTATTGAACCCTCTGTTCTGCATCTCACCCACAGCAATCCAGGCTTTGGAACCGGTCAGTCATTCCACTTGTCAAGAAGTCAAGTACAAAGTAACCGGCACCTAGAATTCTCCTACACTGGGGTTTTATAAACATTTGCTAAGCAGATAAAACACCTGTTTAACAACACTCCGATTGCAGACCTGCAGGGGTGGAGGACTCCACATTATTATTCTAATTCCGCAGAGAGGTTAATGTCTAACAGTTGGTGTTCAAACAGTACAGCCTCACACTCTCCTCTACCTTCCCCTGAGGCTCCACCCCTTCCTGCCTCTCAGGTGCTTCCAATAGAAATGGAACTTCCAGGAGAGAGAGAGAGGTTTCTGCAGCCCTGTTCTAGCTCCCAAGTTCAGGGCTGAAGTCATGGTACAGGCCTCCCAAATGTAAGTGTCCACAGTCTCATTCACAACTCTCACGGGAAATCTGTGCCTTCTGCACAAGTTTCAGGCTCTAGAAGGACCTGTTGGTGTTCAGTCGCTCAGTTGTGTCCCAGTCTTTGAGACCCAAAGGACTGCAGCATGCCAAGCTTCCCTGTCCTTCACCATCTCCCAGAGTTTGCTCAAACTCACGCCATCCAACCGTCTCATCCTGTCGCCCCCTTCCCCTCCTGCCCTCAATCTTTCCCAGCATCAGGGTCTTTTCCAATGAGTTGGCTCTTCCCATCTGGTAGCCAAGGTATTAGAGCTTCAGCTTTAGCATCAATCCTTCCAATGAATATTCAGGGTTGATTTCCTTTAGGATTGATTGGTATGATCTGCTTGCTGTCAAGGGACTCTCAAGAGTCTTCTCCAGCATCACAGTTTGAAAGCATTGATTCTTTGGCGCNCCCTCAATCTTTCCCAGCATCAGGGTCTTTTCCAATGAGTTGGCTCTTCCCATCTGGTAGCCAAGGTATTGGAGCTTCAGCTTTAGCATCAATCCTTCCAATGAATATTCAGGGTTGATTTCCTTTAGGATTGACTGGTATGATCTCCTTGCTGTCAAGGGACTCTCAAGAGTCTTCCCCAGCATCACAGTTTGAAAGCATCGATTCTTTGGCTTCTCAGGCTTCTTTATGATCCAAATTTCACATCTGTACATGACTACTGGAAAAACCACAGCTTTGACTATAAGGAACTCTGTTGGCAAAGTGATGTCTCTGCTTTTTACTGTGCTGTCTAGGTTTTTCATAGCTTTTCTTCAAAACAAGCAGCAAACATCTAGAAGGACCTAGAATCCTCCAAAGAAAACTCTGGCCTTCAAACCAGGATGGGATCTAGGAATCCACCCAGCTTTCTCAAGTTAACAACGGGAAAACCCAGTCCAAAGGAGTAATTTGCTCAAGCAGCCCAGCTCAAACTTGAGCCTGGATGTTCTAAAATTAAAAGCTGTGGTGCTCCCCATCACCTCCACGTAGTTTGCAAACCTGGCGAACATTTAAGCAGGAAAATCTAACTGGGGAAATGTGCAAAGAAGAAACCCTATTGATAGGTGATACACAGACCTTTACAATGCTCCCCCAAATCTTTTCAATAGCTTGCTAAGTGTGCTATGTTTAATGTGATCTGTTCACGGCTATATCTCCTGTGCCTATTACATAGTCAGCGCTCAGTAACATCTGTTGAATGAAAGAATTCAATATGGCCTCCATTTTCTGCCAATGGAATGAAAATTGACATCCTTCACTTCACAGGAGACAAATCCAACCTCAGAGGCAGACTCCTTGTCAAACCCAAGTCTGTGAATAAAGTTTATGAATGAAGAGACCTTCAGAGATCAACCAGAGAAGTCTAGTAGCGGACAATCCACACTTGGAAGAATCAAAAGCTGATATAAAACAAAAGGAATTGTACAGTTCAGCTTTTGGTGAGAGGAGCTGTACGATGGAAAAAGCCTTTTCCGGCTGTAAACAGATAATGAGAAAATGATGTAGTCCTGGCTAAAATTAGGTTTCAGTGTTACTCTTCTGAGAGATGTGAGAGGTGATAGATAAGAGGGGGAAAATGTTTTCCAAGTGGCTTTTAAAGACATCCCAATATAACCGCCTCCCACATCAGCCTATTAACACGTACACTTGAGACATTTCCCTCTTCAAAAGGACTCTTAGAAAAAGCAATGATGTGCTCTCAGCCTCCTACTCTATAAGACAGGGTTTATGAGGGTCAGAGATGTGAGCGCCCACGGGGCATTACTCCTTATTAACAGGCACCCCTCCCACCTCCGCATGGATTTGGGCCTCATGCTTATGTCATCGGTTGCTAGGGAAATGCCCCTGCTGGAGAATCCCAAGTTGCTTCTAATAAAATCTGGCTGAAAAGGAACAACTGGTCCAATTACCGGCATGGGAATGGGCATGGAGAGTAGAAATACGGAGAAATTCATGTCTTATTAGAAGGGAAGGAAGTCAAAGATATCTACAGCTGAGCCCGGCTGCCATGTAGTCGCCATGATGATTTTGTGGCAGCACCTGCTCAGACAGTGGTGGGCATCCTGGGTGAGGATGAAGATGTCAGTAAGACCCTCCACTGTCAATGGGAAATTCCTACTAACTTCCAGGGAACACAGAATACCTTAGCATGGCATGGAGGGAAAAGTCCTAGAGACCTGTATGGGCCAATGAGATGGCTGGGAACACCAGACAACACGACCAAGCTGAAACCTAAAGACACGTTCTATGATTCTGTCTCTATTTTTTACCTTCTATCAAGATAACTACCCTGAGGGCTGCTCCTCTGAGCTGGGTACCAGAATAATGACAAGGGGGAACCACAGCTGGTCCGCAAGCTGACATCTGATATCTGACTTTTGCTGGCCTAAGCTCTGCAGCATAACGTGCCAAAGCAGATAAACAGAGACCCTATTAAGTGATGGAGAAGGGTTGTTCTCTCCAGAACAACCATGCCAGTGCACTGGGCGCTGGATTCCTGGGCAGACTACTGGGCACTGGTAAAACGTTTATAAGAGAAAAGCGCATGGAACATGGCGGCTCTACACCCTAAGCTATTCTACTGAACAGAATTTTTTTTCAGCCATGTGGCTTTGCAGGATCTCAGTTTGCAACCAGGGACCAGGGATTGAACCTGGGCCCTAGCAGGGAAAAGCCCAGAATCCTAACTCCTGGGCCACCAAGGAACTCCTTGGATTCAACTCCTGGATTCAGTCAATGCTGAGAGGTTTGCTCAAATGGAGAATTCTGCATGTTATGGCCACAGTGGCCTGACAGAGCAGCCCACTAAGGACTGGCCCCTTCCACTCCTACCCACAGGCTTCAGGAATTGGCAAGAAAGCATTTCTAGGACAGGAGCCAGAGGCATAGCCACGTACAGCCAGCTTTCTACTTGGAGGTACAATGAAGCTCCAACACTAGTTGATGGACCATTTCAGGCTTTAGAATGCATTCTCCCAGTAAGTCCAGGCACCCAGGTAATTGATAAAAGTCTAGTCTATGGATGGGGATTGGCTTGGGGGTGGCAGAGGGTGCAGAATTTCTGAATTTGGACCCAGAATCTCCTTGGTGAATTCATGAAGTGGGTCCTCAACTGTTTTCAACTGAGAACAATTGCTACTTTTTTAAAGCATACACTGGGCAAGTAGGTTACAGATACAGACTTCAGTGGCTGCCCCAGGCTACATCAAAGACAGCTGAGCAAAAAGTTCAGGTACCATGAAATTAATAATCCGTGTTGCACCCGCTCCACAACAGGTTCAGGAATAAACTGGTAAAAATTCGAAAGCCACAGAGGAGATTATTTGAGCAGGAATTGATCATTTCTCCACTGAAAAATTCTGACATTTCCTTATACAGCGTACTCACTGGATTCATAATTCACCCAAGTTGGCTTCCTGAGACTGAGCATTGCTGGGTGTTCTGAGTAATTGAGACAATTTTGTTTGTTAAATAAATTCCAGGCAAGAGCATATTTGACTTATGCACAAGGAAAGAATTCTTATGGAAGCTGCACAACAATGGAGTTTTATCTTATCTGAGGAACTTACTGCCGCTCGCCTGTGTGTGTTTTACTGCCAAAATAAAATAAATTGAATCAGCTCACACATGATAACATGCTCTTTCCTAACTCATACTAATTGCTTGGCTAATTGATGTTTGTTGAACTTTCTCCATTTCATTGAGTGATTAGGTACAAAGCTAACAGTTGACATCTGTAGGCGCTTAACTGGCGTCTGTAATTACTGTTAATGTTAAATAATTGTTAGTTAATTGGAGTGGTAACTGAGTGAATGGAATCCAGATTGTGAAGCAAAAAGAAACCTAGTTAAATAAACATACATTTTCAGAGAAAAACAACATTTTTCGGCAGTTGTCAGACACCAGAAATAATCCAGAGGCCATGGGATAGCCACGGGCTTCCTCCACGCAGGACACTCTCCAGGCCCGGGCTGACCCCACGCACTTGAAAGCTATTACCAGCAAGGAGGCCCTTTGTCACTGAACGGTTCTCATTAAAGACTCTCCAGAACCAATTTGATGGTTTTTTTAATGCCAAGAGTCTACTATGAGTGTGGATTACTTTCTGAGACAGGCGAATTCGACATCACTGCCTAAACAAAGCACTTAAATATGAATGGAATGAAAACTGATGCTGGTCAACATTCAAGTGTCTTTGCTAATATTGCCAAGTATGGAGAAGAGTCTTTCCAAGAACAGCGGGGATCAATCAATAAAGTAAGGGAAGAGCTTTTCAGTGGGCTCAAAAATAAACAGTAGTGTGTAATCATCTGACTAAAAGAATGCTATCATCTGCTCTGTTAGCCAGCGAATTAAAAAGCAGAGACATCATTTTGCCGACAAAGACCCTTCTAGTCAAAGCTCTGGTTTTTCCAGTAGTTATGTACTATATGAGAGTTGAACCATAAAGAAAGCTGAGTGCCTAAGAATTGATGCTTTTGAACTATGGTGCTGGAGAAGTCTCTTGAGAGTCCCTTGGACAGCAAGGAGATCAAACCAGTCAATCCTAAAGGAAATCAACCCTGAATATTCATTGGAAAGACTGAAGCTGAAGCTCCAATAGTTTCGCCAACCTGATGTGAAAAGCTGACTCAATGGAAAAGACCCTGATGCTGGGAAAGATTAAGGGCAGGAAGAGAAGGAGGTGACAGAGGATGAGATGGTTTGATGGCATCATCAACTCAATGGACATGAGTCTGAGCAAACTCCAAGAGATAGTGAAGGACAGGGAAGCCTGGCATGCTGCAGTCCATGGGGTTGCAAAGAATTGGATACCACTTAGCAACAGAAAAACAACAATGCTCTGGTCCAGCTCAGAGTGGCGCTCAAGATCTGGGAATCTGGTCTCCTTTTAGTTTATCTGGGAAAGTGGCACTGCTGTGAGAGTCCTACTCCAAAGACTCGCGCAAGATCAATTCAAATGCTCAGAATATCTTCCATCCCTGGCGCTGACATTCCAGTAACAGGATCCAACATGTACCCAGGATTCCTGACTATCTACACGCACAAGGTCAGCGAGAGCTTAGGTACCACTTAATGGGAAATTATCTAGTGGGAAACACTTTCTCAAAACATGGAATATATTTAGACCCTTCTTGGTGGTTTCACACTAAGAATATAAGGTGTCTGTTTTCAAGAAGTCTCAAGGAATAAATCTATACAACAACGTAACTCCGTATGGAAGAGTCTGGCTCCTATAGGAAGCTCAATTTCTATAACAAAAGGAGCTGATTGCATGCTCTCAGCAGTGTGGCGTGGGAAGAAAACCCAATCACTCACAAGTCCTTTGTCTCCAATCAAGCACCAATTACCCTTCAATAGTATTTAATTTTCCTCATATCAGACATTTCTGTCTTCTAAAGACCCAAGAAAATGCTCTGAAACTCCAAAAAAAAAAAAAAAAAGTTCAGAGAAAGAAAAATAAAGAATGACTGACAGAGTTTCCCTTCTGTAGGATTTAAGACAAGACAAAAATGTGACTAGTTTATAGAAGCTANCCAAAAAAAAAAAAAAAAAAAAAAAGTTCAGAGAAAGAAAAATAAAGAATGACTGACAGAGTTTCCCTTCTGTAGGATTTAAGACAAGACAAAAATGTGACTAGTTTATAGAAGCTAAAATGCGCTCAGTTTATTCATCTGCATGTGGGGAATGAGCTTTCCACATCATGCTCTCCTTACAATGAAACCCAGGACCCTACAAGAAATTGTAAAACGGTCTCCATATGTTTATTATAATTAGGTTTTAAACGCTACATCTTTTTTTTTTTTTTAAGAAAGCTATCCATACTCAACTGCACTGTTTTCACTTACACAGAAAGCCCAGAATTATTTTAGGGGAGGAGCCTTGCTGGTAACTCTTACCTTTACTTGTCACCAAACCAAAGAATTCCCCCTTCGTGTCTAAACTTGATGAGTGAAGTGAGATCACTGCCATGAAAAGATTTTATTAGGGTCTCACTTCCTGAGCCTCATTGACAAGCGACATCTTTAGTAACTTTTTTCTCGCCTCATCTCAAATCTCAACCAATTTTTCAGCCTGGTTTTCCGTCTACGCTGGTGATAAAACCACTTTGTCAAAGATACCCAAAAGCCCTACTAAATCTAAAGGCTCCGACCTCATCTGTATCCCATGGAGACCCTTCAGCACAAAATCGACCCCCAAGAAGAGGCCAGTGTATCCACTAGGAGGTCCGGTGAGGCCTGAGAAAGCCAACCAGTCCTGGTCAGGGAGATCAAGGTGGTTTCAGCACTGTGTCTGGTGCTCATCATGAGGAGTGAGTGCCCACCAGAGTCCCAGGGCTGACCTGGGCAGGGGAGATGGGAGTCTGACCGAGGGTGGGTGGGTGGCTGCTCCTCTGCTGTCCACATTTCAGTAGACAGTGGGTGCTCACTCACTGCAGAAGGTAGCACTAATCAAGGCCCTGCGCCCCTTCTGGATCGATCCCCACCCCCAGCTACTCAAGAGAAGCACAGCTCTTTCACAGAGTGATGGGGTCAAATACACCTCCTGGTCCTGTCTCATCTCTGACTTGTCTCAGCTGCAGGACAGATCCTGGAAAAGAGGCAACTCAGGGCCTTTTCTCTGCCCCTAACCTAGACCATGGCCCCAACAGGGACACAGAGGGCCCCAGAGAGCACTTGACTTTTGTTCTTCTCCCTTCCACACATGGCTTCCCTTTTCTTTTCTTTTCTCCAGGAAGCTCCGCCTTGGAGCAACTTCAGAGTTTAAAAGAGATTAATGATGGTGGCAGGATGGGCATGTCCACTAAGTGCTCACTCTCAGCTTTTCTGCCTGTAGATCAAAGTGGCAAAATTCCCAAGAAGTAGAGCCTAGAGTAGGTGTGTGAGTGTGTTCTCAGTTGTGTCTGACTCTCTGTGACCTCATGGACCGTAGTGCGCTGGGCTCCACTGTCCATGGAATTTTCCAAGCAAGAATAGTGGAGCAGGTTGCCATTTCCTCCTCCAGAGGATCTTCCCAGCCCAGGGATCAAACCTGCGTCTGCTGTGTCTCCTGCATTGGCAGGAGGACTCTTGACCACTGTGCCACCTGGGAACCCGTTAGAATACGTAAAAAAGGGTAATGAACGCTGGCTGGACACACTGAGTTGACTGATAAGTTCGATCCTTTTAAGGATAAACAGTCCAGGATCTGGGGTACACGTCCTGTTGCTCCTGTAGCAGTTCAACCCACTAAATATGGACAAGAACTCAGTCTCTCTGTGTATCTCTGTCTCATTGGGAAAATCAATTTTTTCGTTGGCAGATGGTTGAGTCACAAAGACAGAAGGATTCATAAAATTCACATGAACATCCTGTAAACATGTGAACACATCAAGATTAAATACAGCAACCATGACCTTGATTAAAGTTACTTTTTTTTTTTAATGTCTCCAACCCTAAGCCTTGCACTTTGGAGGTTCATCTCCCCACACCTTTGGACAAGCTGAATTCTGACTGAGCAAGTCATATATACCTACAAGCATGTGCCGTTTGATTAATTTCTTTCAAAATGTGAAATAAAAGGCATCAGAAGGAAGTAATGATTGGGAACACCTAAACACCAAAATCTTTCTAGTCCTAGTCCTCTATTAAATAGGACAGGCTCTACAACAGAGAGAATCAGAACAAGATCAAAGAGGCAGAGGGGTAGGAAACCTGCGAGGTGCCTACTCTGTTTCAGCCCCTCCCCCTCACCAACTAATTGTCTTATCCCCACCAGACACATTGGCCCAGGACTCCATTCTGCTATGATTGAAAAGTCTGACCTAAAGAGGCGAAACGATTTACTCTAGCTCACAAACAGACTGATGGGACTTGAGCCATGACCCCTGCGGCTTCAGTCAGAGCTACATCCCCCTGACCTCGGGGGGCCCAACATCAAAGCTGTGCCCCCACCAAACCCCCACCACAATCAGCTTGTGAGATTAGCACTGCCCTCCCACAGTGAAATTTTATGGACCAAATCTGCCTGCCGCCGGGGCTCAGCAGCATAATCTCGCCAGCAGCTTAAAGCCACGCTTCTGGAAGGCCGGAGCCCAGTGGGGCTCCAGAGAGGGAGAGGTGGTGTGTGGCTTTAAACATCTGGAGGGGGAGCACACACGTGTCAGCTGCCCTGCACTCTTGTCAGACTGTTCAATAAGCCCAGGCTCTGAGGATTCTCCCAGTGGTGTTTGTTACCTGGTGTAAATTTGCCCTTTCTTACATGGCTTTTTATTGCTCTTGGCTAAGAATACTGGACAGAGTCGGGAGACCAGACTTGCGGGAGGGGCAGGCCGCTTTTGCAGAACTTGAACTTGATGCGCCTGAAGCTGACAGTTCCTTGAAGGCCTTGTCAACCATCCATCCGGTAAACACTGCCACCACCCGAGTGAAAAACAGACCCAAACCCACAGGCACATAGCAAGACTCCCTGCACCTGTCTTTTAGAACTTGTTTTCCTGAAATTTAGCTGTGTGAATACTAATCCCCTTAACAAAACTGCCCCCACACTTCCCTCCCTCCCTGCCCTACCCCCTGCTTCATCTCTTTCTCTCCAAGGAGGAGGGCGGGTGCTGGATACCAGGCCCTCTGTTTGGCACCACCTGGATCTGCGTTGATTCCGGCTCTTGTCATTCATGTTACCAACAGGAATTAGCATAAGGCGTTAAGGGGAAACTCTGGAGGAGCCAAGAAAGGCCATTTTGATGGAAATAAGGGGCAAAGGAATAATCTGCCATCAACCAAAATGCTTATTTGTGTATGGTTTCCCAAGCAAAGCTTAGGGGGAAAAAAAATAAAAAAGCCTGTGTTGATTTTAGTGTACACAAAGAAACCTTAATCCTTTCAAGGCAACTAAATCACCCCAGAAAAGCAGCTCAGAAGAAAGGCACCCTGTCAGAAGGAGGACTATTCACAACCAAATAGATGCCACAAATCACACTCTGTAAGTAAACAAAAATAAGAATGTGGGAGACATTTAACTGGAAAGGGGGCAGGGGTACGGGGTTGGGGGAGCAAAAGAGAAGATGCAGAGGGAAGGAGGTCACGCAGGGCTGCTCTGTTCGCCACCCACCCCTCCTCCTGGGCCCTGAAGGGCGCTTTTCAGCCCCATGAGGGCAGCCCGGCCTCACTGCAGGCCCCAGAGCCAACTCTCAGGCCAGGGCTGGCTGATCCCAGAGAGGGGACACACATTCCAGAGCTTTCCCAGCAAGCTGGCAAAAGACAGACACAGTCACCTGGGCTGCGGGAGTCCTGCGGAAGGGGGTGGGGCAGGTGTCACTGAAACAGAGCACCTCCTTTTGAGGACCTCAGGTCCGCAATAGGGTCCTCCTCCTCCTGCCTTACAGGGACCCACGACCATCTACCATCCTCTTCCCTTGTCAAAAGGAGCAATAAACAATCGCACATTTTCCCATACGAGCCCTGTATGCTATGAACTGCTATGTACCTTCTTTTATTGGGCTTTTAGCATTATGGACAACAAATTTATACAAACTTTCAGTCCATCAAAATATACGATGAAATATAAAACTGGAATACTCCATTATGCAATAAAAAAAGATAAAATTCAATATGACAATAATTCTGGAAGTAACAGCAATCACATAAGCATGCACACCTCCAGGGAACGCTAAACATAATGTACTATTTAAAATTGCAGTTGGTTCGAATTCTAAAATAATCAGGGAGCTCAAAATAACTGCACTTCGGAATGTGTCTGACTAACCAGCTAGCAAAAACGCTAGCCAAGGCCACTGGAGAATGTGGACACAGTTTCAAATATCACTTCGTGAAGGCCCAACCCTGTTCAAGCTAGCCAGTACCTTCCATGTAACACAGAAGGTGACCAGGACGGGAAGCATACATTCTGCATTTAGCAATTACGATGCAAACATCACGTTCTACAGTGGAGAGGAAAAGATCAAAGAGTTTATATAATTTATACCTTTCAAAGAATACATCTTTGCAAAAACCCGGTATTAGAAATTCCCTTAAATTTCATTATTTCCAACAATACTGCAACCAATGAAAACTGCCCAGAAACCTATTGGTAGTGATTTAAGATAAGTTTCTACTTAATGTACTGCAATATCATTAGCCTCTCTCAGTCTCTACTGCAGTTTGGAAGAAATTAATGGAATAGCACGTATTTAAATTTTGCCCTCTTGCTCGTTTATTAACTTCACAGAAAGCCCACAGCAGAGTAAGGCTTGGTTTATGACCATAATTCTGTGAATACTAAACATGTACTGATTATTAGAGTCTGCAGTACAAACCAGCTATTTATTGTTCTCCAACTGCTGGGTAGTTGATAACTAACAATAAAGTTAAGGCATCTTAAATGATTATTCTCCATGATCGCTTCCTACATTAAATGAAAGTCACAGAGATGTAGTCATTTCTTAGGCAAATGAATTTAAACAAGGATTCAATGTGCTCTTTTACAATAAACTGTTTGGGGATACATCATGAAAGCACAGATTCTGTCTCAAGCAAAAATACAAATTATGAACTGGAGCTCCAGAATGGTAAGGGGTGACCATTGTTCTTTCTGCTTTCTTTCGTTCAAGGCAAAGACAACAGAACATATAGGAAAATAAAAGTTACTGCTCAGATTTAAGGGTTCTTACCTTTGTTTACAATAACAGTATTGAAGAGTTTTTCAGAGCTGGCATCTGAGGCCTGCAACACAAGGGGGGGGGGAAGCGTTATTATTGTCATGAATACTGTCGTCACTATCATCATTACTATTACTTTAAAGCAATTTACTCCATTTTTGAAAAGCCTGAAAAGGAAAGTAGTAATTTCCCCCAATCCTCCGTAAGGTGGTGCTGGTTGACTGCATGAGGCAGACCTGCAGTGCAGCTATTTGCTAAGGGGGAAAAAAATCTGATTTAAAAAATGTGTCCTTATTAGACATATTATCTGTGCAAAACATATTTCTATGAGATGATACACAAAGCAGTTCAGCTCATTCACATAATGATTTTGCAATTTCATTGACAGATCATTATTTTGGAAACGGTACTTTTTTCCACATTTGCAGACATGCCTGTTTTTCAATTTTCTCTCAGAAACCAGAAATGCCTATTATTTAACACTAAGCCTCTCCTCACTAAAAAGTGTTGTCCAGCACTCTCTGAAATTTGTTTTTAAAGATTTATCTGATGACCCCGAGGTCCTTGTCCCCTGTGGTAACCAGGACGACCTTGGTGTTGAAATGAAACCCAGCCGACCTGCCCAATACGCCGACACTATATACACTGTCAGCATTATTTTTTTTCCATTTTCTAGAAATCATGTCTGCTAATTATTACAGTGGTTCCAGGAAAGTGAAATAAACCTGTTTAAACAGCAAGAATAAAGCCAGTTTAAATTATACACTTATGTTCTGGAAAATCAACATAAAGTCGGTTTGGAGGAAAATGCTATGATGTATCAGAAGCACTGTACTTCTACAATTTGAAAAATTAAAAAAAAAACTTAAAAATTAAGCAGCTCCATCATGGGATAATTAGATAATGTATCTACATTTAAAGTTATAATGGTTATATTTATGCTATTTTTGCTACCCAACCCTTGTAAGAAATCACTGATTTTCACACTTTACACACAGAGATGCATGTTTTGACAGAGCAAAGCATAGAATGGTGAATAAATCTAGAGAAAATATAAGAGAAGGGGAGAACCTGAAATACAGCATATTCAGACTCTGGAGCTGGCTTTTGGGGACAAAGAAGATACTCAATGCAGTCTTTCTGTGCTATGTTGACAAAGATGAAACATTCCTGTGTGATCCTTATGTCTGAAGCGAACAAGTTCTAGTTCTCAATATAAGTGATACAGAAAGACATAAAATATTGTTACTATGACTATTTCCCCCTTTAATTTAATTCTAATCTTCCTACTGTAAGGGTGGTTCTGAAGATTAATAGACCAAGAAAAAATGAATGTATGTGCAAAACAAGTGCTGAACTACATACACTTATACATAAGCAGTTTAAATAAAATAAATCCTAGATGGATGCTTCCTTTTATTTTGCATGAATAAAACATATGCCAAGGGCCTTCTTGCCATTTTAAATTAAATAAAATTGCATATCATAGTAGCTTTTCATAAAAATAAACTGCCAAAAAAGTGTTGCATGGAGGGGGAAACAAGCTATGCATGAAACAAATCAAGAATACTGAGGGAGAGAAGCAAAAATCACAGAAACAGTGTTTTCCTTGTAACATTTAGTGAGATTTCTAGGAAAACGAGTTTCCCAGCTAAAAACTTGGAGCAAAGAGCATTTCACCATTACTTGATGAAACAGTGTCTCTTCAAATTAGAATGGCTATGTTAAATTCATGGTTTACACTACAGCTGATATTTTTAAAAGGAAAAAAGGGGAGAGGTTGTTAATTAAGTCAGTTTGCCAAAATGCAATAACCCTTGCAGATTTGAGGACTACCTATTAAAATGAGTCTCACTGGGCCAAAGCACCACAGAAACAAAGTATTGTATCATCAACGCAAAAAACACTCGGCAAGGAGAGAAGGCTCCTGATCCGGCTTTTATTTGCACTTTGTGTATGTTAGAAAAGAAGGGAGAGATCAAACAGGACAGAAGCTGGAGGTGAAGAGGCCCTTTGGCTGGCTTGCACACCCTCCTTGGGGGCTGATACCCTCGCCTCACCTCCACACCATATTCTCATGTAGCCAGTTTAGTGATCCTTATGTCTGAAGTGAACTTAGAGTATGTGATTATTATGATGCCATCCAGTAAGTTATTAAGGAAATGAGTCTGACAGGATATTCCGAACGACTTAGGAGTAATGTTCTCTAATAAAAGCTTCTCCAGCCCTTTAATTTTCTGATACATGTCACAAAGCCCTTTTGTAATTGGGGAGGGGTGGAGGTGGGTGTCTCAGAAAGGCCTCCGTGGAAAAACACCTCAAAGAAAATGACGGTAACGGGACTTCAGCTAATCAGAAAAATGATCTGGAGTGCTTTTTCTCCCATCCAGGTGGTTACAACTATGGCGGACCACAGTCCTGAAAAGTCAGAAAAGAGCTTCTCCGCCAAAGTCTTATGCAGGAACTACAAGGAAATGCTTTGCTTTTTTCTCCATGAACTTTCAAATCTGACTTGCGCTCTAAAACATTTCTGCAAATTTGTGGTTTCTGGGATCTTAATCTTAGTTTTCTTTTTCATTGTTTTTAAGGGAAAAGTCTGCAGTTCTTTATATTACCTGGACCTTTTTCCTGATTTTTTTTTTTTAATCAGGGACGACTAATGGAAACCTGGTGAGCCAAGAGTTAGCTCGCGAGCACAGCTTTTGCGTCTCTCCTCTCTTAACACGGGGGCATCTTTACATACTAAAGATCTTTAGATTTTGCTCGCCATTTCGCTTCATCCCCCTCACTCGGTTTTGGAGAGCCAGGGCGTTGTAGCCGCTATATCTAAAAATGATAGGGGGAAAAAAAAAAGCTCTCTTTTGACTGCTTTTTATTTGGGGGAGGGGGATGGAAATAAATTAAGAAAAAAGCACACTGAAAAATGACTCGACGCTGTATCTGGTGTTTAAAGAAAAGTCAAACTAGTGAAACAGATTGAAGAAGAGAACACAGAGGATGAAAACGAATAAGCCTTCTGAGTAGCGGCCGCTCTGGTTCGAGATCCACCTTAATTCCCTTCGGCCTCGGATCTCGGGGTCGGGCCCAGCACCCACAACCGCACAAGGAGCGATCTCCAACAAGAAAAGAGAAACATCCTCGAAACTTAAGCGCGAGTTCTTTGCCCAACTGCAATGATCCCGAGCCCAGATCTCCTTTCGCTGCCCTTGGCACCGCGTGCGGGCCAGGATCCCAATCTCTGCGCGGGGAAGCGCTACGCGGGGAACCGGCGGCGAGCGCAACGCCTAGGTCTCCAGCCACAGCGGGCGCTGGCCCGGCCCCAGCCGGAGGCAGGCGGAGCCCCTCGGGGCGAGTGGCGCCGAGCGGCTCGGGTCCCCGGGCACCACGGCGCAGCTCCGGCCGCCCGAGCCCGGAGGGCCAGGGGTGGAAAGTACAAAGGCGGGCGCCGGGCCGCGGAGGGAGGGCAAGCGGGCAGCCGGNTATTCTTGCCTGGAGAATTTCATGGACAGAGAAGCCTGGAGGGCTACAGTCCATGGGGACGAAAAGTGTCAAACATGACTGGTTTAGAGTGACTAAACCACAACACACATACACAAATCTTAGGCAAGTCTATGATTAATCAGCAAAAAAATTTTTACAAGCTAAATTGAAATATGGAGACTTCCTCATGAATTCTCAAACTATATCTAAAGACAAACTAGGAAGTTCTTCTAAATCAAGACAAACTAGGAAGTTCTTCTAAATCATCCTAAAATGGCAGTATTAAAGCTTAAAATATGAACTTTGATTCAACTTGTATCACAAACTACCAGACTGAGACTAAACATTTTTTGATAAGATATTTCTTTTAAATTCTGGTTTTCTGTCAGGTACCTTATATAGAAAAAGTGCATTAATTTCGAGGTGTTCTCCCTCACAAATATAACTTCAGTCACTCCCTAGAAGAACACATGCTGGGTGATTCCTGGGGTGGTTTAAAGGAAGAGGAAGTCTTTACAAAAATTCCTCCAGTTTTTCTATGTTAAATTACGTAGTTTGAAAAGACTAGGAAAGAGGAGTGATAAAATATGAGTTTTGTCTCCCAACTAGCCTTGGAAAAGATGTCACCCCACCTGACTTACTTATGAGTCTCCTAGAGGCTTGATCTTTTCAAATTCTAAAGTTTTTCAAGTGTTAAAAATACAAGTTTCGACTTGCTCTTTGGGGAGAGGTTAAGAGCCACCATCTGGCCTCCATCATGATCTCGTCATTCCTGAGCCAGGAGACCCTGGGCAAAGCTCTTCTCTCTCCCAGCTCAGTTTCCTCACCTGTAAAATGAGGTGACAATAGTATCTATACTTTATAGAGGTGCTGTCAGTAACAGCCCCCAAGCACGCAGTAAGCGGGATATATGTGTTGGCTACAGTAATTAAACATGACATTCTTGGGGCTTCCTTGGTGGTCAAGAATCCGCCTGCCAATGCAGGAGACGTGGGATGGGTTTGATCTCTGATCCAGGAAGATCCCACGTGCCTTGGAGCAACTAAGTCCATAACTACTGAGCCTGTGCTCTAGAGCTCGGGAGCCCTAGCTGCTGAGCCCACGTGCCTGGAGCCCGGGCTCTGCAACAAGAGAAGCCGCCACAATGAGAAGCCTGCACAGCATGACTACAGGGCAGCCCCTGCTCGCTGCAACTAGAGGAAACCTGCAGCTGAAAATAAATGAAAAATTATTTAAAAAAATTAATACTCTCTACTTCAGAGACCAACAAAATCAGAGTGTCTTCTGGTATGGCTGCAATGTCTGCGGCCATGCCTTCTATGGAATTCCCTCAACGGGGATCACCACAATCACGATGAAAAGAACCACGTGAACATCGTAAGTGACACCAATTCCCAGCAGTGGTGACAGTGGCTTGCACCGTCTGTACTAGAGCAGAGAATCCCACCTTTACACAGGCTTTACTGTCAACGATTCCACTAGATAAGGCCCAAACCTGGCTACCCGTTACTGCATAGCCTGGGCCACATAATAAGGTGGGAGGGATGGGAATCACGTGGATCTTCCTGATGGATTATAAAGTCCAACCTTGGATCAAGCAAAATGTTTTCAGAGTTTGCAAGGCTCTAAGACGTGATCAACCTCCTAAGGGTAAGGGGGTCAATTTCTTCAGCTAGGAAATAGCAGGCATCCCAGTGATGTCATTTTGACGCATTAAACTGACATTTCCGGTTTAAACAGGCTCACAAACACAACACTGGAAAGCACCCAAACTCCAAATAAACAAACAGGCCCAGTTTTGTCTCTAACCATACAAGGGGTTTCTTATTGGTGCAGAAGTGTGTTTTTTGGTTCTCATTCCTTTTCTCGGTGCAGGAGAACCACTACCTCAGTCTGGTTTTGAACTCAATCGTACAAGGGCTGTGTCTCTGCATCTCTGTTCAGGCCAGTCACGTAGAAGGGACAGACGTGTGTCTGGAGACAGGGGTCAGGCTTTATTATCTGTCTGGGAGGGTTTAACGGGAACCCGTTCCTGGGGTCGGCCTTCTGTCTGAACCCACCTGGCTTCTTCCGGGTATATCTCAAGTCTTGGGATGTGGTCACATGCTATGTGCCCCGCAGGGTACTAGGAGACCCACCTCAGAGGAGGCATGATAGGAGAGGATGGCTGGCCGGCCGAGGTTTTCCCATCCTATTGCTGAGGCTGCAGGCGCCTGACCAATCTCTGGGTACCTGTTGAAGTGGAGGGGGACTCAGGGCAGAAGACAGACGCTGAGAAGCCCAGAGGGACCTGCAGCTTGACTGTGGCGCCTGGGGCCTCCCTACCCATGGCTGGCGACCAACAGCCTCGGGTAGAGAACTGATTCAACAGGTTGCCTGTCACCAGGAAGCGGGGAACTCCCTGGAAGCAAGCTTGTCCTGCTTCCCACCTCTACAAATTCCTGACTTTTCAAGTGATCCAGCCCAGACATGAAAACTCTTGCAGGGTCCCAGGAATTTCTCCCATGCAGGCCAGTTCATTTTGCACTAGGGATCGTGCCCTCCCTCCTCCAGTGATGCACAGCAAGTCAACCCTCTGTTGTTGCTCATTTGCTCAGTCGTGTCCGACTCTTTGCGACCCCACAGGCTGCAGCACGCCAGGCTTCCCTGTCCTTTATTGTCTCCCGTAGTTTGTGCAGACTCGTGTCCATGGAGCTAGTGATGCCATCCAACCATCCCATCCTTTGTCGCCCCCTTCTCGTCCTGCCCCCAATCCCTCCCAAACCTGGGTGGCCTCAGACACCTCTGCTCTGTGCCTCGCACCCCCTCTGAACAGGCCATCTCCGAATGGCAGCCTCATTATTCATCACTCGAAAGGAGACTGCAATAGCTCATGTTCTTACTGCTGTAAAGCAAAAGTCTCTACCATTACATGCCTGCGTCGCTACAATTGATCACGGTGCTGCAACAAGAGAGAAGTAAATAAACAGAACTGGGTTAGTTTATGATGCATACGATTGAGACGCAGGGGGGAATAAATATTTTCCGAGTGTAGAAGTCAAGAAAAAGAATTTTACTTTCAAACTTCACAGTGTACTATAAACTACAAAGGGGAAAAACTATAAGAAACCATAAAATATCTCTTACCTAGCCACCAAATCTACATTAAAGTATTAATATTCAGAAGCTGACAGTCCCACAAAGAAAGGCAATGAAAAAACAAACCACCCATTCAATCTCTGCTGGTGTCCCTCAGTGGAATCTTAACCTTTCACAGAAGGGCACAAGAGCAGGACGATGGGGGCCGTGCCTGCCTCATGCCCACCTGGGTTTTTCTCCCTTCTCCATCAGCCCACGCAGCACTGAGGGGTGTTTGTAGAGACTTGCATTTGCTATGGAGCTCATGTTCCCTGAGGCTAGTTAGTTACCCTGTCCTAGTTATATGCTTGGAGAAGGAAATGGCAACCCACTCCAGTGAGGAGAATCCCAGGGATGGTGGAGCATGGTGGGCTGCCATCTATGGGGTTGCACAGAGTCAGACACGACTGAAGTGACTTAGCAATTATATGCTTGGATCTCCAATAACCAGCTCCTCTCACTATATCCGCACAGAAATGGGAGTGGGGTGGGGGAACCAGCGAAAATGAAAATGAAAAATGTATACAAAATGTCTGTGTGAGCGAAGAGGATGGGTAGAACAAAACGCGTAAATAAGTCAAAGAGGATGACATCGAGGGAAGTCAAGTGTTACGCTGACAAGAAGATGCTCTTCTTGGTGAGGCATGTTCTTTGGCTATCTTTGCCTAAATTGTCCCAGATTCTGATTCTTAAGCAGGCTTACTGGATTTTATAAATCGTGGTCCCTGGCCCAGGTGGTTAGGGGTGTGGGCCGGATGTGAGAAGGACGTTATGTTTCAATCCAGTCTCGATTAAGATAGCTGGTTCATCTTGAGTTTGTGAGTTAGATTTTCCTAAGCCTCACTTTCCTCGTCTGTAAAATGGGGCTAGTAACAGACTTCAACCCTTATAGTATGTTGTTGAAAATCTTAAATAATAAATTATGAGGCAACTTGTGTTTTTTATATACAAGGAAGACAGGTTAAGAAGGCCTGTAAACTGGATGCAGCCACTTCTGTTTGGGGGCAACCACGAGGTAGCTGGTCTAGTGGTTAAAAAGCACAGCTTCTGACGACAGAACTGCTGGGTTCAACTCCCAACTCCCCCTTCCACTCCTGCTTATTAGTTTTTTGATGGTGGACAGATGGCTCTACCTCTCTGTGCCTCAGTTTCTTCATCTGTAAAATAGGGCAGTAACAGCACATACTAATATTACGGAAGCTGCTGTTGACGGGGTGAACGAACCACTATGTGAAGGCATTTGGAGAAGTGCCCTGTCTTCACTGGCTACCAGCCATCGATGAGTAGATATTAGTTTGGGGAAGATGGGCTGACAGTGGCCTCTCTTAGTTTCAAAAATGGAGGTGGTTAAGCAGCCACTCCTTTAGGGGGTGGGCTGTAGGCTGAGGGGAGGAGGACCGAGGTGGGGGAGATGGTCCCTCAGGACACAGTGCCGTCAGGGCCCGTGTGTGTGCATCGGGGGCTGGACGGGAGGGGGCCCAGCGGGAAAGGCAGTCCCTGTGGTCACCACTAGGGGCGCAGCTGTCTGTGGGTCGGCAGGTGCCCTAGGTGGGCCTGCTAGAAAAGGCTGCCCTGGAAAACTGGGGTTGCATGGTTTCCAGTTCTCTCTGCGAGAGGCATGTGACCCACTTTGGACTGAGTGAGCTTCCCCGAACTTCTAACAGTTCCAGAGCGAGCAAAGGGCCCTGAAGCCACCTGCGGTCGTCGGTTGCACACTTGAATGATTCACATGCATATTGCAATAGGAGCTCATGTGGCCTCCCCTGCCACGTGTACCATTAAACAAGCCACACCAGGCACATCATTAGAATCTCAGTTAAGTGCGGCACTGATGGGAAACTTTTTCTGTATCTGACTTGAGGACCTTCCTTTCTAGCTTCGGTTAGTCCCAGGAAAAGATTGTGGTTATACTAGGTCTGGGTCAGGCTCAAAATGTGATTCTAATCCTCATTTCAGGGCCTTGAAATGAAAGGGAGGAAACCAACCAAGGAGCTGGTGAACCTGAGACCAGGGAAAGACAGAGGCCATAAATTATATACCCGGATGCCACTTACCGCTTCTAAAATTTAGTCTCTCAAAATATATGTTACAATATATTTTTCGAAAATGTATACAATTATTACATCATCTCCTCTGACATCAACCCTGTGAGGCCAACAGAGAAATGGCTCTTCTCCTGCGTATTTCAGATGAGGCAGTTGACACAGAAAGGGTAAGTACGCCCTTTGAAAGTGGAGGAGTCTGGACGATAGCAAGGTTTCGGCAGGTACGTCCAGCCCCTTCTCCTCTGTATCAGTGTCCACCGACCACACTACTGGGTGAATCTTGATTCTTCACTCCCTTGGCCAAACTTGTACTTCCACATACTCCCAATGCCGAAATGTCACTTCTAGATCTAACTCAAAATAAATTCTGATATCTAAAACCTAGAGACATTTCAAGATCCAAGGTCCTGGTAAAGGTATTTGAGCTGTGCAAATACTACCAAGATACTTGAGTAGCTTACTTGCACAGGTTCTGCTGTTTGAACGATGCCTTGTAACCCATATTAAGGTAATTTGCGAAAGAAACATGAGAAATGGTGGCCAGCTGCACGTCGGTTATCTTTCCCTCCAGCCACCTCTCTTTTCCTGGAAACATGTTACCTGAAAGCATTAGTACTCTCTAGGGTACTGGAAATTCTTTTCCTCTGTCTGTACTCATGCACCTAGCAAAGCTCTTGCGCTTCCGTTTTCGCTTCATTGTGCAGTCTCCCAATGATCCAAATATTTACTTGCAGAAATTCTTGTTGGGTAAGAGCGGAACGTTCGCTTCTACTGTTTCGGTGAATCATACGGTTGCTGGGGTGCTAGGTGGACAGCTACGATGTCAAAGAATCCCCTTGGTTTATCTTTCCTGAAAGCATTCTTACTGACCAATGTTTCTGACTTTTCCCCCTTGTTCTGGTCTTGGTTTTCCTCCCTGTCGCTTCCACAACAACAGGATGGAGCAGGAAACTCTAACACAGCCATTCCAGGCACCTCCAGCTCTGTGGCTTCATCAGTCAAATGGGTGTACTCTGCAAATCGTCAACTGCTGTATAAACGCCAGTTGCTAAGATCATTCACGCCAGTTACATTGGGTAAGGGTAAGCCTGCATGCCTGCAAAGACCTACTGATGCCTCTCTGGTCCTGTACGATCTCCACTTACAGACTTTTACTGAAAATTAATTAAACCAGCACTTCTGCTCAAAACTCCAGTTTCTCTGGAAGGTTTCCTTAGGGATATATATTCAAGACAATGCCTGACAGGTTTCTTGGCTCATCTCTGAACACTGTTATTCCTTCAGGGGCATAAATGTCCTTTGCGAGAATAAGCAGTAGCTTTGGAGAGCAAAGATTCAATCTCTTGAGGGCCAGGACTGTGCCCTGACCCACCCTACCATCATCATTCCTCTAAACATCTTGGTACTCTCATGCCTTACATGTAACAGGCGGTCAATAAACAGTGTCAGAACAACACATTAGTGAGTGAAATGACTGCCAACTAAAGCAGAAGAGAATGAAGACATTGTTTCAAAAAGAAACTAAAAGATAAACTCCCTCCCACAAATTGCTGCCAGTCTAGGATTTCATAGAACATGGAAACCCACCACAAGGTGAGCGACAGAGCCCATTTAACTTCTCTTGAAAACTGAATACCCTCTCCATTCATCCCACCGTCTCCTTCCCCTCTGTGCTTACAAGTCTGTCCCCCATGTCTGCGTCTCCACTGCTGCCCTGCAAATACGTTCATCAGCACCATCTTTCTAGATGCCACGCAGCATGGAAACACGCACTACCATATGCAAAGCAGACAGCCAGTGGGAATATGCCGTATGACTCAGGGCCTGGTGCTCTAGGACAACCTAGAGGCGGGGATGGGGTGGGAGGTGGGAAGAAGGCTCAAGAGGGAGGGGACATGTGTATACCCATGGCTGATTCATGTTGACACATGGCAGAAACAACACAATGTTGTAAAGCAATTATCCTTCAATTAGAAAAAAATATAGAGAAAATTGATGACTAAGACCACATCGAACACTGAAGCTGCCATTCTCCCATGGAAGGCGGAGCTCAAGCTCTCTACCCCTGGAACCTAGGCTGGCTCTGTAACTGTTTGGACCAACAAAACGTGGAGGAAGTGATGCTCTGGAACTTCATAGCTTGTCAAGGCAGTAAGAAAAACTTCTTCAGTTGTGAAGAAGGTCTGGCAGCTTCTGTTTCCTTCCTCTTGGAACTCAGACACCACGTTATGAGGAAGCTCAAGCAGTGATACACAGGGCAGAATTCAAGCCCGGCGACCAAGGACCTAGGTGAGCCCCCAGCCAAAAGCCAGCAACAACCTGCCAGCCTCTAGGGAGTGGCTCCTCCAGCCCCAGCTAAGCTCGCCTCAGCTGATGCCACGTGCATCAGAGAGAAACTATCATGCCTAAACTGCAAAACTGTAAGCAAATAAGTCACTGTTGTATTTTCAGCTCTTAATCTGTAGTTTGTTACAAAGCAATTGGTAATGGATATAACCATCTAAGTCAGCGCCAACGTTCAGAAAAAGAAAGATGATGAACGCACGCCAGGATGAGACATGCCGTGAGCATCACCTTTGTGTTCTGGCCTCTGCAAGGGAATGGCCAGGACCTTGAACCCAGGCAAAGAACCCTACTGAAAGAGAGAGAAATAGCAACCGAAAAACCCTAAGTCAGAAAAATCATTGTCAAACCAAGGCAAAGTTTTCTGTTTGATAAAGTAGAAGAAAACTTAACATGACAATGTTAATGAAAGAATAAATCTGATCTCTCCCTTTCCTTTCGGAGGCTGTGACTGTTTGCAAAACTAGAAAGTCTTTAGTAATCCCCGCTCTTATCTAAAACAGATTGCAGTTTTAAGCATGGCCTCGTGAAACTGCAGGTTCAAAGGAACCTGAAACCGCATTAGCATAAAATCTGGAATTCTCATTTCCACCAAATGCACAGCTGCCATCTGACAGCTCTGCTGTGATTTCAGTTTCAAATAGAAACTGAAAGTAGCTGAGGTGGCGTGGGCCACAGGCTCTGTGCTTTCCACACTGGCTCCCTCCCCACGCTCACACATTTGAGGGAGTCTCAGAGGTGCACCCAAAACCTTTAGTGATGAAGTGAACCCCCAGTGTGGCAACCCACCCGACAAGACTAATAGGGGAAAGCTCCAAGGACGGGCTTTTCAGTAAGGAGGGCTGGGGGTTGCTCATATATGAGTACTTGGCTAATATCATTAGAAGTGTTAAATATTTTTTAAGTAAATTCCCACCAAGCTGCTAGGACTGAGTGGGTAGGGGAGGCAGAGCACCCGTTCCTAGGTTCTACATTATAAATGCCAAGAAACCCACACTCCACACGCGCACATTTAAATGCCAGCAGGTATGCGGCCTTGCTTTCATGATTCACTTAACACCCTCTCAGCTTTCTCCTGAGGCAATGACAACTCTAAGCAACTACATTTTAATTCTGGAAAATCCAAGGGGGGAGGGGGTTGCTTTGCCTGCTGCTGAAATACCATCACCTCTGGGATAAAAAGCTATACCTCTTTGTATAGGGAAGGTGGGGAAAAGCTCAGATGTTTCTGATTCCCATTCCCTTGAGGAATACACACGTTGTAAAAGGAGGTTCCTACCCACCGGTAGAGAGGGTGGATTTGCCCAGAGCATCCCAAACTTCCTCCTCTGATCCTCTGCACGAATTCAAGTGACAGCTGGCAGGGCTGCACGCGCAGCACATGAAAAGCTGGCTGCAGCCGCCCAGGGAGCGAGAGGCAAGGCCCCCGCCTCCTTCCCCACTTGCCTCCTGCTGCCCACTGGGTCCTCCGTCCACCACGCCCCACTCCCAGCCATCTGCTCCTGAGCCAGGGTGTGGGTGTTAACTTAACATCCATCCTCACCAATCCAAGTGATGGGGATGGGGCCCGTGTGTGGTCCAAGCATCCTGGGCCCAGAGGCTCACGGGAGATGAGGGGGGTGGTCCTTTAGCTGCTTGCTTCCACCCGGGTTTGTGCCTCCTTACAAGTTCCTCTACTGTTAGTGTACAACTTTTCATATTCTCCAGGAGGAAAAAAAAAATGTAGTGAGCATCTGGTATTTACACAGAATCTTAGAGGGAGTTGACGGATTTAATTACAAGTGTTAGTAAAACAGGAAAGTTGTAGCCAGGCTTTCAAATAGCCACTTGCCTACAAGGAACAAGACCTACCTTTGTGCTGCTGGTGAAGAATGCAATTTATTTTCCTAGCGATGAGTTTTCCTGGAGAGGGGGAGGCTGGTGAAAACACAGTTGCTGGCTGGTAGCTTTTACGTAAATTTACGATGTCCTTCTTATACAAAGATCAAGCTGCAAACAACACTCAACTCGGCTGTGTGTGCCAAGTTGCTTTTCCATCCCCACTAGCGGTGATGGATGGATTTTCTCTGTTCTCAGCACTCACTGAGAGCCAACATCGTGTATTTATGAAATGACTGGTGGGTTTAAAGGTACAACATAAGGCCAGGAAAACGATTACAAATGACTAGCCTATGTGAGGATTAGAGAAATGAGCTGATCATCACTGGCAGCCGTCTCTGGTGAGTTTTAAAAACTGCTTGAGGGCCACTGTGGGTCATTACAGGTCAGGTCAGGTGCTGAAATCCTCTGTACTGGATTAACAAAGTCAGGAGAGTCGGGTATTAGAACATGCCCATGGCACCCGGCTGCGGCTTTTAATGAGTCTGAACCTTCGGTTTACCAACAAAATGCATACAGGTTGGGATGGGAGGAATCATCATCTCCTCTCTCTCTCGTTCTTTTCCATATATAAGGTCTCGTGATTGTACTTGATCTAATATCTAGATTATAAACAGAGAACAGTCTCTGTGCCAGAAAGCAGTATTTTCCTCCTGTTTTCCTGGCAGTTCCGTTATTAATTTCTAAGGAGCGCACACTGTTTGACATACCTTTTCTGGGGCGCCCCACTCTCTTGGAATTGCCTGATAGACCAGCAAAATGTCAGCAGTATGCTACGGTTTGCATTTCATCCTTCCAACTGGTAAAGTACCATTTAACTTTCTCATCAAAACAGTCGAGGCTCAAGTGGGCCTCCTTAGCTCTGTGCCTCTATCACTTGGTACTTGGGCTCATTAAACCCGGCTTTTGCATTTTAAAAGCAAAACCAAAAGGGTTAATGTGTCATCATGCTCTCTTTAATCTGAAATCCACAGGGAAAGGACTTCAGAAAGGAAAAAAAGAAACCACATACCCTCTCCTTAACCTTCCCTCCCTGCCCCCGCCAGACACACACTCTCACACACACACACACCAGAACCCTGGATGACTGGAAGCTGGCCTTTGTCTTCCTCAGACCATTCTGAGCCAAGGCAATGTGCACACCACATTGGGAATCAATTTAATCATTTCTGACTTCTCAACAATCAAATGAAACAATAAATAGCCTGAACTGGGCTTGAAAGGGAAGAGGACCACATGTATTTCCTCTCAGGATTTTTCTTTTTTAAAAACATGAAAGTTTGGCTTGAAAAGAACTTATTGCACAGACACATGTGGCCTCAATAGGATAGATCTTTAATCGCTGAGACAGATTCCAGATTCAGGCACACAATATCAGGATTTAAGTCCTCAGAATTTGGTAATGGAAAGTTTGGGTCACATTGAGGGCTGTAGGATCCAGGGATAAGATTTAGTTTTGAATTAACCTCTTGGGCAGCCTGAGCTCTCCCCCTCAGAAGCACCATATGTCTCCAATTCTATGTCGTTCCTTCTCTCCTGGCACTTCCCATTTGATGGACCAGAAAATTCCTGGTTTTAGACCACTTCCCTGAATATTTATCGTTGACTCTCACTCGAGAATTGGATTCATGTCGATGTATGGCAAAGCCAATAGAGTATTGTAAAGTAAAATAAAGTAAAAAAAATTTTTTTTTAATAAATAAACTGAACTAAAAAAAAAAAGAAGAAGCTCTTTTAAAATAGTTCCTGACTTTTTATTTTGAAAAATCTCAAACTTATAGAAAAGATAAAAGGATGGTATGAATAATACCCAAGCCCCTTCATTTATATTGCTTGATTGGTAACATGTTACCACATCGATTTTATCTCCTGACACTCTTGAACTGTATTAAGACACACATGGGACCTCTCTGGTGGTCCAGTGGTTAAGACTCCGTGTTCCAATGTAAGGGGTGTGAGTTTGATCCCTGGTCGGGGAGCTAAGATTCCCACATGATGTGCAGCCAAAAAAGGGGGGAAAAAAAAAAAAAGATAACACTCTAAACAAATACTGACCATTCTCCCACTGAGAACAATCAGTAAATTAAAACTAAAGAAATAAATTGCTTTGGACAAGATGAATTGCGTTGGACACTGTAAAAAACAGCCGGGCAGAGGGTCAGAAGTTCGGAACTGGAACACAACAGACCGGGGCTCAGAATCGGAGATCACGTGCTGGGTCCTCCACAGAGAGAGGAAGCAATGTGATCACCAAGAGCAAACTATGGAATGGGAAGAAACAGAACTGAGGACAGGCAGACAGCCTCCATGCCTCCTGGGTCAGGGAGGGCCCATGTGGAAGGGAGAATCAAAGAACAACATCCCCCTGCAGAGCCAAGGAAGGGCCCAAGTCTCAGGATGGGGAGGGCGGACTCAAAAATGGCCCAGTGCTTTAGAGATTCTGCAGGACAAGGACTGAGGAAAGACAGATGGATAGAGGCAGGAAGTACAGACTGTTTTTGAGGAGTGTAAGGGAGAAGGGCTGGAAAGAAATAGAAAAGTGCACGTTTAGGCCATGAGTCTGTGTTCAGCTATCTGGACAGAGGGCTGAAATCTGGCGTGCCACCCTTTAAAATGCCGAGTGCAACTGCACACACCCTTGTGTACTACCTCTGTCTCCATGTACATATGCATCCCTGCACGGAGAGATATACAGACACACACATATGTATACAAATGATTTTCTATATGTATTTCATATCTATTTTTAATAAAGAGTCATTTATGCCAAATCAGTAGTAAACTAGCCACACGTCATAGAATACTTTACATTCATAGACCATTTTGTCCATGAGATGTAAATGAAAGCATAAAGAGAAAGAAACTGTGATAGCAGTGCAGAAGTTTTAAAACATGGCTGCAAAGGAAACAATAAACAAAATGAAAAGATAACCCACAGAATTGGAGAAAACATTTGTAAAATGATGTGACCGACAAGGGGATCAGTCTGCAAAATTTACAGTTTATGATGCTTAACGGCATCAAAACAAACTACCCAACAGAAAAATGGGCAGAAGACCTAAACAGACGTTTCTCCAAAGAAGACATACAGATGGCCAGTAGGCACATGAAAAGATGTTCAACATTGTTAATTATTAGAGAAAATGCAAATCAAAACTACAATGAGATATCATCTCACACCAGTCAGAATGGCCATCATCAAAAAACCCACAAACAATAAATGCTGGAGTGGGTGTGGAGAGAAGGGAACCCTCCTACCCTGTTGGTGGGAATGTAAATTGGTACAGCCACCATGGAGAAGAGTATGGAGGTTCCCCGAAAAGCTTTAGAGCTACCACATGACCCTGCAATCTCACTCCTGGGCCTTTACCCAGAGAAAAGCATGGTACATGCACCCCAGTTCATTGCAGCAGTGTTTATAATAGCAGAGTCGTGGAAGCAACCTAAATGTCCATCAACAGAGGAATGGGTAAAGAAAATGTGGTACATTTATACGTGGAATATTACTCAGTCATTAAAAACAAGAAAATAATGCCATCTGCAGTAACATGGATGGAATTAGAGACTGTCTTACTGAATGAAGTTAAGTCATACAGTGAAGAAGGAACATTGTATGGCATCCTTTATATGTGGAATCTAAAAAGAAATGATACAAATGAACTTATAAAACAGAAATAGACTCATGGTCTTAGAGAACAGAACTTATTTCCAGTTGCTGGTGGGGAAGGATGGCAGAGGAGGGGCGGGGGCAGGGGGAAGGGAGAGTTAGGGAGTTTGGGATGGACATGTACACACTGGTGTATTCAAAACAGATAACCAACAAGGACCTACTGTATAGCACAGGGAACTCTGCTCAATGTTATGTGGCAGCCAGCACGGGGGGCAGAGTTTTGGGGGTGAATGGATACATGTATATGTATGGCTGAGTCCCTTTGCTGTTCATCTGAAACTATCACAACAGTGTTAATCAACTCTGTGTGTGTGTGTGTGTGTGTGTGTGTGTGTGTGTGTGCGCAACTCAGTCGTGTCCAACTATTTGTGACCCCAAGGATTCTCGGCTCCTCTGTCCATGGGATTTCCCAGGCAAGAATACCGGAGTGAGTTGCCATTTCCTACTCCAGGGGAAATCTTCCCAACCCAGAATCAAACCTGTGCTATCTTGTATTGGCAGGTGGGTTCTTTACTGCTTCACCACATGTTAATCAGCTATATCCCAATACAAAATAAAAAGCTAAAAAAATCATGGCTGCACCTGAGTGGATACTCGCATGAAGAAGCTGGTCTCCATCCCTTCCCTGTAGCTCCTGCCCTCTGTCTCCTGGACGCTCACATTCAGGACATGCCCTCTGAGGAGACGCCACCCAGAAGCCAGCTGCTTTTTGTGGAGAGTGACCAGCCACGTGGGCAGAGCCTGTGCAGGTGGCCCGGTGGGTGGACCAGCCCAGCGCAGCTCGCCTGAGTCATCTGAGCCCAGGCGCGGGACATGTAAGCGAAGACATCTCACTCACACATTCTCGCTCTCAGAAGCTCCGAGCCATCCAGACATCATGGAGCAGGGACAAGCCCTTCCTGCCTTGTCCTGTCCAAATTCCTGATGAGCTGAATCTGGGAGCATAACAGGGCTTGGTTGTTTTCCACCACTAGGTCTGGGGGTAGAGAACCGGCAAAAACTTGAGTGTGGGTTTCCTGCTTTGCTTTCGCCTTTCCCGTAATCAGGCTGTTCATTTCAGATACTGCTTCCATGACGGGGTGGGGAGCAGGGAGCAGGGAGTTGGGGCAGAAGGGGGTTGGTTAACTGGAACCTTATTGGCAGCAGAGGTTACACCTGAGACGGGGCGAGATGCTTAAGAACGGGATATGTGTGCACTCAGTTGCTTCAGTCGTGTCCGACTCTTTGCGACCCTATGGACTGTAGCCTCGCCAGGTTCTTCTGTTCACGGGATTCTTTGGGCAAGAACACTGGAGTGGGTTGCGATCTATGCCCTCCTCCAAGGGATCTTCCCAACCCAGGGATCGAGCCTACATCTCCTATGTTTTCTGCATGGCAGGCAGATTCTTCACCACTGAGCCACCAGGGAATTTCAAGAACTAGAAATTCCCAGCTGGAATTGTGGGGCACAGGGGACGTATCAAGTCACCTACCTGGAGCTCTTTTAAGAGATTCCACAAGCCCAGAAAGAAAAAAAAAAAACACCAACACCAAAAAAACCTTGATAAATATTTTCCATAACAAAACACAATTGATTGCAATGGGATCCAGCTCTGTTCCTCATTAGTTACCCTTCACTTGTCAGACAAGCTCCATATCTCACTGAAATCCACGGTGGATTCTTTATAGTTGGCTGGGAAATGTGACTATACATTTCCTTTATACCGCATGCTTTGTTGAGCCTGCTTTTAAATCTAGAGTGCATGCTTTGCTCCCCTTTCCTACGGGAGAAGGATCTTCAGCTTCCAATGAAAGGTAAAAGCAGGTCACGGCGGCCGCTTCTGAAGGGGCTGCTCGCAGAGCAGGTGGGGAAGGCCAGGCTGCCATTATCACTGGCTACCAGGTACCCCGGGATCACGTCAGGTGATAAAACACTTGGCTGACACCAGAAAAAAGAATCATCACTCCTTCTCCTCTACCCCTCCCTAACTCCTTTTTTTTAAAGGAGGCTTTTTAGCCTCATTAAATGAAACCTTATCTCTGAAAGACTGCAAACCTCAGCAAATGACAACTGCGCCTAATCTCATTTTCTGACAAGTGATTCTGACAGCACCTTCCTTTTGATTTCTGAGACATGTAGTTAGACATATATTAATCTGTCAGTCATCATCCCGAGGAAGAATGAAAAGAAAAGCAGAAAGAAAGAAGTGAACACTTGTGAATATGAAGGGGGGATACGAGGCTGTGACACCCATTTTAACTGATGCGTGAACGCTCCTCTCAGGTGCTCCCCTCCCCTTGCAGCACATGGACCATCCACGGAGGGGAGATGGAACCTGCCACCAGTCAGGGCTTTGGGTCATGGGGTCCAGCGGAAAGAGTGTGTGTTCCTGCATGAGACAGACTGGGCGGCAATCCTTATCCAGGCTGTTGATCACACAGGCTCTTTAATCTCTGTACCTGAGGAGCCTGTCTGTAGGATACAGACAACTATTAGCTGGCAACTATTAGCTCTAAAGATGAGAGTATTTTCATCTAATTCATGGGCAGGAATATAGCAGGCATCCAGTATACAGAAATACTGGGCTTCCAGGTGGTTCAGGGGTAAAGAACCCTCCTGCTGATGCAGGAAGACACAGGAGACATTGGTTCCATCCCTGGGTTGGGAAGATTTCCTGGAGTAGGAAATGGCAACCTGCTCCAGTATTCTTGCCTGGGAAATCCCATGGACAGAGGAGCCTGGTGGGCTATGGTCCATGGGATTGCAAAGAGTGGGACATGACTAAGCACATACACACACGCAGAAATACTACTGTTATTTTTACTAAAGTCTTCCAGANTAGGAAATGGCAACCTGCTCCAGTATTCTTGCCTGGGAAATCCCATGGACAGAGGAGCCTGGTGGGCTATGGTCCATGGGATTGCAAAGAGTGGGACATGACTAAGCACATACACACACGCAGAAATACTACTGTTATTTTTACTAAAGTCTTCCAGAAAAGTAGATGATTCCAACTTTGCACTGGGGGAGCAGGAGGAAAGACAAGCTGTACCCTACTCCCCAAGAGGCAATGTATGTAGAAGGTGTTCCAGAACTGCAAGATAGCTTCCACATCGATAGCCAAGAACCACCATACTAACATTAGCACCAAGCAACTATTTAAACTTCAGTCTATCATGTGAGATTTGGACCATAAGAAGGCTGACATCACTTTGCCGACAAAGGTCTGTATAGTCAAAGCTGTAGTTTTTCCAGTAGTCACGTATGGATGTGAGAATTGGACCACAAAGAAGATTGAGCGTTGAAGAACCGATGCTTTTCAACTGTGGTGCTGGAGAAGACTCTTGGGAGTCCCTTGGACTGAAAGGAGATCAAACCAGTCAATCCTAAAGGAAATACCTGAATACTCATTGGAAGGATTGATGCTGAAGGTGAAGCTCCCATACTTGGGCCACCTGATGCGAACAGCTGACTCACTGGAAAAGACTCTGATGCTGGGAAAGATTGAGGGCAGGAGGAGAAGGGGATGCCAGAGGATGAGATGACTGGATGGCATCACCAACTCAATGAACATGAGTTTGAGCAAACTCCACGAAATAGTGAAGGACAGGTAAGCCTGGCATGGTGCAGTCCACGGGGTCCGCAAAGAGAAGGGCATGACTGAACGACTGAACAACAGGTACACATTTTGCTCCTAAATTGTATTAAAGAACCGAGATACAACACTAACTACCCTCTCTGTTTATAACCTGAAAGTAGATCCTGAACTCCATGACTAAAGGGTTTGTAAAATGTATTATGTCTCTTTTAAAGGGTGAGGACAGTCTTAGGAACCTGATCTGTCATAGGTCACTCTGGGGTGAACCAAGTCAATGTACCTATTTGAGCAAATAACAGGAGGTTTGGTATTTTCTAACATTGTTCATTCATTGACTACCTTACATTGGGAGATGTCAGCAACGCAAGCTTTTCTCTTTTTGCTCAGACAGTGGCACAGACTTGTGAAGGGAAAAGAAAAATTCTCTGTCTTGACCAAAGGGCAGGCATAGGTCAGGTGTTCGGGCTTCTCCTCTGCAAGCACAGAAAATGGAACTGATGGAGACCGCCTAGTCAGCACAGCGAGGCTGCTCTCATCTGTCGTTTTGTTTTTAAGATCAGGCAAAAGTCTGACCACACATTCTCCTGTTATTGAGCCGGAAAATAGATCCAGAAAGGGCTTCTCTAGGATACCACTCCCTAAGGATGAGGATGCACTGTAACTCATCCACAGCACCCCCAAATAAAACAAAGCAAAAACTCCTCTTCTAAGCCACAAGTTGCACTGATTCCATCTCCCAGGGCCTGTTATTAGATGCATGTGCTTAGTTCTGGGCTTTCCCAGGTGGCTCAGTGGGAAAAGAGTCTGCCTGCAATGTACGAGATGCAGGTAGAAACAGGTTCAGTCCCCACTCAGAAAGATCCCCTGAAGGAGGGCATGGCAACCCACTCCAGTGCTCTTGCCTGGAGAATTCTATGGACAGCGGAGCCTGGCAGGCCACGGTCCATGGGGTCACAGAGAGTCAGATATTACTGAAGTGACTGAGCATGCACGCCCGTGCTGAGTACGGCTGCATGAGGGCCAGGAAGAACAAGGAATGGAGGAGAAAAAAGGAAAAGAGTTTATGAGATCATTTTCATCCACTTCTTAGATATTAGAAGTTTTGTTCCTTGAAGAACAGGCACCTCCTATGACACCTCTTATTTATTCCTCTCCACTCCATCTCTCTCTTTTTAAACTTGAGTANAATGGAGGAGAAAAAAGGAAAAGAGTTTATGAGATCATTTTCATCTACTTCTTAGATATTAGAAGTTTTGTTCCTTGAAGAACAGGCACCTCCTATGACACCTCTTATTTATTCCTCTCCACTCCATCTCTCTCTTTTTAAACTTGAGTACTTGGCTATAGATCTGTTCTGCTGGCTTTACAGCCTACGACAAGAAAATAAAGAGAACCACAGGGATGGCTGATGCGAGAGCACATGTGAAGAACAGACTGGGAGAGGGAAGCGTCCAGTTACTCTCCACAGTCAGCAATGCAGAGGGTGGGCACTAACTACCCCCGCCATCGTCCCCCCACCCTCTCATCAGACTGCTAACGGGGCAGTAGTGGGCCCCGAAGGAGGACAAGTTTCAGTGTGAGAGTGCAAATAGGACCGAGGAAGAATCCTGGAAGAAAGGCACTGGATTTTTGCAAATGGACAGTTTTTTTTTTTAAAGCAAAAATGAATTAGACAGAAACCTCCTTGAAGAAACCTGGCCTTTAGGTAACTGCTCCATATTTGTTAACTAAGATTTCAGTCTCAAGGAAAACAGATGACCAGTCACAGTGCATGTCAACTGAGGGGACACCAGGGATGCGAGAGGTGTCCTGTTAAGAGTCCATCGGACGGCCTCGGAGTCACGGTCTGGTCCGTACTCTGACCAGCCCTGTGGCTCCACAGGGCTCCATCTGTGAAGCAGGCTTTGGAATATCCGCCCCCTCAGGATTTCTGTGATGAGCACTACTATCTTAAAAGTACTACATCAACTCCAAAAGGAGTCCCGGAGTATATTTACATGCATATATACTAGCATACCCTTGGCATGCATTTGTCTGTGGGAATATTGGGTATTACTGTCATTACTGTACTCAAAAAGATGTCCCCAGAATCTGAGAGAAAAATTGTAATGGAAAATAATTAAAATATAGGGAATAAGACTGCAAAGTTGTAGAAGCAGCACAAGAGGACCAAGTGCTCGGTCGTGTCTGACTCTCAGCGACCCCTGGACTGTAGCTCACCAGGCTCCCCTGTTCATGGGATTTTCCAGGCAAGAATACTGGAGCAGGCCGCCATTTCCTCCTCCAGGGGATCTTCCCAAACCAGGGATGGAACCCTCGTCTCTTGCATCTTTTATCCTAAGGCCAACTCAATAACTGTCCTTGAGAAATCAAAAAGTTATAAAAGAAGTGCCCTTATTTATGGAGGCCATAGGCAAGCATGTATATGGTAAACTGTGTCTGCCCTGGGCTGTGACTGGACACAGGGGAGGGGCCCAGTGTCTTTTCTGGGTCACATCTAGCTCTCCATTCTATGAAGCCTCATCCATGAGACTTTCCTGGGGGCTTAGAATCAAGAACTCTGAGTTAGTGGGTCTGAAGAACATCCATCACCTTTGATGGCTCAACTTAAGCAAGAACTTAGACCCAGTCTTCTTTCCTAACTCTGTAATAACAGTGACAGACCTTAATCTCAGATTAAAATGGTCAGCCTTCTTACTCAGCACTTGCTGTTTCTGACACAAGCACATGAGGATCAGGGCTTCTGTGTGTTAGTCATGTCCGACTCTTTGTGATCCCATGGACTGTAGCCTGCCAGGCTTCTCTGTCCATGGAATTCTCCAGGCACGAATACTGGAGTGGATTGCCAATCCCTTCTCCAGAGGAACTTCCCAACCCAGGAATCGAATGCTGTTCTTCTGCATTTCAGGAAAATTCTTTACCATTTCAGCTACAGGGAAGTCTGTGGGCTTATATGTGGATGGAATCAATTATAATTTGACTAAGACAGAGCAGAAAGAGAGAAGTATTAACAATCATCATTTCCTTTATGAAGTCTTCTATCTCTCACCCAGGCTCTTGGTGTGCCCAAAAGTCAATTAAAAGAGGGTTCTATTAAAAATAATTTTAATACATTTAAGTTCTAATAAAAAAATTCCTGGTGGCTCAGATAGTAAAGCATCTGCCTGCAATGCAGGAGACCCAGGTTCAATCCCTGGGTCGGGAAGATCCCCTGGAATAGGAAATGGCAACCCACTCCAGAGAATTTCCTGGAGAATCCCATGGACAGAGGAGCCTGGTGGGCTATAATCCATGGGGTTGCAAAGAGTCGGGCACGATTGAGTGATGAACATTTTCATTTTCACTTTCTATTAAAAAGACCAGAAATCAAGTAAANACTCATTTGAAAAGACCTCGATGCTGGGAAAGATTGAGGGCAGGAGGAGAAGGGGACGACAGAGGATGAAATGGCTGGATGACATCACCAGCTCAATGGACATGGGTTTGGGTGGACTCTAGGAGTTGGTGATGGACAGGGAGGCCTGGTGTTCTGTGATTCATGGGGTCACAGAGTCAGACATGACTGAGTGACTGAACTGAACTGAACTGATCAATCTTTTATTTACTGCTCTATATTAACTATAACTGTGCAAACATTATATTGTAAACTAATTCAAAGACATTGTCAAATAAATGGTTCAAAAATACCTTTTAAGTAACAATAGTATTATCAAAATAAGTATTACTTCTTGAAAAGATTCTATAAAAGGAATAACTTATGGACATATGCATTCTGTGAACACTTATGGAATTACTTGATTATTTTAAAGGAATTCCCCTGAATCACTGCTATGCATACCTTATAGCGGAGCTGGAGATGATTTAGCGATTGAACAACCATAACCTACATCACCAAATTAAGTTGTATGAACCCCTGCTCAGGCCCTGGGCTGGCTAAGGCCTTGGTAGTGAAGGTTCTTTTTCCATTTGAGTTCACTCAGCCAAAATGAAACGAAGGCTGAGATTGAAGCAGCACAAGCTTTATTCAATGGCCAGAGAAGAGAGAAGGGGAAATAATTTTCAAGTCAACTTCCCACTGTAATGGTGAGAGGAATTTGCTTTTAAGGAATAAGATAGTGGGGGTAAGAGTGAGACTAACGATGAGGAGGTGCATGTATTAGTTTTCTGGGAATAGAAGCAGGGCTTCCCTAAAAATGGGGTGACATCTGTTTTCTATGAATTTTGGTCTCTGATATCCAGTCACAGTCACTTGTAGGTGTCTCACGTCGTATGCTGATGTGGTGAAATCAGTACAGAATGCCACTCAGGGCCTGTTGGAGGTCGTAGTTGTGGACATTTTGGTTTCAGCTGGTTCTATTCTGTTTCTGTCTTTCTCTTCCTATAACTTCCTTTGTGTCCAGACTCTGTGACTTAGAGATATATGTTGGTTCCTGTCGAAAGGAGGAGTTGGTGAGTTTTGATCAAGAGTCTGGTGGCCATTCCGGTAACATGTAGAGCAAATGCTCTTCCTCTAAATATTAGACAATCGACTGGTAAATTTAATGAGCAAGTGCCAAACTGAAAATTAAAAGGCCACTATGACTCATTATGATAGAAGGGATTTGGGTGTTGGATAGTCCTTAGGATCCCAAGCAATTCAGTGACTCCCAAACCTAAAAATGGTGATTATTCTGCACTGTGTGTGAAGTGTCCCAGTTGGTTTTATTGGGAGAAAGCTGAGACATTATAGAGCCCTGAAACTTCTCTTAGGAATGTCAAGAAATAGTCAAGGTTGATACCGAGAGAAATTTCCATTTTTTTCTCACAGTCCGAAATTTAGAGAAGCCTGAGCTAGTTAACAGCCATAAAAATATAAGAAAGAGCAGAACCCCAGATGACTCCATCATGAGACTAACAGGTCCGATGAGTGCCTAAACCTAGGTAAAGTTTGCTTCTTATTTCTGAGAACGAAGGGCACAGGAATTTCACTCAGAAAGACTGATGGGGAATGGAAGCGATGGGCTCTGTCCAGGGAAAGATGAGTCATTACCTGCTAAGAAAAGGAGTAAGGAGATCACCGTACACAGGTTCTGTCTGTTTGCTTTCTCTTGTTTCATATTTTGCTGGTGTCTGAGTAGTAGTTTCCTTCTTCTCCCTTAATGCTAAAAGGGTAACGCTTGATGAGTGGTCTTCTTTTAAGTCTCACTCACCTGAGATGATTAACTATCTGTCATAAATACACCCATCATAAGTACACTCAACTCTATGAATATATTATATAATTATAAATAGGTTTCCTTATATGAACATAGACATACACCAGGATCCATATCTGTGATAATATCTTAGTAAACCAATGTATGGTCATGCCTTCAATCTGATTTATCTTGGATGTTGACAAATTTTTTTTTTTTTCAATCTGGTTTATCTTGGAAGTTGATGACTTCGCATTAAAACCACAAGCTCAGTAGAAACTAATGAAAAATTGAAATTATAATTACATGATTTTACCTCTCAACTACATTTCTCTATCCTTATTTGTTTTCAGTGTTATTTTTAAATTTGTAAAGTCTAAATGCTTTTTAAAACTGTTGAATTTGGGCATATTTAGCACATAAATTCGAACCAAATCTCCCTGTATATTTTTGCCCCTGCCAACCTTTCTAGACTCACCTCATACCACTCTCCCAATTTCTAAGTCTGCTATAGTTGTAATAGACTTTTTTTTTTTTCCCTAACACTTTGAGACATGGTCACTTTTAATTTGAAACCTCTAAACATCCTATTACTTCTACTTGGAACAGTCTTACTTTATATTAAAAAAATTAACCCCTTAAGTGTTTATAATGTGTTCCTTTACATCACATTCTTCCAAACTATTCTCTGTCCTAGCAGCAAGATTTGAGAAAGTGGGAACTATGTCCAAAAAAGTTTGTTAATATTTATTAATTTATTGAAAAATAGATTCTGATTTTCAGTCATTGTTTTAAAATTAGGTTCAATTTTTTTATGTGCTGATTTTTCAAAAGGGGATTTTCTTCTGCCTTTTTAAGTTACTTTTAGTACTTTTAGTAGCAACCACATACTGTTTTCTAAATCAGTTCCTTAATGGGGCAGTTTCCTAAGCCACATGTTGTTGCTGTTGTTTTTGTTCAAAGTCCTGTCCTACTCTTTGTGATTTCATAAACTGCAGCATGCCAGTCTCCTCTGTCTTCCACTATCTCCCAGATTTTGCTCAAATTCATGTCTATTGTAGTGGTGATGCTATCTAAACATCTCATTCTCGACCACCCCCTTCTCTTCTTGCCTTCAATCTTTCCCAGCATCAGGGTCTTTTCCAGTGAGTCAGCTCTTCACGTCAGGTGGCCCAAAGTATTGGAGTTTCAGCTTCAGCATCAGTCCTTCCAATGAATATTCATTACTGATTTCCCTTAGGATTGACTGGTTGGATCTCCTTGCAGTTCAAGGGAGGTTAGTTAGGTGATTTTAATTAGATTAAGCTTTGTCTTCCTCTTACCTGTACACTTCCATTAAGAATCAGTCATATCCAGCTCTCTCTAGAGGCAGGTGTCAAGTGTGGATGGGAAACTTTCTCCCAGATATAGCCAGAGGCCACAGCAAATGCTATTTCCCTACACTGCTAAAATGGACCTGAGGAAAGTTTTGGATGTCTTCTGGAGCGTTGCACCTTTATCAGCACTTTGATGACTTATTGTCCTCTGAACAATCTGTCCCCTTTTCCTTTCTTCTCCAGCACTGACCCATCTACCAGTAGGGACTAAACTTATAACTCTTTGCCTTGAGCTTCCTTTCATTTGTTCTCCTTTGTAGTTAGGTAGAAAGAAGGTAGTATAAAATATAAAAAAATGCCTATTTTGGATTATACTCTGTAAGCTTAAGTCTCTCTGTAAGTGTGCGTTGAAATAAATGAAAGAGAATCTTTTTAAATACTAACTTTGGAAACAGGAAATTGGCATTTAACAAAACCAACACAGATGCCAAGCACAGAATACATTATTAAGCATTTGAAGAATTATAATTGTGTAATCTTTAAGAAGATATAAAACATTTTCCTAAGGTTTTCTTGTATATTTGCTGAGGATACCATATCTCTTACTATAATTTCTTATAAGTTTTCTTTACTCTTTTGCTTGTAGTAGAATTTTAAAAACATTTATCTCTCTTGATTGAAGTGAGACTTTTGTTCTCATTTCGTACTGAGTCAGTCATAGTGTATAATGGTTATTCTGATAGTCAAGACAGTTGTGTAATTAAATGAACTTCAGTTAAAGTCTTATACATTTACATTTACATGGTGTCACCAACTCGATGGACATGAAATTGAGCAAGCTCTGGGAGTTGGTGATGGGCAGGGAAGCCTGGCGTGCTGAGATCCATGGGGTTGCAGAGTCGGACACGACTGAGTGACTGAACTGACATTTACATTAGATTCTTAATGAACACCAAGCATTGTGTTATTGCTTAGAAAGAAAATAATAACTATGGTGTACCCCTCTTTTAAAATGATTTAGAGTCCATGAGGGATACGGATTCAAAAAAATAAAAATACCAGCGACACTATGGACACGTAGCTGGGGTATCTGATAGAGGAAGGGGGAAGCAGTTGTCAGGGAGAGCTCTGGAAAGTAACCTGTGCACTGAACCTTCCTACTCAAGCAAAAGTAGCAAAAAATGAGGGGCACATGAAGGGCATTAAAGGCATAGAAACAACATGAGTTAGGAGCTACTTGTATATATTTAGTATCCCAAAAGGAGTTTGATGTTGCTTCATCAAAAACAGGAGCTCNAAGTTTACACTACTGTATGTAAAATAGGTAGCCAATGGGAATTTGCTGTTTGTCTCAGCAAACTCAGACAGGGGTTCTGTATCAACCTAGAGGAGTGGGACGGGGAGGGAGATGGGAGAGAGGCAAGAGGGAGGGGACATATGTACACCTATGGCTGATTCATGTTGAGGTTTGACAGAAAACAATAGAATTCTGTAAAGCAATTAAAAAAAATAAATTCTATTAAAAATAAATTAAAAAAAGCCAAATGCCACTACTAAGTAAGTATTTGGGAGGGGAAGTCTAGAGTGATCAGGGAATGGGTCTCGGGGGGGCGGACCCACACCTACGGTGAGTGCTACCTGGCTGCTTAGCGCTGCAAGCACACCTGTGTTTTGCCAGAAAGTAAAACATAAGGCTCTCCTTGGCCGCCCTACAAGTGGGTGCTTCAACTTCCTCTTTTGTTTCCAGTTTGTGTCCTGTGTCCTGCCCGCTTTGCTTCCAAAAGGCATGTGTGCTTGTGTGTGCTAAGTAGCTTCAGTCGTGTCTAACTCTCTGTGACTCTATGGACCGTAGCCCGCCAGGCTCCTCTGTCTATGGGATTCTCCAGGCAAGAACACTGGAGTAAGAACACTGGAGTGGGTTGCCACACCCTCCTCCGGGGGATCCTCCCCACTCAGGGACTGAACCCATGTCTCCTGCATTGGCAGGTGGGTTCTTTACCCTAGCACCACCTAGGAAGCCTTCAAAAAGGCACATCCCCTACTGGCATGAGATGCATGGTGTGTTTGTTTGAATCTGCTAATTGTGCTTGCTCCCCTGCCCAGTACAGCCATGAAACATTCTCAGAGCTCTTGTTCCAAAGGAGCATCAAGCCAGAATCACACAGAAAATGCTGTTGTGATGGCTCTTAATGAAACAACCTCAACACTCAGAGGATCAACAAGGAACTGCCTGATTCTGACTGCAGTCTTTATTAAGGATCTGAAGGTCCGGTGGTTAAGAATTTGCCTTGCGATGCGGGGAACGTGGGTTGGATCCCTGGACGGGAAACTAAGATCCCACATGCCATGGAGAAACTAAGCCGGTGTGTCACAACTAGAGGGCCTGTGCGCCACAACAAAAGATACTGCATGATGCAACCAAGATGCCGTGTGTCGCAACTAAGACCTGACACGGCCCAATACATCAATAAATAAAAAGAATCTGAGGGGAAAAAGTTACCTGCAGATCAGGACAGTGTACATGGTACAGACTCGGGTTTTAGCCAGAGTGGTATGAACTCGAGCAAGTCACTCAAGATGACTCTGCGCCTCAGTTCCCTCATCTATGCATGGAGGGGGCTGCTCTAGCTACCTCCAGTCCCTTTGAGCTCTAAAATTCTCTGCTTCGTGTCTATGTCGATGCAATGCACGGCCTTTTCTCTGCTGAACTCTCTGTACCTCTGTACAGTAGAAGGAAGCCAGAGAAACGAGATCCTTAGAAGTATATAATCTGAATAACCAGAAGGGATGTAATTAAAATCAGGGTTCTGTTCCCACAAACACACCCAAGGATTTGCCCATAAAAAAACACGATGGTAATTAACGAACCTGCCAACCACACGCCTCTGCCTTCCAGGCCCCGCTGGGCTCAGAGGCGAGCCGGCCTTGGAGTCCGGGCTCCTGGCCTCCCTGCTCAGCCGGCCAGCCTTGCTCCAGCCTGCTGTTCGGGCGTGATTTTAGCTTACGGCTCTTCGAGAGAGGGGAGCATCTCAAGTCATGTAGGGGCACGAATATATTTCTAGAATTTTCAAAATCATTAAAACGATGAAAGGAGAATCTAAGGGGCTGGCGTGTATCAGGATACGCCCACATCTGTGAGAACAGCCTCCTCTTTTCTCTGCCTGTAACAGACCATCACAGAGAAGGTGCCAATTTGGTTCCTTGCGAACCTGGCTCTGGAGGAGCACTCCCCCAAGCTGCCATCCCCTCCCCAGGGCAGCGTGCACACCCGTCCAAACGCTCCAGGCCCGAGACATTCCACAGGCTGGGCCAGCCCCCTGGCAGCGTTCTGACAAGAGGGAAGTCTATTTTCAGACGTCTCCTCCGCTTTTAACACCCTTGTGTCATGTGTTCACCCAGACTGGCCTGGCAGCCCAGAAATTATATTTGTCCTGTCAACTGGCTAACCTGATAAACCCTAAGCGTCCCAGCCAGGGCATGCGAGGCCACCTGGGGACAGGCCGGGCGGCTGGTTTCAGCAGGACACACTTGTCAGGATCTTGAGATAACATCGAGGCGAGGTGTTCTTGCCTGCATTCCAGATGAGAGCAAGGAAGCCGGGGAGCGGTACTGAGTTCTCAGACGTTTCTAGAGGAGAGGTACCGAGGGCAGGAACCCCGAGCGGCTTATCTTCACTCTCGCCGTGGGGACCACTGAGACCTAGCACTTTCTGACGGCGGGCTGCACACTGCTGATCTGAACTCCACCATGGAGGAAACCTGACCTCAGGGTCGTGCCTCAAAGCCCCATTCAGGACCTGCTCGGTCAGCCCCTGCATCTTGGTGAGAGCTCCCCTCTATGATGGGGGCTGGTGAGTCAAGTTCAAAAACCACTACCCAACACAGGGAGAAGGTGCAGAGAGGAAGTGTGTGTGGAAACAGCCCCGGCAGCACATTTAGAACTAAGGAAGAAGACGGTAAGACCAGATTTGGACTGCGATCAGTTTTCACAGAGCGGGTCACGCTAAATACAAGTGGCCTCAACTCAAGCAGGAGCACCAGGGTGTCCTGAACAGGTGTCCTTGTTTATGAACCTGGCCACCAGGGCTACGTCAGCAGGATTCCACGTCACACTGGGAAAACTGCATTTCAGTCTTCTCAGAGTTTTGAAGAAGCAATGGATCCATGAGTTCCTTCCATGTATCTCTGGTAACCTGCCAGCTTGTCGATTTTTGGCGTACATCCCCAGCCTAAGCCTGCTCGGATTTTCTGCCCGGTCTTTTGTTAGTAAAAAGGCAAAAAAAAAAAAAAGGAAAAGAAATGTGAAGGTGATCTTGTGGTGGATCCTGTGTTGATCTTCCACAGGGAAGTGGAAGGCTTTCAAACCAGCCCAACGAGGGACTTCTTGATTGGTTTTGCTTTTTTAGGCTGGATTAATAAATCCCAGGTTCTTGCTCAGCACAGGTATTATTTTTCACTCGCTGATGATGGTAGCAAGCCTCCTGCTCACATCTGTATTATAATAAATGCATTATAAATGAGTAAGTAGGAAACAGTAAGGAAATGATGCTTTACTTTTAAATGCTAATTACGAAGCCCTGGTGCCGTTAATGTGCAGGGCGTTCTGTCAATTTTTAATGTTTATGCCAAGTGTAGTCTTCAATTTAACATGAGCTTTTAATCCTTTGAGTACTAAATTGCCTTTTAATGCTTGCAGAACAACATTGTGTTTGCACAAAGTCAGGTCTGAAAAATGTATTTAGTACAAGGTGTGTTGCGGGAAGGCAGAGGGAGGAGGGGAGCTTTTTTTTTTAAGGAGATGGTACTGGAGCATCGGCCAGCAGCTGCCCCCCACTTCCTTCGAGAACATCATTTCTTATTCTTTCTGAGGTTGCTGGGAGTGTTGCTCTCCTGTTGCTGACTGAACCCTCCAGCGGGAGCTTCCAACTCTCAGGAACACAATCAGCCCCCGGGTACACCTTGCACCATCAAAAAGACCAAGGCGCAAACAGCTGCTGGGGGGGGGCTGCTCTGACCACCCTTCCAGCAACACCCGGAAATGGGAGGGGGAGCAGGAATCCTGGGGTGCAGAGGAATTCTCCACAGCCACATGCTTATACAGGAAAGTTCAAGGAGGCAACCTGTACACTTCCTGCAAAAAATAAAGGGCCTACAGATGTTCAGACAGGAAGAGGGGCAGAAGAACGCACAGAAAGGTAGACGATGGGACCAGTGGGGTCTCGGGACTTTCTCTGCCTTGGGCACCATTTCATAGGCAGGGGCTCAGCCAGCTCGTGGGCTTCTTCCAGCACTGGGATCCACACCCAAATCTCTGTCTGTCCTGTGATCTAAGTCTCACCTTTCGGGACCTGCTTCTCCCCCATTCCCAATCTGTCGGGCTGAAGGCCTCACTGCTTGTCAAAGGTGGCCGATGCCTCTGAGCTGTGCATAAAAACAGCAATGCTGGGACTTCCCTGGTGGCCCAGTGGTTAAGAATCCTCCTGCCAATGCAGGCGACATGGGTTGGACCCCTGGGTCAGGAAGATTCCACATGCTTCGAGGCCACTGAGCCCATGGGCCACAACTACTGAGCCCAGGAGTTCTAGAGCCCATGCTCTGCAGCAAGAGGAGCTGCAGCAGTGAGAAGCCTGTGCACTGCAACCAGAGAAAGCCCACACGGCACTGACAACCCGCTCACCCAAAAATATAAATAAAATAAAAAACAAACAAACAGCAATACTTACATATCACTGAGTCAGGTGCTGGGTACCTTGCTAAGCCCTTTATACAGATAAACTCATTTTAGTCTATCAATAAACCATTAAACTAGTATTACTAGTCCCGTTTTGCAGATAAAGAAACTGGTCCACAGAGAAGTCGGGGAACTGACCTAAGCTCACACAGCCAGCAAGAGGCTGACTCCGGATGTAGACAAGATTCCAGGGACCCAGCCCCTTAATCGGCTCACAGTGCTGCCCCTGCGGCCTCTAGGGAAAGGCCATTCCTGGCACCTTTGATTAAGCAGAGTGTCTCCCCCTTTTCAGCATCTCATGCTCAGATGTCACCTGCCCCTGGTGGAGACCTTCCTGACACGCCCTCCCACTGTCAGCCGCAGGCAGCCCGGGCCCCCAGTCCTGCTGGACTGTCTACAGGTCTGTTCACCCTAGATCAAGCGCTCCTGCAACTAGAGCCACCGCCACACATCAAGGATCTGCGACTCAACTGATTTCAGGGAGGCCCTATCTGACTATGTCACAGACCTGCGCACACGCCAAGCGGTGGGGAATCTGGTGACCTCTGGCCTTGGGGACAAACATCTCATTAGCAATTTGTGTGCTAAGTCACTTCAGTCGTGTCTGACTCTGCGACCCTATGAACTGCTGCCCACCAGGCTCCTCTGTCCAGGGGACTCTCCAGGCAAGAATACCGGAAACTTATGTTGGGGTTAGTCTGAATCCGATGAAATTGCTGTTCTGAAAGACAAGGTTGAATATAGCAACTTCATTTAGTTCAATATATCCTTGGCTAGGCCTGGAGGTGGGGTCAGTAGGTCTCCCTGCCTTCCCTCCAATCACTGAATGATCCCCAGCCCCTCATCTGAGCGAAAGATGCTCCCAACAGTAAGGTACGTGGCTCACTCCCTCTACTAGAAACCATAGTTTCTGAAAGAAAGCATCTTTTTCCCCAATGTTTTCCTTTGGTGATGAGGCATTCAGAAAGAACAATAGCCACAAATACACACTTAGTAAACTGCCTAATGATTAAATAATATATTACAAAAATTTGAATATAAAAAGGCCATCTTTACATGTGAAAGCTAATGGGCAGGCTTGACAAACTTTATTACAGCTGTTCAGACAGAGAGGGGGCTGAGAAGGGAGAGAAATGAGGTTTCAGTTTACAGGTTCAACCACAACACGAAATACAGCATGGNCTCTGGAGTATTTAGGCCATTCTCTTTAGCCTCTATTCTGAAGTGCTAAATTTTAGGTGATAATCTTTTTCATTTATCTAACTTTTGGGGTTTTTTTCTATCTAAAGATAAGGACTTTTGGCTTTGGAAAACTTCTATCTATGGATTGGATGATTATTATTCACATTTCATCTTTTCAGAACATTTTTTCAGAATGCATAGTAAATGGATATCTGTAAACTTCTTAAATTAGTCCTCAGTATCTCTTATGCTTTTATTTTTCATGATGTTTCTCTCTCTCTCTCTCCCAGCATTTTCTGTTTTGGCTGTTTAGATTAGTCTTTTTCTTTAAACAGTATATTTTTATACATATTTTATTAGCTTAACAATAAAAATACAATAGTAAATAATGTGGACATGAAGCATAAATCTCTCTTTTTATGTAATACTCAGATGCATCTTTTTTTTTACCCAAACGGGGGCTTATTATGGTAAGTAAAATTTTCTGTCATATATTTTGGACGTAATTCCATTTTAACTTATATAAATAGACCTATTGTTGTTATACCATTGGATTTAATATAATTTTTTGGTAGTTTTGATGGCAGTTTACATGTATTTTAGTCTTGGTTTCCATAAATAATGGTAAAGTTTTTCAGTAAATATCTTTGTGCATATATAGCCTATAAATAAAATCCAGAAATAGTAATACCGAGGAAAAAATACTGGCATTTTAGCATTTTATTATATNCAAAAGCGGACATACTGTAGTATTTTCAAGTTTTTCTCCAAAACACAAGAAAACCAACCAGAATAGCATAAGGAAAATCCTACAACGACTGCCAAATACAATGGCATAGACACTACAGAGCTTCATCTGGCAGTCCCCTCTGAAACACAAAGGCAGAGCTTCTTCCTTTCCTGGGTCCAATGGGGAAACGGAGGTAGGTACTCATCAGGCCGTCACCAAGGTCACTAAGACCGACCCCCAGCATGCAAACCATCCAGCTGGGGACGACAGGTTCCGTATTCCTGTCTGAGCTGGTCTCAGAAGGAGAGAGAGGTGGGGAAAAAGGTTTAAATTCTCCTGGGGTCAGCTCATTTGCTCCAAACTCACCAGCAATTATGTAGTTTCTTATTGAGGAGATGATATTTCATTTGGTTTTTTATCTGAAAACCAGATTTTTTATTTTCTTTCCCCCGGTGAAAGGGCTATAAAAGAAACAAGAATTTTGGTGTGGTTGGTCGTGCCGGCAGCAGGGAGTGGCGTTTGGGGGAGATGCAGGAAAAATTATACTCTGACATATATTATGCGCTTAATCTTTTGTGGCAACTTTTTTACATTTGTAAGAGTTATGGATTTTAAAAGTCAGGGCTAAGATGGCTTAATGAGCGTTCGCCCCCCTGGAAGGAGAAGTGGGGCTGATGTGTGTTAGTCAGCTGTTAGCTTTATTGCCTCTCTTCTGTACTAAAAGTGACAAGTTGAACACATTATAGAGAGCTCAGATGTGTTATGCAGATGAAGCCCGCAGCAATATCTGCCTGCTCTCTATTATTTATGATGTCTATATAATACAATGGACTGAGATTTAAGCCATTGTGATGCAGTTTGTTTTCCAGGGTGGTAAAGTACAGCACATTTTACAGAGAATTGCATCTCTGTTACATATTAATCAAATCCATCTTACATGCAGCTCTTACACTGTAAACTAAAGGGAAAAAAAGATTAAAGCGCTTGGCTTTTCCTCAGCTGTCAAGGACTGGCAATAAAATAATAATAAGGGCTTCTAAATAACGTGTGTGTGACAGGCCTGGGCTCGCTCGCACAGTCCTTTATGGAGGTTAACTACAAAATAAGTTCCAGTGAGTGATCGGGAACAGGCCTGGGTGTAATACTGTAATGCCAACGACGGCATAATTCTTGAAAAGTTCATTTGCAGGAAATTCTCAGACTTGATGAGGCAAAGTTTGGCCTCCTGAATCATTCTGCTGTGGTGTGCAGCGGGCGTGGAGTTCTTCCGGGGTTTACAGGCCTTGCACTTTTGAACTTGCTTCAGCTGCGACCCATTAAGAAATGGCGAGCTCTGTTCCCCGGTCCCCGAGCAGGGGCTGGCTGGTAGGGAAGTCACGGCAAAGTGGCTTTGTGCCAGGACGCACACACGGGCTGCAGGGTTTGGTGGAGGGGCCCGAGTGGGGGGATTTTGTTTCATGACGTGAAGGTGATCAAGGCTCAGTCTGGGTACTGGGAGGAAGATGGAGAATCTCTTTTTTTAATGTTTGCTCATGTGACTGCATTGGGTCTTAGTTGCATCAGGTGCACATCTTTCGTCAAGGGGCTTGGACTCTCTAGTTGTGGTAGGCCCCATGGCATGTGGGATCTTAGTTCCCTGACCAGGGATCGAACTCACGTCCCCTGCATTGCAGGGCAGACTCTTTAACCACAGGACCACCAGGGAAGTCCCAGAAGATGGAGAACCTTGGTGTGGAAAGTCCGGGTCTCTGGAAGCTCTCCAGGTGACTCCCCACAGGCCCTTTCTCCAGGAAAGCACTGCCTGGCGACCAGGAGACTCTGGCGGCTTCAGCTTGAATTCTACAGACCCGAGAAGACAGAACGCAGGTGGCAAGAGGCATGGCTGCTGCACCCTTCCCCTTCAGGATGGAAAATGCCTGCCTACCAACCCGGGTCGACTCACTTCTCAGCTCCAAGTGATTTCTAGAGAAAGGAGGGAAGAGAAATTGCACCTGGAAGCACCTGCTCAGTAGCCTGAGAATTAATGAAGGGCCTGAGTCTGCTCCTCTGCTGTAATCAGCAGATGCAGCACAATCGTTTCAGAATCTGCCTTTTTACCAAAAAGCTCAAAGTACAAAATTCACATTATTAACTCCCTGAAAGTGAAAGTGTTAGTCATTCAGTCATGTCCTGCTCTTTGTAACACCATGGACTGTAGCCCACCAGGCTCCTCTGTCCATGAGATGCTCCAGGTAAGAATACTGGACAGAAGAATATTAGCCAATTCCTTCTCCAGGGAACCTTCTTGACCCCAGGATTGAACCCAGGTCTCCTACATTACAGGCAGACTCTTTACTGTCTGAGCCACAATGGAAGTCCATTATCCCTTGCCCACCATCTATATACACCAACTCCCAGACATCCCTACTTAGGGAAATCACTCAGCCTGCCTGGGGTCTGCTTTTCTCCTTCTAACGTGGGGAGAACACCCCCCACCTCTTCTCATGTCTGAAGGACTCCACCGGGAGAGTTCTGGAATTATGGATAACATTGTATTCCTCCAGTTTCCTGTAATTTTCAACTTTTCTAAAATGAACACCTGTTATCTGAATTACGAAAATTGCAGCAAGGGCTACTTTTAAAATACATAATTCAATGCATAGGTTGGATAAGCATTTATTGAGTGCCCATGATTTGCCAAAGCTCATGTCACTTTCTTACATCTTAAGTGTCTCTGAAATTTCAGAGACTATTCTAAGCTCAGTATTTTTGAAAGCTCTGCAAGCGTTGGTAGGGCCAGGGTTGGGAACCTATGTGAGGCTTAATTAGTTGTTAAGAACACAGCCTCCAGGGACTTCCCTGCTGGCCCAGTGAATAAGAATCCGCCTTGCAATTCAAGGGATGTGGGTTCGATCCCTGGTTGGGGATCTAAGATCCCACATATCATGGAGCAACAAAGCCCAAGCGCTGCAACGGCTGAGCCCACACCACAACTAGAGGATCCATGTGCCGCAACGAAAGATCTCACAGGTCACAACTAAGACCCAACATAGCCAAGTAAATATTAAAAGCAGAAACAAAAACACACAGCCTCCCAGTGAAACTTCAAAGCCAGTATGGAATCAAGCTGAACTGGGTTCAATGCCCTGCTCTGCCAAGTTACTTAAACTCTCAGCTTTCTCTAGTAGTAAACTGGGATAGTAAAATAATGCATGATAGCATGGAGATCACTCACAGCTGTCTGCAAAATGGTAGGTGCTCGGTAAAGGTGAGCTATCATCTTTCTGAAATGAAAACAAGGAGCCCACCTTCTGTATGGAACACTGTAGGTTAACAAAGTATGGGGGCAGGCATCAATTTCACTTTGTCCCCATGAAAACCGCAAAGAGGCGGCACGACTATGTCCATTTTATAGACAAAGAAATTGGCCCCAAAGAAGTCTGCGCTTTTCCAAGGCTCTGCTTGAGGTTCATGGAAGAGGAGGACTTGAACCCAGGTTTCCTGAGGCCACCAGCCTCCACCTCACCTGGCTGGCAGGATGCACCTGGCCGCTGGTGGACATGCGGCATCTCCACCACCATCACAGAAGTACTGCTTCGAGCCATGGGTCTCATGACGCAGCAGCCTGGCCTGCAGGGCACGTGAAAACCAGATCCCTGGGCCCCAACCCACTATGTCTGACTCAGCAGGCCTGGGGCTGGGGCCTGGGAATCCGCGTCGGAGCAATTTCCCAGGTGAAGTCCCTCCTGCTGGAGTGGGACCACTCTGACCACACACGGCCTCAGAACACGTGGGAGGAGGCGGGGCTGCCCTCCTGCTCCCTGCCGGCCTCCTCCTTGCGCCAGGGCCTCACCCCTCCCCTCCAGGATGCCGCTGACCGCCAGCCAGGACACAGCTCAGCGTCTGGGCTCTTCCTCCAGAGCCTGGGGCCCCGCAGGGACATAACCGACCGAAGTCTGCTGGGCCAAGTCACTCCTTCCTGCTGGCAGCTGCCAGGGCCCCAGTGCCATTCCCACAGGGAGCAGCCAGCCAGACTCCAGTCCAGGGGCAGACACCCGCACCGAGCCAGTTCGGCCTTTCCCGCTCTGCTGCCTGGAAGGCGTCCCCAGACTAATTGGCTGAAAAGCGCCCGGGTGCTCTGCCCTCTGTCCACTCAGAGGTCTCTCCCGGGGTCCCTCTTGGGCCCGGAGCCACCTGGGAGTTGGACAAGCTCTTCTGTCCTTAAGTCATTTCAGGCAGGAAAATTACAGCCAACTCTGAAAGAGCCGAAGTCACCCTTTCCAGACGATTCAGAAATATTTGCCAATCAGAGTCCTCCGAGAGCACCTCAGAGGAGGACAGTGCTCCTCCCATCCTCCTCCCCCAAGAACACAGAAGGCTCACTCTGGCCCTTCTGCATCCAGGCCCCAGCTCAGGATGCTCCAAGGAGGAGAAAGACCTGGCTTGGAGCTTCTAAGGCCAGTTTCATGTCCCTGTGTGTGCCTTGGCAACGTGCCCCAGGAGGGCTTTGGGAGAGCACAGGCCTTCTAAGATGAAATGCTCCGAAGGCTGCCAACACCGGCTGGGGTAGGAGATGGGCCAGTCGCTCCCTGTGGCCCTCAGGTGTGCAGAGCTAACCCATATCCTCTGAAAACAGCACATTTCTTAAGAAGCTCGATCCCCATGCAACCCTCTGCCTTCCTGGTGCTCAGAAGGCCTCATCAGCAGCTGAGAAGTCAGCCACAGGTCAGATGGACACAGGAGAGGCGCATCAGAACTGCCACAATCTTGGAAAGGGCTGTGTTCTTGCAGTCGCACAGCTTCCTGGTCTGCAGTATCTACTGAGCACCAGCAGAAGCCAACCTCTCACACGGCAGGAAAGCTGCCAGGGCACTGCCCACGTCTCTGGGAAGTGGAATTCGTAAGGTGCCCAATACTCTCCATGTTGGGATTGCTTTCTTAGAGCTGGGTGAGACTGCAGAGGCCACACCCTCCTAACCCCACCTCTCTATAGACATGGAGGGAAGGGTGTGAAGTTCAGTGACCCAACTGAGGGTGCGGCGACACGCAGCAGGAGAGTGGCCAGTGCCCGCCACGCCGGCTGACCAGAGCCACGGCGCCAAGCTGCCCCGAGAGCTGGAGAGTCCAGGGAGCAAACCGCACTGCTGTGACCCCGCCACGCCGGCTGACTGGAGCCACGGCGCCAAGCTGCCCCGAGACCTGGAGAGTCCAGGGAGCAAATCGCACTTCTGTGACGTGCGGGTCACCACCTGCCTGCACACACGCTTATCTCACTATCCTCCTGACCACTTTGGAAAGAACTTGTACTTATCCCCATTTCACAGATGAAGAAGACTGAGGCTCGGGAAAGCCCAGTGACTGGGCAAGGTCATGAAGCTGAATGAGATGGGGTGATGGGCCCAAACCCACATGGTCTTACTCCTGGCCTGGTGCCCCTCCCCTTCACCACGGTTACCCCACTGGACGCGGCAGCAGGAATGACCATGTGTGTGGACCGAATGGCACACTGGATGGTGAGGCTACCAGGGTCAGGCCATCAGCTGGCTCTGAAATGCTGACTCTCCACAGATCACAGGATTGCCACAGGCCCGGCCTTACATCCTCAGCACACAGCAAGTGAGGCGGAGGGGTGGGGTTGTGGGAAGTAGGGTTCACGGGACCCTTCACACTGGACCCTTCACACTGGACCAAATACCCACTCAGTGGCTGAGTGGGCAGACAGTGACCTCAGGACCATGGTGTCAGCGGTCTCTCTGCCTGGCGCACGTGTCCCCTTCTCAGGGGGTCTACCCAGACCTCCCAGTGAAAACAGCACTCTCCCCACCAGGGCCCCCATCTCCCTTTCCCATCTCCGACCATGCTCCCCTGCCAACAGGGCTCCCTGTCTCTCCCACCACGAGAAGGTGGCTTTAGGAGGACAGGACGCCATGCCTGTTTTGGGCACTGATGATACATGTGGTGCCCAGAATAACCCTGGCATCTAGCAGATGCTTTGTCAATGTTTTTCCCATATATTTTCCTTTGAAAAAAATTTCAAAGTCTACACAGAACTAGTAAAACTATAGTGAACATTTATCAACCTTCACCTAGATTCAATCCTCATTAACACTTTGTCACATTTTATTTCTCCATGTGTGTGTATTTGTGTGTGTGCCTATGTGTGTGTTACTCATTCAGTTGTGTCTGACTCTCTGCAACCCCATGGATGATACCCACGAGGCTCCTCTCTGTCCATGGGATTCTCCAGGCAGGAATACTGGATGGGATTGCCATTCTCTTCTCCAGGGGCTCTTCCCGACCCAGGGATGGAACCTGGGTCTCCTGAATTGCAGACTCTTTACCGCCTGAGCCACCAGGGAAGCCCGTGTGTATGTATGTGTGTGTGTGCGTGTGTTTTATATATATATGTGTGTGTGTGTGTGTGTGTTTTTATGTAGTGTGTGCAATATATACATGTGTGTATTTAAATGTGTGTATATATATTTGTGAGTGCATATACATATATATACACACTATATAACTACACAAACACACATATATTTCTTTTTGGTAAACCAATTTTAAATTAAAGGAGAAAAGTATTGCCTAATAATAAGAACTGTAAAAATTGATGCTTAATGAACAGAAGAATTGATGCTTTTGAACTGTGGTGTTGGGGAAGACTCTTGAGAGTTCCTTGGACTTCAAGGAGATCAAACCAGTCAACCCTAAAGGAAATCAACCCTGAATATTCCTTGGAAGAACTGATGCTGAAGCTCCAATACTTTGGCCACCTGATGTGGAAAATTGACTCATTAAGAAAAGATCCTGATGCTGGGAAAGATTGAAGGCTGAAGGAGAAGGGGACGACAGAGAATGAGATGGCTGGACGGCATTACCGATTCAATAGATATGAGTTTGAGTGAGGTTCGGGAGTTGGTGATGGACAAGGAAGCCTGGAGTCCATGGGGTATGGCGAAGAGAAGGACACGACTGAGCGACTAAATTGAACTGAAGAATAAGAACAGTGCCACACCAGGAATTTCAACTGATACATCATCTACATACGTGGTCCGCATTCAAAGCTCCCCAGATGTCCTCAAAATATCCTTTACAGCAAGCCCTGAAACATTGTAGGCTGAGGGTCCATCATGGATTGGGTAGAGCCTCTGTTCTCACATGTCTCTGGCCTCCCTTGACCTCAAGCAGCTTAGTCGACACCTGCTGAAGGAGTGGGTGGGTGGGAGAGTCAGGCTGGGATAGTCTTCCAGAGCAGCCAGCAGGGGAGCTGGGGGGCCTTCACCCCGAGTGTCCTCTATGCTATCTCCTCTGCATCAAATCCCCCAGCATCTCCACACGGGACGTGTCTCACTGTCCGCCCCCCACCCAGGTTCCTGGACTACTGTGTTCTCACCACTCACCCCTGGGGGAAGGAGGCTGTTCCTGAAGCTCTCACCTGACACGAGTTTCCATTATCCTCCAATACCGATTCTTCTCTCTCAAGACACAGGGCTTTCTCTACTGCCCTTTGCTCACATTATAAAACATAAACGCAGAAGGCTGAACATGTGGCCTGGCTCATGGCAAAGCTGTTGGCAGGGGCAGGGGGACACTTCTGCTCGAAGGAGGTGTGTCCGGGGTCACCGACGGGGCCTTGCGTCCTTGGTAGCCCAGAAGGCTGCTTGCTCTGTAAAAGCCAATTGTGGCTATTATGAGGCTATTACTGGCGTGAGCTGTGAGATGCTCAAAACACAGGAAAACTGCTCTGGGAGAGGGCAGGAGGAAGAACCCAAGAGAGACATAAAAAGGCAATAGGATTTAGAGAGCACTCTTAGGAGAGAAGAGGGATGATGGATGGAATGGGAAGGGGATGAGGGAGGGGGAGACAGGCCAGGAGGAAGGGGAACATGCTAGATGTGGGAAGAGGGCAGGAGAGTCAGAACCTCAGATGGAGGGGGACCAGTGCACTTGACTGTGCTCCGTGGTAGGCAGACATGCTGGACAGCAGCAGTCCCAGAGCAAGCCTGGGGCAGAGGGCGGGAAGGGTCTGAGGAGGGCAGAGAGCAGACTCAGGAAGCTAGAAAGCGCACTTCCACTGGGCGCCAGCGCGAATGGACACAGGCCCAGGGGCTGATCAGAAACTAGCAGGCTTCCCTCGTCTCTCCTTTGTGAAATCTCGGCCCATCCTATGGACCAAGAGGAAACAAAATCCCCTGGCTACCCCATACTGGGACCCCCTGCCAGCCCCTGTTCCCCTGCTGGTGCCCACCCTGAGGACTTCCGACAGTGGGTCTCTTGATGGTGCCCAAGTATGACGAGATGGTATGAATCACATTTGCCTAGACTCCCACCACCCCCTCCTTTCCAGTATCACTGGAGCCCGGAGTTGGTGACAGCCCCCACTGTGGACACCGACCATCTAATTTCCTCGTCTCCTGGGGGTTCTAAATCCAGCCCCCTCTGACCTGCCGGCGGGAGAGATGACCTCCCATTTGTCCTGCTTATCACTGGTAATAACCATTAGGGACAATGGCAGGCACGCGCACCTGCTGCCCACTAGGACGGCAGATCGGGTCTCCGCAGGAGGCCAGGGCTGCAAATCTCCTTGTCCTTTTCATCATCACCTCCCTCCCAGGCACTCACCCGCATGGACGCCCCCGAACCAGGGAATTCGGGGACCTGAACCAGGGAGACGGAGCATGCCCCGCCCCCAGGCGAGTTAGCCGCCTGGGTCCAGGGGTTGAGCAGATGCTGTCAGGCAGCGGTTGTCAGGCTGATGAAAAGACGCGGTGCCGCTGAACCCTCGCTGCGGCCCCGCCCTGTGTGCAGAGGCCGAGGCTCGGGGACACCGGATGAAGCAGCAGGGGTGAGATCTTTCTGCATGAGCCCTTTTTCATGGGGAGCATTTTCACAGCCGCCCTTGTGGTCCCCAGTGGACATCGGGGACAGAACCCGTGGCTCCGGGGGCAGGGCTGGCACGGCGCTGTGCATCCCACATCCCAAGTTTGCGCCATCCCCTCTCCCAGGGTCCCCCCCACCGAGGGCCTCCAAGTGCCCTGATCTGAGGGTCCCTGCAGGGGCTGGGGATCCCTGGGGCTGTGGGAGGCGGAGGGCGCTCCCGAGGCCGGGCTGCCAGCAGCCAGCAGCCAGCCGGCCCAGCCCTGCTGTAAAGTATTAACTCATACTGAACACAGTTTGTCTCCGAGGACCCTCTTGGCCCCTTCGTCATCCTGTGCTGACATTTTAATCGTGCTTTTGTGGGAGCCGGCTGGCAGTTTGTCATCAGGAATGGCGCGGCGAGGGGCCAGAGCGCGTTGCTGGCTGTGGCTGCTGCTGAGGGAAGCAGCCCATTCTGACAGACTGAGCAATAATCTGAAGTTACTGCGCCGAGCCTGTGGGACACCAGCCGGGCCGCTTTATCTTCTTCATTAAAGTGCGCTCAAAAAAAAAATCCATTTTCCTTTAAAGTCTCAGGAACAGATGGAGTAAAATTAATTGCGCCATTAAGTCCCGATAGACAATACCAGAGTGGTTTTCTTTCAACTGTGCATGTGTGTTACAAAGTGCTCTTCGTAAAAGGCAATTACTGCAACATTTGCCATAAAATAAAGGTTGCTTTAATGGGCAATAAACACAGGCTTCAAATTTTGTATGAAATGGGTCTCCAAAGGGCGCTGTTAGAGGCGGCTCAAAGGCACGGCTGACTTCAGGATTTCGGCTCCGGCTCCGGCTCAGCCTGTTCCGAGAACAATGCCTCCCCGCCCTTGGATGTATTCTGATAGAATGATGGATGTGACGTGCTCGCGGCATGGGCCTCTCCAGCCAGATTTTTCTGGTCAGCAAATGGCAGGCGGGAGAGAGCAGGAGAGAAAGAGAGACACAGGAGGGAGAGAGCGAGAGAGAGGTGTTCACCAGGGTGTCCTCAGGGCGGCACCCACTGGCTGAGGAAGGAGCCAGTTAAAGCGATAGGCCTGGTTCGCAGGGATGGAGTCGGGCATTTACTCCTCTTCCACCTCACAGGCCTGGTTGAAGGTTTCCAGTGGACTCCCGGAAGGAGGGCGTAGTGAGAAATCTGTATTTCTGTATATTCAGGGCCCTTCAGGACCAAGATTTGGCAAAGAGGGGAGAGGCTGTGCTTCACACCTGAGATGGAGATGCAGCTGCAGGTCGCTCAGCAGACGGTGACCAGCACCCGGCCACGGCCCGGCTCACCGCCCCGGAGGACAGCGGCCGGGGCTGCTTAAGGGACCCCAGAGCGCGCGCAGCACCGACCTCCACGCCAAGTGCACGGGGCTGGCTTTTCTCAGTCCCCTGCCCCTTGGGACTGCACCCCACACCCCCACTGCTGCTTCCTATCAATCCTTCCTGTTCACGGATCCAAGCTCTTCAGGCACGGTTGGATGGGGGGCAGGAACGCCAAGAAGATCAGAAACTCATTTCAAGTCTCTATATTTCTACATTTCAGTAATTACAAAGTTAGCATGACACATAAATGATCCATTAATTGAAATATGGACTACACCAACTCCAATATTTATGGGATAAATCCATATTTCATTAAACAAATCCAATAAGCAAATATATCAAGGAGAACACGAGAGCATTTTTATTTAAATATGAGAGCAGGGCCTAAAGGACCATTTCCTGTCCAAAGTACAGACCTAGAGCTTAAGAAACAAATAAACTCAAGAACCCTTAGCCGATGTGGAATTTGACGGAGCTGATGAGACCGAGAAGCTGATGCTGATGAAAATTAGCTTCAAGGGAATCGGGGGTCAGTTCCTAGGTCAGGGCTGGAGGGGGGCGGGGGCAGGGAGCCACCAGCCGCCATGATGCAAGAGGTGCTGTTTCTGCTCAGACTGTGGAGGGGATGGTGAGAGGCCACATGGATGCTTTGGTTGCTCCGAGGAAGGCAGGGCAGGTTTTTAGCTGTGTTTTAAAAGAGGTGGATTTTGCACTGAGCCATGCACCCTGCAGCCCGACCTCTTCTTCGGGGTGTTTCCCTCTCTGACGTTGACAGCGGGTGATATCTATGGGAGCCCAGCCAACTCGACTCCCTCAGCACAGACGTGAGCTGCCACCGGAACCTGGGCTCTCAGAGAACCGCCTCCTTCCTCTGTGGCTCTCCTGCTGGCATTCCCTTACATCCAAATGGCATCACTGCCCGCCCCCCAATACCTGCCTCCTTGTGCACCCCAGGCCATCTTTGGGCCTAGACCCCTCCTCTTCCTTCATCCCTGTCACCCATCCTGAAGGTCCTTGTGTCCACCTTCTTTGTTACATCTTAGCTCAGACCCCATCACTTCACCTGGCTGTCACGGCTTCTTAACCTGTCTCCTGCTCCAGCCTGACCTCTGCTAACCGCTTCTCAAGGTGACTGAGTGGGCTGAGATGAGAGTTTCCATATACTCGTTTTTGCCTGGGAAAATTCTAGCGAATGAATTCTCTCCTGGGCGAGGAGCTGGGGGGGGGGGNCCTTGCGTCCTTGGTAGCCCAGAAGGCTGCTTGCTCTGTAAAAGCCAATTGTGGCTATTATGAGGCTATTACTGGCGTGAGCTGTGAGATGCTCAAAACACAGGAAAACTGCTCTGGGAGAGGGCAGGAGGAAGAACCCAAGAGAGACATAAAAAGGCAATAGGATTTAGAGAGCACTCTTAGGAGAGAAGAGGGATGATGGATGAAATGGGAAGGGGATGAGGGAGGGGGAGACAGGCCAGGAGGAAGGGGAACATGCTAGATGTGGGAAGAGGGCAGGAGAGTCAGAACCTCAGATGGAGGGGGACCAGTGCACTTGACTGTGCTCCGTGGTAGGCAGACATGCCGGACAGCAGCAGTCCCAGAGCAAGCCTGGGGCAGAGGGCGGGAAGGGCCTGAGGAGGGCAGAGAGCAGACTCAGGAAGCTAGGAAGCGCACTTCCACTGGGCGCCAGGGGCTGATCAGAAACTAGCAGGCTTCCCTCGTCTCTCCTTTGTGAAATCTCGGCCCATCCTATGGACCAAGAGGAAACAAAATCCCCTGGCTACCCCATACTGGGACCCCCTGCCAGCCCCTGTTCCCCTGCTGGTGCCCACCCTGAGGACTTCCGACAGTGGGTCTCTTGATGGTGCCCAAGTATGACGAGATGGTATGAATCACATTTGCCTAGACTCCCACCACCCCCTCCTTTCCAGTATCACTGGAGCCCGGAGTTGGTGACAGCCCCCACTGTGGACACCGACCATCTAATTTCCTCGTCTCCTGGGGGTTCTAAATCCAGCCCCCTCTGACCTGCCGGCGGGAGAGATGACCTCCCATTTGTCCTGCTTATCACTGGTAATAACCATTAGGGACAATGGCAGGCACGCGCACCTGCTGCCCACTAGGACGGCAGATCGGGTCTCCGCAGGAGGCCAGGGCTGCAAATCTCCTTGTCCTTTTCATCACCACCTCCCTCCCAGGCACTCACCCGCATGGACGCCCCCGAACCAGGGAATTCGGGGACCTGAGCCAGGGAGACGGAGCATGCCCCGCCCCCAGGCGAGTTAGCCGCCTGGGTCCAGGGGTTGAGCAGATGCTGTCAGGCAGCGGTTGTCAGGCTGATGAAAAGACGCGGTGCCGCTGAACCCTCGCTGCGGCCCCGCCCTGTGTGCAGAGGCCGAGGCTCGGGGACACCGGATGAAGCAGCAGGGGTGAGATCTTTCTGCATGAGCCCTTTTTCATGGGGAGCATTTTCACAGCCGCCCTTGTGGTCCCCAGTGGACATCGGGGACAGAACCCGTGGCTCCGGGGGCAGGGCTGGCACGGCGCTGTGCATCCCACATCCCAAGTTTGCGCCATCCCCTCTCCCAGGGTCCCCCCCACCGAGGGCCTCCAAGTGCCCTGATCTGAGGGTCCCTGCAGGGGCTGGGGATCCCTGGGGCTGTGGGAGGCGGAGGGCGCTCCCGAGGCCGGGCTGCCAGCAGCCAGCAGCCAGCCGGCCCAGCCCTGCTGTAAAGTATTAACTCATACTGAACACAGTTTGTCTCCGAGGACCCTCTTGGCCCCTTCGTCATCCTGTGCTGACATTTTAATCGTGCTTTTGTGGGAGCCGGCTGGCAGTTTGTCATCAGGAATGGCGCGGCGAGGGGCCAGAGCGCGTTGCTGGCTGTGGCTGCTGCTGAGGGAAGCAGCCCATTCTGACAGACTGAGCAATAATCTGAAGTTACTGCGCCGAGCCTGTGGGACACCAGCCGGGCCGCTTTATCTTCTTCATTAAAGTGCGCTCAAAAAAAAAATCCATTTTCCTTTAAAGTCTCAGGAACAGATGGAGTAAAATTAATTGCGCCATTAAGTCCCGATAGACAATACCAGAGTGGTTTTCTTTCAACTGTGCATGTGTGTTACAAAGTGCTCTTCGTAAAAGGCAATTACTGCAACATTTGCCATAAAATAAAGGTTGCTTTAATGGGCAATAAACACAGGCTTCAAATTTTGTATGAAATGGGTCTCCAAAGGGCGCTGTTAGAGGCGGCTCAAAGGCACGGCTGACTTCAGGATTTCGGCTCCGGCTCCGGCTCAGCCTGTTCCGAGAACAATGCCTCCCCGCCCTTGGATGTATTCTGATAGAATGATGGATGTGACGTGCTCGCGGCATGGGCCTCTCCAGCCAGATTTTTCTGGTCAGCAAATGGCAGGCGGGAGAGAGCAGGAGAGAAAGAGAGACACAGGAGGGAGAGAGCGAGAGAGAGGTGTTCACCAGGGTGTCCTCAGGGCGGCACCCACTGGCTGAGGAAGGAGCCAGTTAAAGCGATAGGCCCGGTTCGCAGGGATGGAGTCGGGCATTTACTCCTCTTCCACCTCACAGGCCTGGTTGAAGGTTTCCAGTGGACTCCCGGAAGGAGGGCGTAGTGAGAAATCTGTATTTCTGTATATTCAGGGCCCTTCAGGACCAAGATTTGGCAAAGAGGGGAGAGGCTGTGCTTCACACCTGAGATGGAGATGCAGCTGCAGGTCGCTCAGCAGACGGTGACCAGCACCCGGCCACGGCCCGGCTCACCGCCCCGGAGGACAGCGGCCGGGGCTGCTTAAGGGACCCCAGAGCGCGCGCAGCACCGACCTCCACGCCAAGTGCACGGGGCTGGCTTTTCTCAGTCCCCTGCCCCTTGGGACTGCACCCCACACCCCCACTGCTGCTTCCTATCAATCCTTCCTGTTCACGGATCCAAGCTCTTCAGGCACGGTTGGATGGGGGGCAGGAACGCCAAGAAGATCAGAAACTCATTTCAAGTCTCTATATTTCTACATTTCAGTAATTACAAAGTTAGCATGACACATAAATGATCCATTAATTGAAATATGGACTACACCAACTCCAATATTTATGGGATAAATCCATATTTCATTAAACAAATCCAATAAGCAAATATATCAAGGAGAACACGAGAGCATTTTTATTTAAATATGAGAGCAGGGCCTAAAGGACCATTTCCTGTCCAAAGTACAGACCTAGAGCTTAAGAAACAAATAAACTCAAGAACCCTTAGCCGATGTGGAATTTGACGGAGCTGATGAGACCGAGAAGCTGATGCTGATGAAAATTAGCTTCAAGGGAATCGGGGGTCAGTTCCTAGGTCAGGGCTGGAGGGGGGCGGGGGCAGGGAGCCACCAGCCGCCATGATGCAATAGGTGCTGTTTCTGCTCAGACTGTGGAGGGGATGGTGAGAGGCCACATGGATGCTTTGGTTGCTCCGAGGAAGGCAGGGCAGGTTTTTAGCTGTGTTTTAAAAGAGGTGGATTTTGCACTGAGCCATGCACCCTGCAGCCCGACCTCTTCTTCGGGGTGTTTCCCTCTCTGACGTTGACAGCGGGTGATATCTATGGGAGCCCAGCCAACTCGACTCCCTCAGCACAGACGTGAGCTGCCACCGGAACCTGGGCTCTCAGAGAACCGCCTCCTTCCTCTGTGGCTCTCCTGCTGGCATTCCCTTACATCCAAATGGCATCACTGCCCGCCCCCCAATACCTGCCTCCTTGTGCACCCCAGGCCATCTTTGGGCCTAGACCCCTCCTCTTCCTTCATCCCTGTCACCCATCCTGAAGGTCCTTGTGTCCACCTTCTTTGTTACATCTTAGCTCAGACCCCATCACTTCACCTGGCTGTCACGGCTTCTTAACCTGTCTCCTGCTCCAGCCTGACCTCTGCTAACCGCTTCTCAAGGTGACTGAGTGGGCTGAGATGAGAGTTTCCATATACTCGTTTTTGCCTGGGAAAATTCTAGCGAATGAATTCTCTCCTGGGCGAGGAGCTGGGGGGGGGGGNTCTTTGTTTTTTGAATGCTTGAGTGCTATACAGTAGGTTCTTATTAATTATCTATTTTATATATAGTATATTTTTTATATAGTATATGTGTGTATATCAATCCCAATCTCCCAATTTATCTACTCTTTTCCCTCTTGGTAACTATAAGTTTGTTTTCTACATCTGCAACTCGGTTTTGTAAATAGGTTCATTCGTATCATTTTTTTTTTTTAGATTCCACATCTGAGCAATATCATATGATAATTTGTCTTTCTCTGTCTGACTTCACTTAGTATCACAATCTCTAGGTCCATCCATGTCGCTGCATATGGCATGATTTTTCTCTTTTTTGTGGCTGAGTAATACTGCATTATATATATGTACTACGTCTTTATGTATTCCTCTGCTGATGGACGTTTAGGGTGCTTCCATGTCCTGGCTATTGTAAATAGTGCTGCAATGAGCAATGTGGTGCATGCATTTCTTCAAATTATGCTCTTATCTGAATACATGCCCAGGAGTAGGACTGCTGCTACCATATGACCCAGTGATTGCTTTTAATTAGAATAATACTGTTCCTGGTCCTTACGAAGGTCATGAGTAGGGGACAGGAATCAGAAATATAAGAATGACAGTATTGTGGCTGGAAGTGAAATCCAAGTGCTGACCAATGGTGGCTCCTTAGTGGCAAGAAGACGGAAGGAGTTTTAAGCAGAAGGTGATCGAATATCTCATTTTAAGTTGCTTGTTAACTCTGGTCTCTGATGTAATCAGTACAGACACATGCGCACATTCACTGCCATCGCCCGCAGCATTCAGTACAGTCTGTCAGAAGCAGACCCTTGACTTGGGAGCACTGCTTGAATGGAAAAGAGAGCAGGACCACCCCAGTGCAGGAAAGAGTGACTATGCATGGGGGAGAATGGCAGAGACAGGCCATGGATTCAACAGAGCCAGGAGTATTAAAAGGTGGGACACTGGGCTTCCAAAATTAGCTGTGAATTTTCAGTACCATTTTAGAAGGCAAGCTGGAAGTTTAGGGGACTTCCTGGTGCTGGCACTTGGGTGGTTCATGCAAATAGCCTCATTTTATAACCAGTGTCACCAAGTGTGTAAGAACTGTAATATTTCTACCTCACTGCCCTGAAGGGCCAGCCCTTTCCTTTTTTAGTGCTTTGGAAGCACTTTGAACATATTTAACTCTGACAGTAACCTGTGTTACAAATATTGGTGCTGTATATGTATTTGTGTGTGAGTATATCTATATATGTTTTAATGTGTGTCCACTCAAAAGCAGAGACATTACTTTGCCAACAAAGGTCCGTCTAGTCAAGGTTATGGTTTTCCCTGTGGTCATGTATGGGTGTGAGAGTTGGATTGTGAAGAAGGCTGAGCACCGTAGAATTGATGCTTTTGAACTGTGGTGTTGGAGAAGACTCTTGAGAGTCCCTTGGACTGCAAGGAGATCCAACCAGTCCATTCTGAAGGAGATCAGCCCTGGGATTTCTTTGNTTGGATTGTGAAGAAGGCTGAGCACCGTAGAATTGATGCTTTTGAACTGTGGTGTTGGAGAAGACTCTTGAGAGTCCCTTGGACTGCAAGGAGATCCAACCAGTCCATTCTGAAGGAGATCAGCCCTGGGATTTCTTTGGAGGGAATGATGCTAAAGCTGAGATTCCAGTACTTTGGCCACCTCATGCGAAGGGTTGACTCATTGGAAAAGACTGATGCTGGGAGGGATTGGGAGCAGAAGGAGAAAGGGACAGCAGAGGATGAGATGGCTGGATGGCATCACCGACTCGATGGATGTAAGTTTGAGTGAACTCCGGGAGTTGGTGATGGACAGGGAGGCCTCGCGTGCTGCAATTCATGGGGTCGCAAACAGTCAGACACAACTGAGTGACTGAACTGAACTGATGCATATACATTCATATTCTATATATTTTTTATTTTTCTGGACTAGAGTAAACATTTCTCAAGACAGAGATAACTTATTTATTTATCTTTGTCACTCAAAATCTCATGGAGTGTCACTCCAAAATCTCGTAAGTGTCTCATAGATGACGTTCAGTCAGTGTTTACCGAGTGCCTTACAAAGTCAGCTTGGTTTGGTTCATCTTCCTTTTACTCTGCCTCATGCCCAAGGACCAGGAACTCTAGCCCCTGAAGGACCGATGACCCCTCTAGCTGACTGTGCATGGGGCCACATAACTCAAGCTGAAACTGCCTTGTGGCAGCTCCCTAAGGCCCTGCATTAGAAGATCAGTCCCATCTGACAGCAGTCTTATGGACAGCTCTAAAAATCATGGGTTCTGTCTTTTAGGGTCTTCAGTTTGGGTGACCGTCAACTCAAGAGGTTTCCTTGTTCTTCGTCTGATTCATTTTAGTCCCTTTCTTGCTGTAACTCCACATTTACCCCTTTCTCCCTAAGAACTGTCTTTAACACCTTCCCATTCCTTCTGTCCCCATTATGTCTCCTCCATTCTTGTTTAGTTTCCTTGCACATAGTTCTGGGCCAGTGCACAGACCCATCCCCTAAGCCAGCATCAGTCATTTATCAGCTGATATAACAAGTATGCAGTGCCTCCTATATGCTGATGAGGAGAACAGAAAACAAAGGTCTGCTTCCTGTGTTCATAGAACTTGAAATTACATCAGGGATTCAAGCATTCATCAAATAAATAACCAAATGAGTGAACAATCACAATCCAACAAGAAAGAAGCAGAAATTCTTATATGAAAGTTGACCTAGGTCCAGGGTGGGGCTAGGCTTGCTTGAGCAAGTGAAGTATAAACTGAGCTATGAAGGGTAACTAGTCACTCTGAGGGCAGAAAGGGGAGAATATTCCAGGCTAAAGGAAGACTGTGTGCTTAGGCCCTACAGCAGGCAAAAGAGCATGACTACATGAGTGGTCAGTGTGGCTTGAACTCGGAGAGCTGGACTGTGAGGAAACAGGGGCAAGACACCACTGGGTCTTATCATCATGCTTAGGAAAGGACTTATAGAAATGAGACATTTCCAATGTACCACCAAAGGAAATAGAACTGCAACATACATATGGCTACTGAAAAGCACAATTCACTTCAGATTTGCTTTCCTCCTTGTGTGAGGGGGGAATCTAAAAAATTACTATCTTGCTTGCTTTAAAAGTATTCTGTTTAGTTCTCGTGTGTTTGAAATTCTTGGTCAGAAAACCCACTTACCACCCACTGTGGGAGTCAAATTGGCCTGGGCAGGCTATAAAAATACAGGCTTTAGCAAAATGGGGTCTCTGTGCTGATTGCTTGTTAATCACAGAAGAGAAAGAAAATTAAAAGAAGTGAGTCAACATCTTTGCTAAGAAAATGTCTTTTCTTGATTGGGAGATCACTGTAACAAGATCACACGTGGGCATTTTATGTATGTAGCATGACTGCGGTGTGAAAACCATCTATATTCCCTAGTGACCCACTCTGGACCACTGATGACTGAGCTTATAATCATTCCACTTAGAAAGATGTGTGGGGAGGAAATCCTGGTTGAAAAAATTTGCTTGTGTTAAAGGATATTTTCATTTCATAGCTTCTACTGATTCTTTGTGCCACTAGAGGTCAACATTTGGTGTCAGAGGCCATTTTGTTTATGGCAATGTCTAACTGTGTAAAGTTTGCCTCTAGAGTTTGCATGTGGGGAACATGCAACAGCTTGACTGTGTTAATTAATCAAGTAAACGACTGACACCATTAGGGCAAGGAATGTCCTTTCAGCTTATATTTCTTTTAGGAAAATGTTTTTGTTGTCTGAAGTATATTGTCTACAATAAATTGGGTTCATCCACAGGAGGTATGTTTTGTTTGAGACCTATTTTTGCCTCATCCTAGCAGAGGGTATCAGAGTGCCAAAGTCCATCCATTCCAGACTATTCCACTAAGGTCCTTCAGCCTCCTGGGGTGGTATTCAAACTGAGAAAATCAGACTCAAGGAGACTATTGTAGATTAGCATATATCTACAGCTACCCACGTGGAAAGTGACAATGAATCATAAGATGAAATCAAACCCTGTAGACTGGGGAAGGGATTACTTGGAAAGTGGGAGNTGGTATTCAAACTGAGAAAATCAGACTCAAGGAGACTATTGTAGATTAGCATATATCTACAGCTACCCACGTGGAAAGTGACAATGAATCATAAGATGAAATCAAACCCTGTAGACTGGGGAAGGGATTACTTGGAAAGTGGGAGTGATGGAGATTCAGACAGTAAAAAAGGGCTCTCTGAGGATGAGAGGAGAAGGTCGTTCTCATCTGAAGGTTGAACTGGAGATGGACTGTTTCCCAGCTCACACAGCTGTTGGCATCACTTAATTCCTTGTGGGTTGCTGGACTGAGGACCTCAGTTTTTTGTGGGCTATTGGCTGGGGGCTGCCCTCTGCTCTTCACTCTGTGGTCCTCTCCATATGACAGCATACAAAATTGCAGCTTGCTTCTTCAAAGCCTGCAGAAAAGAGAGTCTCCTAGCAGGACACATTAAAATCTTCTGTAACAATCACATCCATGTATTCAGACATCCCATCACCCCTGCCATATTCTATTACTTAGAAGCAAGCCCCATGTCCTACCTACACTCAAGGGGAGGGTCTTATATAAAGACATGAACACCAGGAAGTGGGGATCATGAGAGCCACCCTAGAATCTGTTTGCCACAGGTAGAAAAGTATGAGGAACAAAACTTTAAGCTATTGCTGGCTGTAAGCATCTTAAGTGTTAGCCGCTAAGTCATGTCTGACTCTTTGCAGCCCCATGGACTGAAGCCCACCAGGCTCCTCTGTCCATGTGATTTCCGAGGCAAGGATACTGGAGTGGGTTGCTATTTCCTTCTCCAGGGGATCTTCCCAACCTAGGGATTGAACCAGTGTCTCCTTCGGTGGCAGGTGGGTTCTTACCACTGCCCTACCCACGAAGCTCCATGAACAGGTGGTATCTTGCACCATAAAAGGAAGTGGCCTTTCCTACTGCTTTTTTGTATCTTGCATCTATAAGTAGCACATAATCTGTTTCTTGATTTATTTCCCTGGTGGCTCAGATGGTAAAGAATTCACTTGCCAATACAGGAGACACCAGTTCGATCCCTGGGTCAGGAAGATCCCCTGGAGAAAGGAATGGCCACCCACTCAAGTGTTCTTGCCTGGAAAATCCCATGGACAGAAGAGCCTGGTGGGCTACAGTCCGTGGGATCACAAAGAGTCAGACATGACTGAGCGATACAACAGCAACCTGTTCACAGGGGAACGATGGCACTTAATGGATATGGTGCAGCCAATTTATTTTCCCCCTTTTCAAGAAGAAAAAGTAAGGTCCACAATCCCTCCTCTATCACTGAGTGCAGTCAGCCTCTTCAGTGTANCATGACTGAGCGATACAACAGCAACCTGTTCACAGGGGAACGATGGCACTTAATGGATATGGTGCAGCCAATTTATTTTCCCCCTTTTCAAGAAGAAAAAGTAAGGTCCACAATCCCTCCTCTATCACTGAGTGCAGTCAGCCTCTTCAGTGTACTGTCATGTAAAATCACTGACCTGTGATGTAAAGTCACTCACATCCATAGTAGTAGTCACCCTTTCTGCAGTCTGACCATGAAGTTTCACCTTCTGTTTATGCCTCATTTTCTGTCTCCCTTGGAATTTAAAATCAGAATCATGATTGTGATTCCAATATTTTAAAATATTTAGTCATAGTAACCCCTGGGGCCTAGAGATAAAATCATGAAATCTGATGATTATTACTCAGTCTGACCTCGGACCTACTGTGTGAGTGCTCAGTCATGTCCGACTCTTTGCGACCCCCATGGACTGTAGCCTGCCAGGCTTCCCTGTCCTGACCCAGGGATCGAACCTGCATCTCTTGCATCTCCTGCATTGGCTGGTGGATTCTTTACCACTGTGCCACCCTGGAAACCCCTCTCGGCCTTAGGATATATATAACTTGACATAATATCTCTCTCCTCTTTCTGATAGCTCTCAAACTACATTCTCAGTTATATTTTATTTTTGCTTTATAGAATCCTTCACCTATTGCCTTTCAGCAAAGATTAGTTTGAAACAGTGCTTCTCAAACTTCAAGTGTGTGTACTTCCCCCTGGAAGTTGTTCAGATTCTGATTCAGAAGGTCTGGAGTGGGGCCCAAGGTTCTCAGGTAATGCCCGTGCTGCAGGGCAAATGACCACACTTTGAGTGGAAATGGTTTAAAAGACAGATAGATGTCAAAAGTGGTTACAAAATGTAACTCAGATGAGCCTCTTGAGAGATGCCAAACCACTCTCAACTGTGAAGTCAGCTCCCAATGCTGAGATTCCATCCTGGTTGCTCCATGAACTCCATCTGTCATGGCGTTGCCCAAGCCAGAGGTGTCNCAAAATGTAACTCAGATGAGCCTCTTGAGAGATGCCAAACCACTCTCAACTGTGAAGTCAGCTCCCAATGCTGAGATTCCATCCTGGTTGCTCCATGAACTCCATCTGTCATGGCGTTGCCCAAGCCAGAGGTGTCCTGTGGGTGATGGGTCCTAAGAAAGCATGGTGGCTTCAAACGTAATCAGCCTTTTAAAAGTAAAAGCTGTCTTTAAGCCACCTTCTATTTCTCATTGCAAAAATTGGGAGGTGGGGGTGAAGTGGAAGAAGGAGAAGTTATATCATTGATCTATTTAGGCTCAGAAAAGCATATGTATCCTATCCCCCAGCTCTGACCTTGAGATTGTGTTTTTTGAGAGCAGGTGCTTTTTCACCTTATGCCAAGAACAACAAATGACCACAGATGCGCCCGGAGATGAATTTGAGCTTTGACCTTTCAGAGCCCATATGAAGTGGTTGAAAAAATTGCCCTGTGAAATCAGTGGGGTGAATAGTTTTGAAGTTGGTTCCCCACAGTGGGGAGGAGACGATGACCCGGACACAGACGTGATCATTGGAGCCCCATCTCAATATACTTGGAGAATAAAACAGGATGCAACAGTCCTTTTAGGTCTCTGTCATAGAATGGGTGCATATCAGAATCCCTGGGAAGATTAAAAACAGTCCTGCCTCCAGGGTCTGACATCAGTGGTCTGGGGTAGGCCCAGGTGGTTCTGATGTGTGGCTAAGGAACACTCTTCTAGACTAGTGCATCCAAAGTTGAGTCAGCATCCAAACCTGGAAGTCTCAGTAAAACAGACTCTTGGATTCTGCCCTCAAATTTCCTGATTTAGTTGGTTTGGGAGTAAGTCTGAGGANGAGGGGATATATGTGTACATATAGCTGATGCACACTGTACGGCAGAAACTAACACAGCGTCGTTAAGCAGTTATGAAGGGCAGGTGTTAGGCGCTCAGTCCCGTCTGGACTCTTTTGCTACCCCATGGATTATAGCCCGCCAGGCTCCTCTTGTCCATGGAATTCTCCAGGCCAGAATACTGGAGTGGGCTGCCATTCTTCTTATACTCTAATTTTTAAAAAGGCTAAAAAAAACAAAAAACAAAAAAACACAGAACCAAGAAACCAAGCACCGAATTTAGCTCTGGCCTTTCCAGAAGATGGGGCAGAAAGGAAAGACAGGATCAGGGAACCTGCACTCCCCAGTGGGAGAGAAGTCCACGGTTCTCCCAGGGAGACGCTAACATCCTGACTGGTCCACAGCACCTTGCACGGATGGCCCCTGTCTTCATAGCAGACACATGTTATCACCACCTTGGCTTTTGAAAATTATCAGTAAGTCCAAGGGATAAACATTAAAGTAGGATCTATCAAAGATAATTCAACTAAGGAAGATAAGCCACTGCCCGCTAAGCCTGTGCTTTCCTGGGGATCATCTCGGGGAGGGAGCCGAGCCCTCTGCTGACCTACCACGAACAGAGCTTCTCTCTCACTGACTTCAGGAAGCGCTGGTGAGAACCCTGCAAGGGGCACCCTGGACAGTGCTCAGATGCTGCTGACCCTCATGCTCCAGACGCCCAGGATGGATGATGTCCTGAGTAGAGGCAACGCTGGAAGCCCGGCCAGCCCTCCTCCTTCTCCCCATGGAGACCAGCTATGAAGGTCCTTCAGGAAAGCATCCAGGTGCCTCCGTGAATGGCTCTGGGTCCACTGACCCTGCACAGCTGACATGCTGAGACTTTAGAATGCTGACGGTCCAAAGAATTACCCGTGATGATGAAAATGGTCTCAGGTGGCACAGTGGATAAGAATCCGCCACCAAGGCAGGAGACACGGGTTTGATTCCTGTTCCGGGAAGACTCCACATGTAGAGCAACTGAGCCTGCAAACGGTAACTACTGAGCCCGTGTGCTGCAGCTACTGAAGCCTGCAGATCTCGAGTCTGGGCTCCGGAACAAGAGAAGCCACTGCGATGACAAGCCTGCACACCGCAAAGAAGAGGGGCCCCTGCTTGCTGCCACTAGAGAAAGCCCATGCAAAGCCACGAAGGCTCAGTGCAGCCAAAAACAAAGAAAACAGTCCCTATCTGCACTGTCTGATAGAGCAGCCACTAGTCACATGTGGCTATCAGGATGTACGTCACTGAGTAACTGATGTTTAGATTTTATTTAATGTTCTTTCCTGTAATCATGTACGGATGTGAGAGCTGGACTATAAAGAAGGCTGAGCGCCAAAGAATTGATGCTTCTAAACTGTGGTGATGGAGAAGATTCTTGAGAGTCCCTTGGACAGCAAGGAGATCCAACCAGTCCATCCTAAAGGAAATCAGTCCTGAATAGTCATTGGAAGGACTGATGCTGAAACTCCAATATTTTGGCCACCTGATGCGAAGTACTGACTCACTGGAAAAGACCCTGATGCTGGGAAAGACTGAAGGCAGGAGGAGAAGGGGACGACAAAGGATGAGGTGGTTGGATGGCATCACCGACTCGATGGACATGAGTTTGAACAAGCTCTGGGAGTTGGTGATGAACAGGCAAGCCTGGTGTGCTAGAGTCCATGGGGTCACAAAGAGTCGGACATGACTGAGTGACTGAAATGTTTATTTAATGTTAATTAATTTAATTTAAATAGCCACACATGACTAGACAGAGCAAGCCTGAAGATCCACATCTCAGAATTGGTTTGCAAAGTTTCCTAACAGGCACTGCTCATACCCCACCATGGCCGTAGATAAATCTTAGGGACGCTGAGGGCCTCATAGGAGAAGTCAGAAACCAAAGACTTCTCCCAGGCACTTGAGTAAACTGGTCTGCTCAATGAAACTATTTAGTACTGACCAAACACACTTTGGAGAACGTTTGCCAAACACAACAGTTGAGGTTTTGACAAACCGGAGGTTGGGCCATTCTGGTATTGGGTAACTATGGAGCCCAAATGCCTCCCCAAAGTCACTCCTAATTCCCATATAATCCCCAGTCGTAAAGCCCTGCCAGGCACACAAGCTCTCTTCCTAATTGCTGAGGCAGGAGGGCACCAGAGAGTTCATCCGCATGTGGTAATTAACTCCCACCTTAGTGGTCAAGAATAAAACACATCTCTGTTTTCAACACTGGCGATTAAGATCTGCCATGTCTGGAGGTCGTTTTGGCCTCCCCCTGACTCTTGGAGCGCTAATAAAACTCAGCCTTCGCAAGAGTATCCATGGCCAATGATTCTGGTGAAGTCTGGCCGTTAGCTGACTTCAGTCCGCAAAGAGAAAGGCCAAAGAAAGACGCGTGAAAGCTGCCAACGGCTCTGGATACATTTCTCCGTATGTTGAAAGAGCACGACCGCTACACAAAATGTTTAGAAATGTGAGTTAAGTTTTGTCATAGTGCATTAAAGCTGATTTCAGGGGGGAAAACATTATAAACCTTTTTCTAGTCTCATATATAATATCCAATATGAGTCTGGATTACTGAAGAACATTCTTGGCAAGAGTGAACAAAGGGATTACAGAAGAGAAGCCGGGTGACTGAACTGGAGGGAGCTGTGATTCCAAGGAAGGCTGGGAGTTAGCGGGAGGGCAGGCGGACCCGGGCCTGAGCTGTAGCCGTGGGGACGACAAGCACTACAGGATCTGGCTGAACACCATGTTCTGCTTGGCAAGAATGTGCTGCCCAACAAACACCCAGGGCACGAACCCAAAGAAGCCCAGGTCCTGTGGCGGGATGGGGTGAGAATTCAGGAACAGAGGCCTATGGCAGCCCCTGGGGGCCCGGGGCAATACAGGCCAAAGATGAACTTAACAAGAATTCAGAGAAAAGGGATTTCGTGAGAGACCACAGAGAAATGAAGTTGCCTGGACGCCTCTACTCCAAGGTTAGCCTGAAGAACTCAGTCTGAACACGTCTTTAAAAAGCCTATGCTTGAGGTAGCTCAAACAGAAAAGAATATCTGCCTGCAGTGCAGGAGAACTGGGTTCAATCCCTGGGTCAGAAAAAATCCCCTGAAGAAGGGAATGGTTACCCATTCCACTATTCTTGCCTGGAGAATCCCATGGACAGAGAAGCCTGGTGGGCTACGGTACATGGGATAGCAGAGTCGGACACGACTGGGTGACTAACGCTTTCACTTTCCAGTCAGCCTCAGCATCATGCAACACCTAGCAAATCTCTGAAGCCGTCTGCTACATCTGCCACGGTGTGTGCTAGACCTACTTCTGTAATCTCTGCTTTTACTCTGATCTAGTTCAGACATCAGCATCTATCTAAACAGAATCGCAGCTCAACATTTTTGTCAGACTAGGGATCTCAGCCTAATAATAACCCTCCATGAGGAGTGGTCCCTTGTCCCTCTTTTCTGAAAACCAAATCTGATGCAAGACAAAAAACTTAGAAAAACTAATGGGTCTATAATTTTTGAGGAAGGCAAGGGCGGTCCTTTGGGTTACACTTTGGGTTAATCTGGAGAAATCTGCAAATGAAGAGAAAATTGATGGGTATAACTTGGAAAGAACTGGGCTCAGTTTTCAGAGGAGTTAACGATGGGGCAGGTGGCAAGTCACCTCCCCTGTGAGATGATCGTTCTGTGGTGACCAAATGCTTGAGATGGGGGAGAAAGGAGAACTCCCCGCCGTCAGGCACCTGGGCACTGCAGAGGCCACCCTGCGGGCAAGCCTTCACCCTTTCCCTCACTGCCTCTTCGCCCAGTGCTAGAAAGGATGGGCAGCAAAGAACAAAAACAACAGAGGCCGCGAAGCAGTCTAGCCAGCAAGCATGAGGCAGTGGAGCCCAGTGGAGTTCTTCTCCCTAAAGGGAAATTAGCGACAGATGTGCTATCAGAAAGCTCCTAGAAGCTGTGCCTGGAGCTGAAATGGAATGAATGAAAAGGGTGGAAAAGCCTTGTGAAGTCATGGCACACTGACCTGGGGGCCTCGAGGGTCAAGATTCAGGACCATCATAGGGAAGCAGCCAACGCATGTCCTGCCCGGCAGGAGCCCAGGGCCTTGGCCACAGAAAGTGTGTCTGAGACAACAGGCTTCCAGAGCAGGGGAGTCGGGGCTGGGGCTGTGCGATGTGGAAGGACGTCTCATTCTGTAGGACTGTGAGCCCAGGTTCCCAGACCAGTTAGTAGAGACGTATCATTAATGCTTTCGACTTCACTTTGACCAACTCTAAACCATGAAGGCTGAGGGCAGAAGAATTGATGGTTTTGAACTGTGGTGCTGGAGAAGACCCTCGAGAGGCCCTTGGACTGCAAGGAGATCAAATGAGTCAATCCTAAAGGAAATCAACCTTGAATATTCATTGGAAGGACTGAGGCTGACTTCAAAGGTCCAATCCTTTGGCCACCTAATGTGACAAGCTGACTCACTGGAAAAGACCCTGATGCTGGGAAAGATTAGGACAGGAGGAGAAGGGGGCAACAGAGGCTGAGATGGTTGGATGGCATCACCGACTCGATGGACATGAGTCTGAGCAAACTCCAAGAGATAGTGAAGGACAGGGAAGCCTGGCGTGCTGCAGTTCATAGGGTTGCAAAGAGTCGGACACAACTTAGCGACTGAACAACAGTGTGCATCTATGGGATACAGGACTCCATCTGCCAGCAGCTCTGTTCTCCGGGCCATTTCCCAGGAATGTCTCTTCCGTAAACTGAGGCACACCAGAGCCATGTGCTCAGGAGAGAAAGAGCTCAAAGGAGGCCACGTTCCTGCCCTTGGCCCAGGCCCTCCCATCCACGAGAGCAGGTGATGGGGCCCCTGCCGAGAGGCCGGCAGGGCATGGGGCGCTGGGTGGGGACGGCGCTGGGCGGCAGCCTCTGCCGCTGTCTTCGGTGTCCCTTCTGCCTCCCAGCTCTGCAGCTGGAACCCGAACACCCCACAGGGCGCGTGGGCCCTGGGGGCGAGCCCACCTCTAAGGAAGCACCAGAAACGCCTCCATGAGCAGCATGAGTTGGGGAAGGGGAGAAAGTCATAAAACAGGACATCGGCAAATCCCCTCTTCTACTTGCTCGGGGTCATTTTCTCCAAACAGGAGGGCCTCTCGCCAACTGCCCGCCTGCGTCTGCTCAAAGGCTAATGATCCCATAAGGGTCAAACAGCAGCCAGGACAACAGCCTCTTAAAAACAAAATGCCAGGGCCACACGTTATTATTTTTATTTTCCCCCTCTTGGCTGCTCCTTTTTTTTTCCTTTACCTTGACCAGCGCTTCTAATTATTTTAGAGGGAAGAGGGAAGATAGGAAATCAAAAGATCTGGTTCAAAACACAGCTCTCTCCCCCTCCTCCTGGGGTGAGCTCATCTCCTGTGAGATAATAAGCATGAAGTGGATGCCAGGCTGCATGCACTCCCCAGACAATGGCTGGGGAGAAAAAGGCAGCAGCGCGCGCACGGGAGGCTGGCAACCTGCTGTCCGCGAAGGGTTAAAGCCCACAGCGTCCTCCGGCCGTTCCAGAAAGAACACAAAGCTCAGTGGGGCTGGGAGGAAACTCCCACAGGGTCCCTATTAAAACGGATCAAGTCACACATGTCGATATCCCCATTTCATAGATGCTGTAATTTGTTTGACAGGAGTGAATCCTGCTGATCCAAGTCAGGGCAAGGGAGGGGGAAAAAAAAAGTCTGCTAGAAAGGGAGACCCATAGAGAGCCTGGTGTTTTCTGCATCTGGCCTTTAGAAGAAAGCCTCAGGTCCACCGGATCAGCCGTGCTTTGAAAACAGGGCGGGTCCCAAATAGAAGACTGTCCTTAGGCGAGCACGCGCACACACACACACACACACACACACAGTGTGTACGCACACACAGGGCGCATTGTTCTGATCTTAACTGTGAGATGTTAGAAACAGTACAATAAAGCCTTTTCGGTTCCCAGTGGAGAACAGGATCAAACCCCGCTCTCCCTCTGGTGATCCTGATAAAGGCAGTGCCGGTGTTCTAACAAAACGCGCCGCGGTTCCCGCGCCTTCCTTCCACTCTCGTTCGTCTTTTGTGTCTTTCTTTTTTTTCCTTGCTCTCTCTCTCCCTGTCTTCCCTTCTCTCTTCCTGTCTCTGTCCCTTGCCAAAGGCATTAAAAATGAGAATTAAAGATGAGAACCACTCCACTGAGCATGGGGCGGGGGATGGATACTAATCCACTGGCGCTGCTTTGCTGGGAAAGCAGGTTTTGAATAAGGCCCCTGACACAGATGAGATGAGTTTAGTGATCACAGTTTAATTCTGAATAGGGCACAGTGTGCTCTGCGGATATGAAACAGACAATATGGGGCAAACAGGCCTTTCTGGAATTGGTTTCTCCTCTTGGTTAATGAGGGTCAGGGGAGAATGAAGGAACAAACCGAGATGCTTGGAACAACCCAGGAGGCTGACCCCTCGAGGGAGATGCTGCTGGAGTGGGGCCAGGGCCACCTCTGCGGTCCCTTGGGGCCTCTGAAATCACAGAAGGTTAGAGAGGAAGTCAGGAGCTGAGAGGGTCCTCCGAGACCTGCCAGCCCCACTCCCTCTACAGCTCCCTCGAGGCAAGGCGACTTGCCCAGAGAGACAGAAAAACCTGGGCAACTGCCTGGCTTCTCCTGAGGCCTCCTGGGCCCATCCCTGGTCCCTGTTAGACTAGTCAATGCCTTGTTCTCTCAGCCTGTAAGGATGGAATTGGAACCAGCAGTTGGAGTATTGGTAGGTGCTCAAAGGCTGCTTTGAGAGGCAGGAAAGGATGCCCACTCGCTTGTCTCAGAGCTTCCTTTGAAGGTTCTTCATAACCCTTACATGGAGTTATTTTGGCTTCGGTTTGTTTGCCCATTTTCCGAATTGTTGCAATAAATTTCCCGGAGATCTGAAGCAGAAAGACACGCATTTAAAATGGAGATATTGGACATAAATAGCCGCTTTTACATGAAAAGTAAATCCTCTGTTATGCATAATGGTTAAATTTCCTCTGGTGGTGGGTGTGGAGACAGGAGAAAGCAAAGAACAGTACATAAATTTCTGCGAAAGTCAATTTCACAACAAGAGAGATCAAAGAAGAAGTTGGCAGGGATGTTCTTCCTTTGCAGATTTGAAAAAAAGGGTATCAAAGACTCTTCCTTGAATGCAGATGTAATGCCAGGAGTTGAAACAGCCAGAGTGAAGCCATGAGGCTGAGAAAGTCTTGAAGGTGTTGGTCCGTACGCTGAGCCATAGGACCAATGACAGCGCTAGCCTATCTGTAGTTTTTTTTTTTTTTTTTTTTTTAACAAAGTGAGAAAAAGAAATCCTAAGTTGTTTTAGATGCTCCTGGTCAAGCTTCCTATTAGTTGCAGCTAAATGCACTTCTAAGCAACACAAAGGCCAGACTACTGACTGGATCCTTCTTTCTCCTTTTCACCTCTGGTCTCTAAGGAGCAAGTGTCCTCCTTCTGCTACTAAAAATTCTCCTCTGTTCTTAATTCTGTCCCTTAAGACCTCCTTGGGGACCTTGTTCCATCAGCAATCCCTTATTCCCTCTCCAATAATTCCAACTCAACCTAAAAACACAATCAAGTTTCTCCAATATAAAAAAAAAAAAATTCATTTTACCCCCTTCTGCGAGGAAAATATCTTTGGGTTCAGCGAGCGCGTTTACTTTAAGACTTGTGACTTTAACCTTGAGCACTTGCTCGTTCACTTTTTCGTGTGGTAACGATGCGCTGAGCAGACCAATGTGCAGGGCCTCATGCAAGACCCAGGGGGCTCCGCGGGATGCGGGAGCAGACCTGGGCTTGCCTTTGAGGAGCCTCGGGTCATCAGCTCCTCACACCACAAATCCAAGATGAGGGCTGCCGCCTTCACACCTCCACTGAGCCCACACGGGGCCCCCGGCAGCCACAAGGCCCCCTCGGAGTTGTCAGAGCCCAATGGTGCCTCACTGATCAGCCATGGGTGAGAGAGTGGCCTTCAGGCTGGCACCTGAGTTAGGTCCTGGCTCCTCTGCGAAGTAGTTGCGTGATGCTGAGAAGACTCTGAGCCACGTGTCCTCGCCTGCCTGGGGCTGAGGCTGTTCCAAGCCTGCCTTCAGACGGCAGGAGACACAGCGTCAGGAGTCGGGCCCAGCGTCTGGCACAGAGAGCATGCCTGCTGAAGGGCAGCCATGAGCATGCCTGCTGTTCATACTTCTTCTCAGTGGACTCAGGTGAGCAAACAGGGAAAAGCTTGAAGACGGACAGAAGCCATTTCACTCAGGTCTTTTTTCTTCCTGAGTTTAATGATCCCTCCATTAAATACCTCCTGGTAAAATAAAACTTGAAGGACAGAACACACGGCCTTTAGGCTTTGTCCCCAGTCTTATCAAGACAGGCTGTACACCTGGTTAAAACAGCCTAGCTGACCTCTGCCTATGCCCCCTGGGGGCCACACAGTGTCTGAAAGGCTTCTCAATAGACCAGATGCTTTTTGCACGATCCTCCTAAAAAGTGTGCAGGGTACACTTTGGTAGGCTAAGCAGGGAAATCCTAATAACTCCGAAGCCGTATCAATGAGAAAACTCTAGAATCTCTGGCACTTTAGTGAGCGGGGCAGTGCCTGAAGAACTGCTTCCCCGAGGGGGCCCTCAGAATCCTGGCTCTCTGGCTGGAGGTGCACATGAGGGAATTTTGACTTCAACCAAAGTTAGATCTGGCAGTGGCTGTGCGGGGAAGGTGTGCCTGGGTAGGAAAGCCATCAAGTCTGAGATCCAAAGAGGTTTTTGCCCATTTATTTTCTTCTCTCCAGGTATTTATTTTCTAGCGGGCTTCCTGGGTGGCCCAGAGGTAAAGAATCCACCTGCCAATGCAGAAGACACAGGAGATGTGAGTTCCATCTCTGGGTCAGGAAGATCCCCCGGAGAAGGAAATGGCAACCCACTCCAGTATTCTTGCCTGGAAAATCCCATGGACAGAGGAGCCTGGCGGGCTACAATCCATGGGGGTCGCAGAGAGTCAGACGTGACTGAGTGAGCACACACGCACTTTCTAACATGTACACACATCCACACTCCCTCATCCCTGCCGCCCACCCTGTCCTCCAAGGTCGGGGGTACAACTTTCCAACTACTGGGGGCTGAACCCACAAGGACATCTCCTTGTGTCACCGACCTGGAGCCTGGGAAAACTGACAAGAAGGAAAGGGTTCTAGAGGACTCCGCTGTGCATCCAGCCAGCCAGTGGTTCCACATCCAGCACTCATGTTTTTAATTTCTCGAGAGCCACGCAGGCGGCCTGGAAAGGCCCAGGCAGATAGGCTGCCATGTCTGGGCTGTGAGTTCAGCCAGTAGCCAGCCTGCAAGGCGGCACTCAAGTGCATGTGATCTGGGGCTGGGTGGCCTGAGGTGCTGGTGCAGGCCGGCCCTGCAGCCGGCTGGCCTCTGGGCCCCTGCCAGGCCGCCAGTCTGCCAGGGGAAGTGAGAGTGCTCAGCATGAGATGCCAGCTGGCCGGGCTTGCTCCCCAGGGGGAGGCTGTAAGCACAGATTACCAGGGACTTTGTTCATTTCTGCTGCCGGCTCCCCGAGGAGAGGAACATCACAGCCCAGCGTCGGTACTAATAGGCCCGGATGCGCCAGACCTGGCTAAGGAGGCCAGAGCCGGAGCGGGGGGTGCGCAGCAGAAGGGAGGACAAAGGCCATACCTTCCAAGCCAACAAGCTGGCTTGGATCCTGACAAGGCAGCGCTGTCTGCAGCCTAGCCCAATCCCTGCCGGAAGCCTCAGGGGATGCTTCCTTCCTGCCCATCCCCATCTCTGCTGTCCACACCAAAGAAGCCCCCAGCTCTCCACTGAGCTCCATCATGGGAGCCCGTGGGGTTCACTAATGACAGAGCAGAAACTCAAACTTTCCTCTGCTTCATTTCAAGGACCTGTGACTCTGATGTTGACACGAGCCACCACTGTTCAGGAGTTGTCATGGAGACCGTGGTGGTGGCAGAACTGATGCTGGTCTCCACTTTCACGGAAAAAAAAGTAATTTAAATTTTTATGTATAAGACCAGATCATTAGGCTGAGAAATTAAATTGACAATTTCTTACTATTTTTTCTCCTGGAGGGATTTCTGAGGAGTGCTAGAGAAAGCATCCACTGGCCAGGAAAGACGTGCAAGGCCTTCCGGGCTGGTCGTGTCTCCGACCCCGAAATGATTGACCTGAAGATCAAAGGTGGCCCTTGGCTGGTTTCACTTCCACGGTCCCAGTTCCCTCAGCACCCTTACCATCACGTTAGGTATTTAATATAACATTGCTCGTTTGGAGCCTGGGCAAAATGCCTCTGAGGAAATTTTTGTCACCTGTTGGCGCCACGTGAATCCCAACCTGAAGCGAGCACATCCCTGGATGTGAATGCACAGGACAGAGCATTCACACTGGAGCACATCCAGCACGTCCCTGGATGTGACTGCGAGGAGCCAGAGAGCGTGCCCNTGAGGAAATTTTTGTCACCTGTTGGCGCCACGTGAATCCCAACCTGAAGCGAGCACATCCCTGGATGTGAATGCACAGGACAGAGCATTCACACTGGAGCACATCCAGCACGTCCCTGGATGTGACTGCGAGGAGCCAGAGAGCGTGCCCCTTGAGATCACTCTTCCTCCCTGCACGGACGATCTCTGCCTTGTTCCCCCACCTTCCTCTCCTGTTTGGGGGCCTGCGGGTGCCGGCCTCGCTGGGACTGACACCCAGGCACCCCATCCTCTGGACTCAGCAAAGAGCCACCTGCCGGCTGACCCCTCTGCTCCACCCCTGGGGTCACCACTGTCACAACGGGACTCACCGAGGCCAACCACCCCCGGCGGCCCTCCCCTCTGCTCTCCCGTGGCCCGCCTCTGAAGTCCCCAGCCTGGGAGGAGGGAGACTTAATGAGTTCTCACCAGGGTCAGTCTCTCACAAAACACACCTACCACAATACACTCCTCATCTCCTTTCATAATATGTAGGCAAGCTGTCATCAGACTCTACTGTGACACTCCCCAAAATCTAATATTACTTGCAAAAGAGCATTCTATATTCTCAGTGGAAATATCTCTACAGCTTTGATTTCAGTGGTTATCAGGAAAGAGATGACGCACGTTTAAGGCAGGAAAAAAAGAATACATGCACACGCACATACATACATCTATATGTATATAGATGCCTCTCCAACCTCTCTTTCTCTTGCTATTCTGAGGCTTGTCTTTAATGAGCAGCTCCAAATGACAGCTTTAATCACTGCCTCTGGCCACTGAAAGAGGCCGCTAATGATAGGAAAGAACATAGGGCCATTTGCATCAATCAGCTCCAGTCTAAATCACTTTTTATGATAATGCACCCAAGCGAAGAAGAAAGTCTCTGATGTCGCCTGCATGATGATGTACCACTGTGCCGTCTCCCCAGTTCAGACCTCCACATAAATCTCTTAAAGAGGCATGCACCCCACCCAGCACTGCCTAACACGGCCCTCATTTTCTACACCATTAATGATCCACCACCAGAGCAGAGTCATGAGGGGCTGAGCAATCTGTTCCTTTAGTTTTTAGTCTGGGGGATATACCCTCTGCTACCAAATAAAAACAACAAGGTAAGGGAGAAGAAGTACATCCTGACCCACTTGTGACACCATTTCATCTTTTTTTTTTTTTAAGCACTCAAACAAAAAAGAAGGTGGGTACATTGCCAAACGCGATTATTTGCTAGTCCTGGAGATGGAAGGCCGGGCTGTGTGATGACAAGGACAACAGGCGGGGAGCTCTGAGGTCTGAGCTCCAGGTCGGGCCACCCTGGCCTATTAGACTCCCTGGGCCCGAGTTTCCCCAACTTCAAGGGCCAAGGCCAGATCACGTCCACGAGTTACAGCCAATGGTAAAATGCTCTGACTTGAAGACGGTTAGGAGAGCTGATTTTTCCATTCAGAATTCCATTCTGCTGGGGACAAGGCTGACTTGCCTTTTTGGACCATGGGCCCGAGCAACCACAGCTTCACATGTCAGATGCAGCAGCCAGCCTTTTTATATAGATATAGATAGATATGGATCATTTTTAAAGCCTTTATTGAATTTGTTGCAATATTGCTTCTGTTTTATGTTTTGGTTTTTGGGCTGTGAGGCATGTGATCTCAGCTCCCTGACCAGGGATCAAACCCACACCTCTACACTGGAAGGTGGGGTCTTAACCCCTGGACCATAAGGGAGGTCCCAGCAGCTCTCTTCATAGTGGTTCCTTGGAGGAATATTTTATATCAACTGAAAAAATAATTATACTAAACAACAGCATGGTCGATTATGATGCAGAGATATTTCAAACATAGGAATTTTCTTATTCTGTACTTGGTGTAGAATTAAGAAGCCTGGGGTGCTTCTTCCATTTCCCCCAAAGTACAAGCGTCTGTTAGTGGCTAATAGCCTGGGGTCATCTGTCCCCTTGTAACAGGACAGACCTCTCTTGCTACCTTAAGCGTAACAGCCAATACATACATACGTATATACATATACATACACACGTACCTGTCTACTCCAGAGAGCTCACAATTTATTAATATTATCTGTATACTTGGGGAAATGATGAAAGCCCATTTCTAAGGGTCCCTTTGAGGGAAACACTACTGCTTCAATGAATGTGATGCTTAGGACAGCCCAGAAGTGACTATGCGAGTATAGTTTAACTGCCCAAATGACAGACTAATTAATAGTGATTAATTTATTATGCACAAGGCTGTGAGCAGCATTTTGGTAAATGCTGTTTGAGAGCACATTCTAGCCAGTGAGTCTGAGATTTTATTTTTCTGTCTTCTAGAACCTTTCCACACTCCAGTTATCCACTGTGATGGTGTAACTGTATCAAAAAGGCTGGATATAAGAAATGACTTCCAAGGGCTAGAAACTTAGGATGGGCAATGATGGTTCCTTTTAAAGTCATTTGCTTGCTAGGTCAGTTAGGATTCACTTTGGTGGCAAGTGACAGACAAAATAACAGTGGTTTAAACAAGAGCTTGCTCTCTCAAAGTACAAGTCCCAAGACAGGCAGCCTAGGGCTAGAATGGCACTCTCTAATGTCAGGGACATGGGGTCTTCCTACATATGTGGATGTATCTGCCTTTATTGCCTTCCGTTCCCCAAAACACATCATTGCCCAGGACCATGACAGCGGCCCCAACAGTTGCGGCCACATTCTAGATGGGCCTGCTCCTGGCCCTTTAAGGACACTCTCCAAGCAGCGCTTCACCAATTCATTAATACCCATTAGCCAGAACTGAGTTCTAGGACAGCATCTTGCTGCAAGGCAGGCCATTGAAGGTTAGTCTTTATTCTATTTAGTTGGCCCATTTGTCCAATTAAAAATCAATAGTTTTTATTACAGAGGAAGAAGGGGAGGATGCAAATTAGAAGGCGACTAGCATTCTTTGCCACTAACAATGTACCAGGGAACTGTCTAGTAGTTATCATGGGGACCCACATTTTAGTTCCCCAAGCCCCCTCACAACCCGCAGTGTGGGGCAGGGACGCCCCAAGATGCTTCTTCCTTTCCCACGGTATCCTTTGTGGGGGCTGCTTCTTGTTGACCTGTAACTTTCCCAAGGGGGTCCCTTCTGAAAAAGTCAGCCCAGTAAGGAACTAGAAAATGGAATGTATTCTTCCAGAAAGATGCCATAGACTCAGAGTATCATTTCCATGCTGTGGCAGCATTTTACAGCCTCCCAGAGAAAACGAGAGGACAGCAGTTTCTGTATGTCGCACCGCCACAGAATAACTAACGCGAGACAGAGAGAGCTCAGAGTCGCCAAGGAAGGTTTACTCAAGTCTTCAGGGAAAGTTGTGTAACTGTTTGTAAACATAAAGGTGTTTCTATACATAGAATGGATAAACAAGGTCCTACTATAGCATGGAAAACTGTGTTCAATATCCTACGACAAAGCGTAATGAAAAGAATATTTAAAAAAGAACATTAAAAAAAGGTTTCTCATTTCTTAGCATAACACACTGACCACCAACATTTCACATGTGGAAATCCATCCTGAAAGTAATTACCCAACTTTAAGTGAACACAGAAGACCTCCTACAAATTTCTTTCTACAACACATAAGCAACTTTACTTTAGACACTTTCTTTTCCCCCTCAAATGTAAACATCTGGTGAAGGAATTAACAGGTCTTGGGAAAGAACAATTGTGCACATCCTCACAGAAGCTTGATGTGTGTGCTTGCACGCCAAGTCTCTTCAATCACGTGCGACTCTCGGCCACCCCATAGACTGTAGCCTGCCAGGCGCCTCTGTCCATGGCATTCTCCAGGCAAGAATACCGGAGTGGGTTGCCTCGACCTCCTCTGGGGGATCTTCCTGACCCAGGGATCGAATCCCCATCTCTTACGTCTCCTGCACTGGCAAGGGGTTCTTTACCACCACCCAGGAAGCCCCACATAAACTTGACACCAGGTGTCAAGTCCACTTCCATCTCACTGGCAGGGCAGAACATCACTGCTGCATCTCCAGACTGTAGGAGAGGTCTGGAGGAGACAGCCCGGGGCTGGCACAGTGCCAAGGAAGCCAGGTGATTGTGCTCTCAGACGTTCACCATTTCCTGGGCGCCATCCCCACAATGCCCCAGGCTCTTCCCTTCACATCGCCTCTGCCTTGAGCTGTCTTGTGTCTTGTCTAGATGTGGCATTTCCAGCGCCTGGCACCTCACTGCTCCACGGCCTCCACACCAGACACCTCCACCAGGTCTGTTTCCTCCACAGGCTCCCATCAGTGGACTTTTGCCCAAAGGATTCAACTGATCATACTCCCAGAGAGACAGAGGGAGAGACCTATTTTTAAAAGCGGCACTCCCATCATCATTGAAGACTCCGTGACTACACCCCATGGTCTTCTGACACGTGGCAGGTGCCATGCAGCCCGTAAGGGACTCTTAACCCCAGCAGCCCCCTGCCCTGTCTCTCAGGGCAGCACTTCCTTGCTGTGAGGGGCAGGCCAGGGACTGCTGTGGCGTCCAGTGGCTGGGACTCAGCGCGGTCACTGCCATGGTCCCAGGTTCAATCCCTGGTCGGGGATTCAGATCCCTTCTCGTTGGAAAAGATCCTGATGCTGGGAAAGATTGAGAGCAGGAGGACAAGGGGCTGACAGAGGACTGAGGGCAGAGGGACAATGACAGGATGAGATGGCATCACTGACTCAATGGACATGAGTTTGAGCAAACTCTGGGAGATAGTCAAGGACAGGGAAGCCTGGCGTGCTGCGGTCCATGGGGTTGCAAAGAGTTGAACACCGCTGAGCAACTGAACAACATACAACAGAGCCATTAGGTGCAGCCAAAAAACAACAACAACACAAAAAAACCAGCAGATCAACTATAGATGGGCCCTGGACCTCACCAAGACAAATATATATGCACAAAGATACCTCAACGTCAGGCTGCCCAACAAAGACTATGAAAATTACCGAAGAGCTGGAAAACAATTTTGCCTGTGCTGGGTCTTTACTGTGGAGCACAGGCTTCTCTGGTGGCGGTGCATGGGCTCAGCTGCTCTGTGGCATGTGGGATCTTATTTCTCTGACCAGGGATTAAACCCACATCCCTACCACCAGGGAAGTCCCGTAACTGAAGGTTTTGAAAAGTTTTTGTATGTTGCACCACAGAACAGAAGCTTCTTGAGGGCTGAGGCAGTATCTGTTTCCTTCACCAGTTCCTGACATTTGGCCTGCAGGTAGAAAGTGCTCAGTAAATGCCTGCTGACTGAACACATGAATGAAGCTTCAAAACTAAGAACCACATATGTCACAAGCATGAATACTCGCAGGCTACAAGTAATCTTTCTTTCAAGAATCGGAGATGACTGGAGTGGCAAGAACTCTTCTAAATCCAGTTAATCCCATAGACTTCAAGTAGAATACTATCTTAATAGCTCTCAGATCTAGATGAGACTCACTTTTGAAGAGCTGGAGGTGGTATAATTACCTCACCTGATAATCTTATCTAGTGCCCGAAAAGCTGTTATGAGAAAGCTTATCTCACACAAACTAATTTTCTGCTATCTAGTAGAAATGTTCTGGATATGGTATGCGAAGTAAATTTCAGAGTTTATTTAGTAAAGAAAAGAAAAATGAAAGAAGGAAGGAAGAAAGAAGAAATCAAGGACAGAAGGAAAAAAAAAAAACAAACCTCCACACATACCAAGGACGATCTGCTCCTCCCAGCTCCCAAGGCCAGAAGCATCTGGAAGCGAATACGAGGGATTACAGGGGTCATGCTATCAGAAGTCTGCCCTGTGTAAGATGTCTTTCCTGGTACCTGCTGGCTTACTCGGCCTGTGAACAATTCCACACTATCCCAGTTCTCAGGTCATTATTTCAACTCATCTCATTCAGCAATAGGTGGTTGGCCAATGTCAAAAACCATGAACAGGCAACGATTCCCCAGTATGTCCGAGGGATGTACAGTAACATGCGACACGGTGCAAGGACGAATGCTGGCTTGTGGTGTTTCGAAGTGGATACGTCAGTGTCTGTAAGCTGAGCCTTGGTGAAAAACGGAAAATGTTCTGCTGAATTCTTCACATTCGTTGAAAATGAAGACTCACAGAGCAGGAGGAGCCCTTATAAGACATCACCTGGACCATTCGCCTGCTTCACAGAACTGCCCTCAAATATTGCCCTCCCCCCAAAAAAACCTTCCAGGTACACAAAGCAGAAGCTCCACCAGCATCTCGGTCACCAGTCCACACACGGCGGAGCCAGTCATTGCTCCGGCGCCACCCCAGCTCATTACCAGCCTGGGGCAGAGTAGGGAGCCACACTAAGCGACATTTATAACATGTGTTACTCTGCACAAGTCTGAGAGGGTAAGGGCAAATGTCCTTCCGTGGGGACGCGTCATCCAAAATGACCACGCAAAGGAACAAAATTGCCCCAAAAGGCTCAACAAGTAATGTGACATACTTAGCGGTTGGTAAGGGCTTCAGTTAGAGCTTCCCTGGTGGCTCAGTGGTAAAGAATCTGCCTGCCAATGCCTAGAGACGCAGGTTTGATCCCTGCCTCGGCAAGATCCCCAGAGAAGGAAAGGGCTATCCATTCCAGTATTCTTGCCTGGGAAATCCCATGGACCTAGGAGCCTGGCAGGCTATAGTCATGGGGTCACAAAAGCGTCAGATGTGGCTGAGCGACTAAACAACACAACAAAGGCTTTGGTGAATTCTAGGACACACACCTTCACCTCTAACAGAAGTTGCTATTGTGTGGCAGGCACATTTGAAGCCACTGCGCCAGAAGGCCCAGGTTCAAACCTGGACACAATAATCCTGCCGGGCTTCTGTGTCGTCATACGGGCCTGTCCCACAGGGTTTTTGTGGGAGACTGTACTAGAGTGCTAAAGCACCTGCTCCTAGTCCTCGATAAATATTAGATATTATGATCTCTGCTTCAGAGGCCCCAGGGGAGGGCTGAGGATCATTGAGTCCGTATTTCTTCATTAAGAGAAGAAAGCAGCCATTTAACTATTGGCAAAATCATCTTCCTAACAGTAAACTGTTCTCTCTCTTGCTCTCTTTTTCTTTCATTGGCAGGAGAGCTAACACTGGCAGATTCCTCCTATGGGACTGGGGCCTGGTCTGTGTGTTATCTGGGAGGCTCTGGTGGGGACTGCTGAATGCTTTTTCATGATGACAGCGGTTTCGTCTTCTGGGGCACCTGCCCTCAAATCAATGATGGGGCATTTCTAAGTCCAGGGAGCAGGCCACAGGAAGGCACATCTCAGAGGCCAAGCACCCAACCCTACAGACTCTGCACGAGGAAGCCGGAGGGCCGTGTCTAGACTAAAGCCCTTCCCCTGGTGTGTGGACTGGCTGCTCAGCCTCTTCAAAGGTTCGGCTCTGTCCACAGTGTACTCAATCAGCTCCATCAACCAAAGGTGCCTGGGGGTCTGTCTGGCACACTGACACTGGGAAGAGTGCTGGTGAAGACACTGTCCCTGTAAAACTCTTATGGTTTTATATACACCGGGAAGTTGGTGGACCTGACCTCTCCTGCCCGCTTTGCATTACGAAAAAAGGAAAGAAAATGGGGAAAAGGGGTAAAATGCCATTTTCGCCCACACTTCTACTCGAATGTGCGTCTGTGATTCCAAAGAGCTTTTACACGTTCTGTTCTTTAAAAACAAGAGAAACAAAAAAAGAGAAGGGTGTAGAAAGAGTCTATACAGTCCATGGAATCCTCCGGGCCAGAACACTGGAGTGAGTAGCCTTTCCCTTCTCCAGGGGATCTTCCCAACCCAGAGATGGAACCCAGGTCTCTGGCACTGTGGGTGGATTCTTTACCAGCTGAGCCACAAGGGAAGCCCAAGAATACTGGAGTGGGTAGCCTGTCTCTTATCCAGCAGATCTTCCCGACCCAGGAATTGAACCAGGGTCTCCTGCATTGCAGGCAGAGCTATGAGGGAAGCCCTCTATACAGATATAACCCACTTTAAATAAATAAGTATGTAAAATTTCTGAGGGACAGGTGAATGCCTAGAGGTGGAATAATCAGCTTCGTAACACACTTCTTCACTTTATCAGAGGATTCACTGTTTCTGAGCATGCACCCCTTGTGAATTTACACTAGGGTCCAAACAACTGACACCTGCATGACATCCCACTTTTTCAGACACACCCTTATCTAGAACAAGGCAGATCTGGACTTCCCTCATACTTCAGTGGTTAAGAATCTGCCTGCCAATGCAGGGGACATGGGTTCGATCCCTGGTCTGGGAAGATTCCACGTGACTCCAGGAAAGTAAGCCGCTGTGCCTCAACTACTGAAGCCTCCACACCCTAGAGCCTGTGCTCTGCAACAAGGGAATCCCTGCAATGAGAAGCCCCACTGTGTCTCTAGAGAAAAGCCCACGCAAAGCAACGAAGACCCAGCACAGCCAAAAATAATGAATAAATGGGGGCTTCCCTGGTGGCTCAGTGGTGAAGAATCCACCTGCAGGAGGAGCAGCTTCTATCTCTGGATGAGGAAGACCTCCTGGAGGAGGAAACGGCAACCCACTCCAGTATTCTTGCCTGGGAAATCTCACGGACGGAGGAAGGAGCCTTGCAGGCTATAGTCCATAAGGTCACAAAGAGTCACACACCACCAAGTGACTAAACAACAATAAGAACAACTACCCAAAATAAGGCACATCTGAGAGTGCTCAGCGGGGGACAACACCAGAAGCTGGGATGCTGCGTGTGGGCTGGCCACGGAACACAAACATCTGGACCCGCTCAACCCCCAGTGCCAGGGTTCTGCTGCTGACCGCGTTCCAGCAACAGTGGCTCTCATCCTCCAGTCACCACCCGGCCACCTGAAGGGCTCCTGGGAGAAAGCGAGAATTGACGTGCACTCAGGAAATACCCTAAGGCTCCAACCCCTCTGCTCTCTTCTGAAACTTTCCTCTGAGGCCGAGGGTGACCCCAGAGCTTTCGGAATATATTACTACAAAGGGACATACACGGTGCCAACACCAAACAAACACGAACGCGTGGTGTCGTGAGGCCCTGGCCCTCCTGGGAGAGGATCCACTTAGAGAACAAAAACCAAAACATCCCATCACTAATCCTTAGCAACCTGTAAAGTCGGGCTCTCAGATAATAACACAGGGCCTGGTGTTGACGGACCAGGGGTCACATTCTGCTTGTGCCATCATCTGATCTGTGATGCTAACCAAGTCGGGACTTGGAGCTTGGGTTTCCTGCCCTGCAAGTCTGAGCGGGCACCTGGCAAGTTGGATGGCCTGGCACAAGGGCAAGGTCGCTGGGCTTGTCACCATAGGTGCAGAGGCCCTTGCTGGGTGAGAGCAGAACCAGACTAGGGTTTTGCTTTCAACACCTCTGCTCTGAAATTCTCTTGCTGCCATACTCCATATTCAAGCTACGTTGCAAAGGCAGAGAGAAGCTGCCTGGAAACCCTGAGGACTCGCCCTGTCATCTCAGGTGCCCTGAGAGAGGGCCCCGCCCTGGGAGGTTGGGAGCCACAGGATCTGCTAATGGGGAGTGAGAGGCTATTTAGGGACACCTGCAAACTTTCTGCTCACCTGTGACCTAGACTGAATTGCTCTCCAAGTACTCGGGGAGTTTCACAACCACCTTGACAACCGCGGACAGAGAGCTGAGGCAGGTGCTATTTTTGCAGATGAGGAAACGAAAGGATTACTTTGCCTTTCTGGGGCTGGGAGGGAGCGCACTCTTGAAAGACATCCCAGGCCTCTGAGATCCCTTCTTACAGGGATGGGTAACCCATAAAACAAGAGTGTGGGGGAATGTCCCCTGAGGATTTCTCTCTCCTCTCCATCTTCCGTGTCCCCTCAACGCTTCCTGCCTTCCCAGCAGCTGCTGAGCTCCCCAATGCCTTTCTACATCCTTGACTCACACACTGTCCCAGCAACCCACACAACAGCTTTCTGGAACATGAGCTGTGACAGAATGCGAGTCCCTTCAGGGGGGCCCTTCACAGTGGGCCCTCCTATCCTCTACTTTCACTGTCCTACATGTGATGGGGACTTTCCTATGGTTAAAGGCCACGGCCATGGCTTTCTTTTATAAATCCTAAAGCAACTGCTGAGGTCGAGATGCACAGCAGACATCCTGAGGGGCCCCTCAAGGAGTACAAGCTGCTCCTACAAAGGATCTCGATATAGGTTTCCTCAAAACAGATATGAAGACGGCCAATGAGCACATGGAAAGATACTCAACATCATTAGTCACTGGGAAACGCAAATCAAAGCCACGCGGAGACACCACTTCATGACCACGAGAAAAGCTGGAATAAAAAGACAGACAAAAACAAGTGTTGGAGAGGTTATGGAGAAACTGGGACTCTGATGGTGGTAATGCAAAATGGTGGAGCTGCTCTGGAAAACAGCCAGAAGTCCCTCAAAAAGCTGAACACAGATTTACACTGACAACCCAGCAATTCTACTCCTGGCTATTTCCCTAAAGAGAACAGCAAAAGTATGTCCATACAAGAACTTGTACAAGAATGTTCACCATAGCACTATTCTTAAGAGCCAAAAAATGGACACAATGCAAATGTTCATAAACCTGTAAATAAAATGTGGTATATCCATACAATGCAACCTTATTTATCTACTTAAGGAGATGAAGTACTGACACGTGCTACAACATGAATCGATCTCAAAAAACACTATGCCAAGTGAAATAAGACAGACACAAGAGGTGACAGTGTGCTTCCGTTTCTATGAAATGTCCAGAACAGGCCTCTCCTCAGAGACAGCATACAGACGAGTGACCGTCAGCCTTGGGAGAGGGGTGTGGAGAGCGACTGCTGATGGGTAAGGGGGTTTCTTTCTGGTGTGATGAAACTGGACACGAAACCGGTTCAGGAATTTTTGGTGATAGTTGTACAAAACCTTGTGAATACATAAGTCAGAAATGACTGACTTGTGTATTGGAAATTGAGGAGTTTTATTATTGAGATAGAATGTGAACCTTCTCTCCTTAGAATTGTTATTAAAAAAAAAAAANATGTGCGGCTCTGTCCCTGCCGTTTGCTGCGTCTTCTGGGGTGAAGTACAAGCTTCACGGCGCCCTCCAAGACCACTCTGTGACCTGGGAGCTCTCCGGAGAAAGCAGTCCTTGCCCATCCTGTTGAAAACTCTAGACTTCATGTAAGCAAGCAGCAGCAGCCAAGTGACAGATGAGTGTTAATCGACGCGCTGATTATTTCCTGTATATTGGAAACCCAGTGACTTCCAAACCTGCTGGAGCTTCTTACAGGAATGAACACATGCATCCCAGTGCAGGGTTAAAAAGGATTCCCAGAAACCTCCACCCCAAAAAAAACCAAAACAAAACAAGAAAATTATCCTGAGAAGGGCTTTCTCTGCTTCCCACGAGGCGCACAATTTCTTGACAGCATCATAGTAAAGGAAACAAAACACCACCAAAGAGGAAAATCGCATCTTTATAACTACAGATTAGTCCTCAAATTCCACCCTACACGCTCGCTCTGCTTGGAGGCCATGTGACTTCAGTGGGGCTTGCCAGCCCCCTCAGCTATCAACAATTACAGTTGAACAGCGCAATCAGGAGATTTTTTTTTTTTGGTATAGAAAACCCAGGCAGCAAAGCACTCTCAAATGACCCTCTCATTTCGTTCTCCAGGAACGTGGAAAAACACTGTTTCACCAAGTAGGGATGAGAGTTAATCCCACTGTAGGGAGCACCGAGCTCTGCTGTCTTCAGAACAGCTGCATGTTAAGGCGCCTGTGTCAGAAATGAGCTATAATTTTCACAAAGGTTTGTATCAGACAGGAATTCGCAGCTGAAAGGAAGTCCTGCTTGGCCCAAGCAGGCACATCTTTCTATTAGGACTTCATCTAAGTTTCCATCCCTTGAGCAAGGCACCCACATTTAATTCAACGCACCGGTTACTTATCCATTAAATGGGTTTCTTACCCATCGCACTGCTTATTTAATTCCTACCCTATGGCTCCCCCAAGAAATAAAAAGTGCACTATAATTATATAAACTCTTAATTAAACTGAAGAATTCGGTGTTGCCATTACCCCGTCAGTAATTCCACTCAATTAGGACAATAGACTTCCATTTATTAGTGAACTCCTAATTGCTACTCATTTTCCTGGTTAGTAATTGCCAATCCTATCAGACAATGTGCTTAAAGAAAATTCTGCCATGAAATGATATTTCTCCCCGTAAAAGGAAAGGTGGGATCAGAGAGCCCTTACGGGGTCAGGTGTCGGGTGCTGTGTCCAGCCCCGGGCACCTCCGGGCTGGGGATTTTAAAGGCGGACGCTCCCCGGGGCTGATTCCTGGCGTTGCGATCCTTGGGAGACTTACCCACAAAGGAACGAGTATCCAGGTGGCCAGAGAATCCCATAGCCAAAGCCAAGTTGAAGACAAAAACAAAACCCATGACACGGTCTCGGAATTTCCAGAAGTTCAGAGCCTCCGGGAAAGGCGCCTCTGAGGTCCGCAGGCAGGCGGCATGTGCTGCGCCTCGGCCGCGGGAGAGCCGAGCCGAGGGTCCGAGGGGAGAGGGTGGCGGCCGCGCGGCGTCCTCGCCCGGGCCAGCCTAACCCTCCTCTCCGGGGTGCGGGCACCGAGCGGCCGAGGTCGGGGGAAACGGGGCCGACAGCGGCTCCGGGAGCGCTCCGGGCAGCGGCCGCGCCAGCCGTCTACCCGCGGCGCAGGGAGGTCTCGGACCCCGAGAAGCGCGTCGCCCGCCCGCGCCGCTCCCCGGCCCGCGGAAGGCCGTCCGCGCGGCTCATGACCGGCTCTGCTAATTAGCCCGGAAGACTGAGACCGGCGGCGGGGCAACCTGACGATTTATGCCGGGCCCGGGGGAGGTCACCCGCGGTGCGCGCGCCGATTGGCTGCAGCGAGCCCGGCGCGCCAGCGCGGCCTGACCGCCTCCAGGCAGAGCGCGTGCACTTTCTGCCGGCTCCGCATCCCGACCCGGCGGGGAGGCAAGAACAGAGCAGGGCCGAGGGGGCAGG
>SJYV01056333.1:4640474-4655915 GCA_006410875.1 Neotragus pygmaeus
TTGGGGGGGGTGCGGGGGGGGCGGCGTGACAGATTGGCTATCATTGCCTGGAACCACAAGACTGCCACACCCACCCAGCCCGGCGGTTTGGAAGAAACGTTCCTTGCCTTATGGGTGTTTAGACGGTACATCCTCTACCTGAGTCTTCAGTTGACAATGGGCGCACACCATTTACAGCCAGAAAATTTAGGTTCTGAATTGACTCCAATCAACTTCACGGTTCACAGGAGGACACCAAAAATTAAAGGATGGAGTGGCTCCTGAAGGGGAGTGGGTGGAGAAGCCGGCCTGGCCTCAGGGCTCCTCCCTTCTAGGATTTTCAAAGATCACCCTGTGGTCGAGCTACCTTGCACACCCCTAACCTCAGGGACGCTTCCAGGAAGTCACAGCACAACACTGTATGATGCAATTAGGTCCAGCCCACAACCTGGCAGATTGGCAGATCAAAGAATATTATCTCCATCTTACGTATTAAGAAACCGAGGCTTGGAATGGTTCTGAAACCATCTTGCCCCTGAGCTAATGTCAGAGCAGGCACGCAAACCCAAGCTTCCAATTCCGAGTTTCCACCACAACACTTCAATGCTCCTTAACCAAAAAGATGTGCTGAAGAGACAGAATTCCCAGAGGGAATAGTCAGAAACAAGTGGCCAAAGACACTCCGACAAATAGCATCGACCCCTAAAAGGCGAGGCTTCAACGTCAGCTTCGCAACTCTGCCCACAAAGCCACTAGCAATCACTCTTACTCTCTGCCTCGTTTGGCTGGTACTGCACACGTTTGTCTGCCTGTGTATGCTCACTGGTGTCTGACTCTTTGTGACCCTATGGACTGTAGCCCACCAGCTCCCTCTGCCACGGAATTTTCTAGGCAAGAATGCTGGAGTTGGGGTGCTATTTCCTCCTCCAGGGGATCTTCCTAGCCCAAAGATAGAACTCGCATCTATTGCATCTCCTGCCTTGCAGGCGGAATCTTTCCCACTGAGCCATCAGGGAGGCCTCTCTGGATATGTTTGGTGATGGTGGTTTAGTTGCTACGTCGTGTCTGACTCTTGCAACTCCATGGACTGTAGCCTTACAGTCTGTCCATGTAAGGCGTTACAGTCTTAACCCCTCCATCGATGGGGTTCTCCAGGCAAGAATACTGGAGTGGGTTACCATTTCCTTCTCCAGGGGATCTTCTCAACCCAGGAATTGAACCTGAGTCTCCTGCACTGCAGGCAGATTCTTTACCAACTGAACTGTTTGCTGCTGCTGCTACTAAGTCACTTCAGTCGTGTCCGACTCTGGGTGACCCTATAGACCACAGCCCTCACCAAAGTTGGTGCACTCACCCACTCCTTCACCCATTCTGCTCACTGTTTCTAGTCCGCCCTTTGGAACCTCCATCCTCCACAGAAACAGCAGCTGAAGAGAGCTTTCCTGGCCCAGGACTGGAAAGCTACTGTACCTCTCTGTGGCCCTAATGCACAGTCAAGAAGCGTTCCTGCCTGGGCGCCTTGTGTTTGGAACTTGACTTTGCAGCGCTCAGCATCTGAGCCATCCTGTCATGTTCGCAAGCAGGGAGCAAGGGTTGCGAACCAAGGCTGTCAAAGGACAGGTTCTCAAAGTGTGGTCCCTGGAGCATCATCCAGGGCCCTCTAAGATCTGTAAATTCTTGGGCTGAACCCCAGATCTACTGAGTCAGAAACCCCAAGCTGGGACCACCAGCAGTCTGTGTTCCTACAGGCCCTCCCGGTGATTCTGGTGCACACTCAAGTTTGAGAACTGCTGCCAGAAAGAGCTGCTTCCTGTGGTCATGTGAGTGAGGACAGAGTGCAGGCTATGGTCAAGGTGGCGCAGTCAGCATTGAGCATGAAGAAGTGCCTGCCCTCCCCTCGGCCACAGTCACAGCCCCTCAAGGGAGGATTCTGGAAGGAGAGGAGCAGAGCTGAGGCCTGGGGCACTTTTCCGCTTCTAACTCTAAGGATCACCAGTCTCACCCCATCCTCCTCCTTTCATTTTGACACAGTGTCACAGCATTGAGGGTGGCCTGGGCTGCCATGTTCTGAGATGTTGCTAGAGTGGGTAGTCATTCCCTTCTCCAAGGGATCTTCCCGACTCAGGGATCGAACCTGGGTATCCTGCATTACAGGCGGATTCTTTATCGTCTGAACCACCAGGGAAGCCCAATTTATAGATGGGAAAATGGAATTACAAGCAAGTCAAAACCCCTGTCCAAGGTCACAGAGCTTGCAAGGGGCAGAGCTGGATTCAAACCCAGGCAGTTTGGCTCCAGAACCCAAGCCCCTAAACCTAATGCTACTGCCCATGCCAAAATGTTAAGGGAAACAGGAAGGGTCTGCCCTTTCCTTGGAGTTTCATACTGAACAAGCAACGCAAATGTGAGAAAAGTATCAGTGGCACGTGTGAGTATTTTGTCTTGCTGTGTGTTGGATTTTCTGTTATCAGTGCGCATATATTACAATTGAAACACATAATTTTTAATTGTCATTATTTTTACAGACTGCAATTTCTGTTGAGGACTCAGCCATAAGGTGACGCGTGAACTCCCAGGAGACCTCCAGGTTTGTTTCTTCGTGCTTGGTAGCTGCACAGTTTCTGAGAGCCCTGCCAACGGCAGCAGCAGCCAAGCTGAGGAGTGGGGGATTACCCGCTCACAGCCAGGTCCGCGTGAGAGAAGTGAGTGGATGTGGCAGGCGGCAGGCGGGGGAGTGTGAATGAGGCCTGGGACACCTGAAGGTGTGTAATCCTATTGCCAGGAACAAAGGCTTCCTTTCAAAGGTGAGCTGGAGTGTATCTCAACTCTATTCTACCCCCAGTAATGGGTAACAGCATGTCCTGTGAATCCAAAGGTAAGTGGGGGACTTCCCTGGTGGTCCAGTGGTTAAGACTTCACTTCTACTGCAGGGGGTATGGGTTCTAACCCTGGTTGGGGAAGATCCCACATGCCACGCAAATCAGCCAAAAAACCGCCAAAACCAAAAAACCGTAAATAAAATTATTTCTTAAAAAAAAAAAAGTTCCTAAGTGGACACAATAAATTAGGTCTCTCATACATACCTGGTAAGCCCTGGCACCAGGCTATACTCAGCTGCACCCAATCTTTCTAATTTGCCTTGGAACTCCTACCAATCCACCAAGCGGGGAGGGTGTGGGAAGGGGAGGTGGTCTCTCTCTTGTTTTCTGAGGTTTACAGAAGCCGAGACACCTGTTCAAGTCATAGCTGGGGGCAGGCCAGGACTAGAGGGCTTCTCAGGTGGCGCTGTGGTGAAGAACCCGCCTGCCAGTGCAGGAGACATAAGAAACGCGAGCTCGATCTGGGGGCAAGAAGATCCCCTGGAGGAGGGCATGGCAACCCACTCCAGTATTCTTGCTGGGAGGATCCTATGGACAGAGAAGTCTGGCAGGCTATAGTCCTTTGGGTGGCAAAGAGTCAGACGCTACTAAAGCGATTTAGCACACACAGGACTAGAACTCACAGCTCCCAAGTCTTAGTTCAGTGCTGGCTTGCCACTGACCCCATGTTGCCTATCCAGGTACATTTGTAAATCTGGATGCTGAAACATTAACTACAGTTCCCTTTAACTTTGGTGTAAGTTACAGAGAAACAATTTAGCAGGCACTCTACTTATTCAAAGTGTTATAAATTTCTATACCATGAAACTAAACTTAAGAGTTCTTGTAGAAAAGCTACAGTCAAGGAGGAAAGCTACATTTTACAAACTCCCTTTTGCTTAACAAAAGGGAGTTTTACAGCCTCTGCTACATGTGTGTTTGTTACAACTGGGAAATCTGTTATGTTGTTTGGTTGACAACTCAAGAGCTGATTTCTACATTCCTGCCACATTGTGTGAGATTCCCACACCTAAGGAGGGAATGCTTTCTTGTGTTTAGTTACAAGGCCTTCTAGTATATTTATGACTTCACAGAAATTTCTTTTCAGTCATAAAATATAAAAGTATGATGACTGGCTCAAAGGTATGGGGCGACAAGCTTAGGGACAAGGAAGTTACTTCCCTGGTGACTCATGATAAAGAATCTGCCGATATGCAGGAGACCCGGGTTCAATCTCTGGGTAGGGAATATCCCCTGGGGAAGGGAATGGCTACCCACTCCAGTAATCTTGCTTGGAGAATTCCATGGACAGAGAAGCCTGGTAGGCTATAGTCCATGGGATCACAAAGAGTAGGACATGACTGAGAGACTAACGCTTTTACTTTGTCATTTCACTCCAACAAAGCTGCCTTGCTCTTCAGAGCAAGTCTGCACAGCAGCCACCGTCAATCGGCATGCCCCCAAGAAGTTCAGATGCCTCAGGAAGGTGGGAGAGGGTAGGATCAAGGAATTTAAACCCAGAAAGATCTACGTTCTGAGGCCCACTCAGCCACCAGCCCAGCAAACCTGGCCATCACTTCGGCCTCCCTGGCCATCCTGTCCTGTGATAGATGAGAGCCTCATGGCCACCTGCAGGCCTTGGGAGAGGCAGCATGGCCAGCACCCCAAAGCACTGCCCCTGACAGAGGGGCCTGTCAGTACTTCTTTGGGCCCGCTAGTTCCTTGTTTTGGGGACTCTTCAGATACACAGATGGAAAACATGCTCCTGGTCACTGTTCTGTGAGGTCACTGTTGACCTGAGAACAGCGGTTTGGAAGCAAGTTCAGTGCAACACTTGAACACATCAGTGGCGGGGGCCCTGGGCCTTGCCTCTGCAGGCTGCTCCCGTCCCTGCCAAGAGGGAAAGCAGTGTTTCTAGGCTCTGTGTCGGGATTGGGTGGAGGAGGTAGCCGGAGAGGAAGAGGATGCTTTTATGACAGGTTTAGTCACTAGGCCTGAGAACAACTCAGGTTGCCCCTCCCTGCCCCCAGGCCCCCAGCAGCTTGGGGGGATGAGCTAAGTAACAGAAACTGAACAGAAACCACTGGTGATATCCCCACGACTTAGGTCACTATTTTTCAATCAGGTTTTCACACAATGGGCTGGTTTCTGCCTCCTCTCCCCATGAGCCCAGGCAACCCCTTGGTCCCCACCACGGTTTATCCATGCAGCCCCACTTCTCCGTGCTGGGCAAGCCTGGGCTATTAGTGCCCACATGGGAGGAGGGGCGGGAGGCTAGCCAGCCCCTGGACCCACCCTCCATGCTAGTGGAGGCCCAGTGCACGTCCAGCAGTGCACGCTGCAAAGGCCACGGCTCCACCACCAGTGGGGGGCTAGGGCCCAAGAAAGAGGCCCCCCCACTGGGTGAGTGCCCGCCTTTTTATGCCTTTTAACAGTTGCCGCCTCAGTAGGAAATGCTCTGAAGGGATTTTGGAGGACATGGGGTATCTGACAAACGTTTCAAAGTTGATGCTTCACTTTCAATGAACATCAGCTTTGTAACCCCTGACATAGAGACTGGAGTCTGAATATGCTTAGATCTCAGAATGGAAGGGTTTCTAAAGAAAAACTCCAGAAATACCTGAATTCAGATGTTTAAAAAAAAAAAAATGTGTGTGTGAGAATCAAGAACAAAGCCAGCGAAAGCAGAGGGAGTGAATAACCTTTCATTTCAAGCCGGTTTCCCCACTAGAGACAGTCATGATCTGCGCAGGACTATTTGATGCAAATGCCTCTCAGAAAAGAGCCAGTGGATAATAGATAAAAAGATTATCTGTGACATTATGAAAAATGAAAGTTTAAAAATGGCTACAAGTCCCATAAAAAAAAAAAAATCCTAAACTTTGTTCAGTCTTGTTGAAAGGCAATAGTGGAACTGTTTGATTCAGCCCCTGGGGACTCTGCCTCTTCCACCATTGTTCTAATGCCTTCCACCAGCTCATCAGTTTTCAAAAATCTTTCCTGCTGTTTCCTCTTTGCTGGAAACATAAGGTCCAAGAAGCTATCAGAGCCCCTGTTTCCTTTTCCTAACTTGACTCTGATGCTGGAAATTCAAGTGCTGCAGCCCCTGCCCCGCTCTCTTCCCTTTCCTGCAGTCCCCCTCTGTGCTAAACCACCGGCTGTACACTTGATTTAACAGATGAATTACAGATTCAAGGCATGGGCTTCCAGGGCAGGAAAGAGTCTGATTTTTGTCCAGGTCTCTCTTGATTGGCTCAGCATGGAAGTCTTTCATTTAATGGGCCAGGACCTGCTGAGAACACCTCTGCTGGCATCACACCGATTCCTTTCTTCGCTGGAGAGAGGAGCAGAGATCCTAAAGAGAGATTTTCCATCTTCCGGATTTCTGGTGTGCTCACTAGGTATCATACTTTTTAAACAGAGCATCACGGGTGTAACCCAAGACTCCAGGAAACATGGGACCGGCCATCTTTGATCTCAGAGTTGGCTGGGATGTGAAAGAACTGACATGAACACCTAGGCTACAGAAACATCCCTTTGTCTCCCACCCAGGGAGGAGGCAGCCTGGTGTTGCTGTTCAGCAGGAGGGTCGAGAGATGGACTACCTGCTTCCAATTCCAGATCCAGTGCCTGCTGACTTAAGAGTATGTTTCACTGCCTGAACTCCTCCATTGAAAAACAAATACGGAAGATTATTAGGCAGAAAGACATATGACACTGCTGGTATCTGACTGTTTTGGGAATACCAAGCCTGGCATGCTGCAGTCCATGGGGTCACAGAGGTGGACATGACTGAGCGACTGAACTGAAGATGATTAGATTGTGCCACATAAAGCTGCTGATATTATGTGCCACGAAAATTTGCCAACATGGCGGTTTTTCTCTTTTCAGAATAAAAATTGGCAATTTCTTGTGACTCACTCAAACACCTCCTTGGGAGGAATAAGAGCAAACAGCCAGATGAAGTGCGTGGCCCACATACTCGGCACACAGTGTTCTGTAAAGGCTGGCTCCCGCTGCCACCATCAAGAGGCTCAGACCAATCCCTCACTGAACTGTGGGGTGCTGTACCAGGCATCCAGAAACAAAACACCCAAATCCGCCACCTGCTTGCCCAGGACCACCTGCCCACGTGGAAGAGTGCTTTGTGTTCAGTCACTAAGTCAGGGCCGACTCTTTGTGACCCCATGAAATGCAGCACGCCAGGCTTCTCTGTCCTTCACTATCTTTTTGAGTTTGCTCAAGCTCACGTCCATCGAGTTGCTGATGCCATCCACCCACCTCATCCTCTGTTGTCCCCTTCTCCTCCTTGCCTTCAATATTTCCCAGCATGAGGGTCTTTTCCACTGAATCAGTTCTTCACATCAGGTGGCTAAAGTATTGGAGCTTCATCTTCAGTATCAGCCCCTTCAATGAATATTCAAGGTTGGTTTCCTTTAGGATGGACTGGTTTGACCTTGCAGTCCAAGCGACTCTCAAGAGTCGTGTCCAGCACCACAGTTTGCAACCTTAAATTCTTCGGGGAAGTGCTTTGAGCACAGTAAAATACTACGGAAATCTACAGAACCCCATTGAAGACCTTAACACCCTTCCAACTTCAGTCATTCTAGCTGTTTCCACAGCAGCATTAGGACCACCAAGAGTTGACCTGTCAGCGCTCTCCACTGCTGTTCCATGCAGCATCTTAATTACCCTGCTCTGAGCTCACTGGGAATCAGGTTTTCTTTCTACTCTCCGCTGGTGATTGGGGCACCCCTCAGATGTGAAATAGTGCTCAAATGGGCATTTGCTCAGTAAGTAAATTGGAGTCAGTGATTGTGGCTTCCCTATGAAGAAAAACATGGACCCTGAGCTTATCCAGCGCCTTGAGAAGCCCAGTGTGGCCTTGCAGTGAGGACCTACATGCATCTCGGGGTGGGCCGGGCCAGCCCTCTGCCCCGTGAAAGGACAGCAGAGCTCAGAAGACAGGGAAACCCAGTCACCGCCACACCCGCCTGGCCACAGTGCTCCCATACCTGGACGTGGGGCCTGGCGTTTGAGAGGTGCTCTGGGCCTGCACTGACACAGATTTCCTGCCTCTGTCCTTCCTCCGAGGCTGGCTCTGGTGTGCTAGCTGCTTTGGCTGCAGGCTCAGCCTGCACCCCCTGGCCAGCCCCGCCCAGAGGCCTCCTTATTCTGGCTCTGTGTCTTGGCATTAAGATGCATAGCCATCTTATCAAGGGCTCTCTTCCCCTCCCAAATTGCATTTGACCAGTTTCATTTCTGCCTGAAATTAAAACACAGAACTTATCAATCCCAGGCTGTCACAGCATGAATGAAACCCTAGAAATAAATCCAGTCTAATGACAGAGCGATCTGGAGACCTCAGTAGGGAAACAAGATACTTTGTTTAATAATTATCAGCCTCTTTCAGGGCCTGTCTGCCAAAGCAGTGGTGTCAGAAGCAGCAGAGAGAATTTTTTTTTTCCACAGATTTCATCCTGGGAAAGACTGAAGCCATTTCTAACCAGACTGGACGCTTTTGATTTACATTTCTGATATTAAATGCAGAGCGGCTGTCCGTATTTATGCTACAAGGCATCACTTCAGTACGAAGAACCGGGGCGGTGGCAGGACTCCAGTTTACTAATGAACAAGCTTATCTGGAGGAAAACAGCTTTTCACACCGTAACAAACAATGCACACCTCTTAGATAACAAATTCAATGGCAAAAAAACACAGCATTGTACGTGTCACAGACCCATAATTTAATGGAGGCACTTGCAGCATTAGTGGTTTACATTAATTTTTAAAATTAATTTTGTTTGGCCTGCAGGGAAAATATTTTCCTTTTTGTGTCTGATATCCTGCAGCTCATTAACACTGCTTACTGCGGCTCTACGAGACTATCCATAATCGTCCACTTGGTAGCCAGAGGCCATTTTTAAAACAAAAAAGCTGGAAGAGGGGCGGATAGCAGGCTTTTCTGCTTCCTTCTACAAAGACCCCTCTTCCAGCTTGACACAGCGCTGGGCGTCCATGGAGGCAGGGGCCTCTGCAAGCCTTCTGGGCCCAGTGGCTCCAAGTGTCAGCACTCACGGGGGCCAGCGGCGCCTCCGGCTGAGTCAAGAGGCGCTTTCTTCCCCTGGTCACCATCGCCCCCCAAGATCAATGCGTCCAGACCTCACGATGCTCAGGATTACCTGGGCAGCTTCTGCAGAGATGTAGATGACTGGTTGTGTGTGACTGTTCCTGACACCCAGGAATCCTTTCCTCTTGCCTCTGCTCCCTTCCCATGAAGGGGTTAACCACTGGCTACCAGGAAAACAAGCCCCCCGCCCCCCTCTGCCTGGGGCATGGAGACAGGGAATTCACTGCTAATCACTGCGGTTGTGATTTCTGATTTCAACTGGCAGCAAAGAGAATTGAACCGGAGTCCCCTGAGAGCAGCCAGCTCCATGAGGCAGACCTTGAGCTTGTTAAGCTGTGGTGCTGCCATGCGATTATCAATTTTAAATTAATCTCCCCAGTCTCTTTAAAGTGGTTGCTAAAAATATAATCTCTGGGATATCTTACTGTAAGACTTAACTAAAGGGAAAAATTTGGATAATAATTAAGTGCTTCCCTCCGTCTAAGCTTTCTGTAAAACACTTCTGGAGACCTGGCTAAGCTGCTGGCAGTAGGAAGGCCAGCCAGGGGCAGGGGCAAGGTCTGAGTGAGCTGGTTTATAAGTTACCCCACTCTCTCTAAATAAAACTTATTTGGACAAAAGGTGAAAGATACAATGCAACACTGTTTTAAAACAAATCTTTCCCTATTCTTTAACCCAAGGAGTTTGGGGAGGGAGGGCCTGAAAAAATTGTCTAGACACACTTTTGCTAAGCTCATGAGGGAGTTGTGAATGAACTTTACAGGGACATAATCTAGGTTATATATACAGCACATGTTTTTAAAGGCGGCAACATGGTGCGACGATCTGAACAAAGGTGAAAGGAGTTCTTATGTGTAAGATAGGGGTTCTCCGTGGAACATCTCTGGCCCTACAGAAGGCTCCAGTTAAGTGCAGACACAGGGACTTCCCTGGTGGTGCAGTGGTTAAGAATCTGCCTTCCAATGCAGGGAACATGGGATCGATCCCTGGTTGGGGAACTAAGATCTCACAAGCTGAGGGGCAACTAAGCCTTTGTGCCACAACTACTGAGCCTGGGAGCCACAATTAGAGAGAATCCCGTGTGCCACAGCGAAGATCCTGCCTGCTGCAACTAAGACCCAATGCACTGAATAAATAAATATTAAAAAAAAAAAAAAAAAAAGAGCTGACATAGTTTCTGGCCTGGATGGGAAGGGAGTTTGGGGGAGAATGAATACATGTATATGTATGGCTGAGTCCCTTTGCTATGCACCTGAAGCTATCACAACATTGTTAATCAGCTATATTCCAGTATGAAATAAAAACTTAAAAATAATTATAGGAACATTAAAAAAAAAAAAGAGCAGACACAGTTTCTAAAAGTCACTAAGAACGACGAAGAAGAAAAAAGACAAGAATTCATTAACAAACCCCGAGCTAGTGGTAAAGAACCTGCCTGCCAATGCAGGAGACGCAAGAGACGCAGATTCAATTCCTGAGCCAGGAAGACCCTCTGGAGAAGGAAAGGGCAACCCACTCCAGTATTGTTGCCCGGAGAATCTCCAGGGACAGAGAAGCCTGGCGGGCTGCTGTCCATGGGGCAGCAGAGTTGGACACGACTGAGCGCTGAACAACTGCAGCTTTTTGCCAGGAGAAAAGATGCTTCTAGACCTGGAAGCAAGTCTCAAATTTCCCCATGCGGGGTGGGGAGGGATACTCTGTGCCAGTTGTCCTCTCCCTGCTTCCCGACCTTCCTATGCTTTGGGGCAGTGGACAAACATGTGCACTTTCCATGAGTGGCCTCACACATTTGAGAGCCCTAGAGGGCCCAGGAGGAAGGCCTCTGCAAGGCCCAGCCAAGGGCACTCTGTAAGCCAGTGTGCTAAGGAAGAGGGGGTGGGGCGGGGAGAATGGGAAGAAGGGGATTCGGGGAAGGCTGTGTGTGTGCCTGCCTAGTCACTCAGTTGTGTTTGACTCTGTGACCCATGGACTGTAGCCCGCCAAGTTCCTCTGTCCATGGACTCTTCCCAGCAAGAATACTGGAGTGGGTTGCCATTTCCTACTCCAGGAGGTCTTTCTGACCCAGGGACTGAACCTGTGTCTCTTGAGGCTCCTGCCCTGGCAGGTGGATTCTTTCCCACTGAGCCAGCTGGTTACAGATCTGAAAAAGGCCAAGAAGAAAGACTTTCACACAGCCACTCTGTGTCTTCTGTTAATGATAACCATAAAGAAAACTCTGAAATTTGTAAAACCCTATTAATTCTATAACTTCCTTTCTTCAGTAAGAACAAAGGATAAAGTAACTCATTACCTGTACTACCAATGGATGTGTGACCTTGAGAAAGCAACCTAACATCTGTAGGCTTCCATGGTGAAAGGAAGGGGCTAGATAAGACAAGTTCTAAAACTCTCATTTTCATTATTTTGGGCAAAAACAAATGTTGCTGTATACAAGCCAAAGCTCAATTTTGGTGCCACCTTTGACCAAGTATAAAAAATTAGAATAGAGAAACTTTAAAATAGACATATACGGTATGAACAATATAAAATACAAGGGCTTGAAGAAAACGCAATTACACCACATTGGAAAGTTGACTGAAGAAAAATGGAATAAGTGATTGGAAAGTGTTTTTTACAGAAATGGAAGTTTCCCGAAACCACTGCTGAGTGAAAATATGGCCCTTTGGCACTCAAGGTCCACCTCTGTCTGTTAAGGCTCTGGGTGGGTAGGGAGTCAGGAAGGTGAATGAATCTGGTAACAAACAGGGTGCCTCTTAAGAAGCGGCTTGGGCATATGTAATCTTTGTCAGAGTAGTGCATCTGGACTTTTTCTGTTGTTGTTACAGATCTACTCAAAAATCTGATGAAAAGATATGGACCTTCTTCTGAGGCAAATGTACAAGTGCACAGATAAACAAAACTTGAAATCCACTTTTGACTCTTGGGCTCCTTGAAGCTTATCCACAGACCCCATGCTGCTAAGTCGCTTCAGTCATGTCTGACTCTGTGCGACCCCACAGACAGCAGCCCATCAGGCTCCCCCGTCCCTGGGATGCTCCAGGCAAGAACACTGGAGTGGGTTGCCATTGCCTTCTCCAATGCATGAAAGTGAAAAGTGAAAGTGAAGATGCTCAGTCGTGTCCGACTCTTAGCGACCCCATGGACTGCAGCCCACCAGGCTCTTCCGTCCATGGGATTTTCCAGGCATGAGTACTGGAGTGGGGTGCCATTGCCTACTCCGACAGACCCCATAGTGATGGATTAATTACAGATCAAGCTCCCTGTCTTAGGCCTCGACCCTGGAACATCTATTAACTCTCCCATTTGCCTGGAAGGTCTTAGTGTTCCCATTTTCTCAAGAAGAAATTTATTTTTAAATTAAAAAGTAACCTGATTCTCCCCACACATGCCAGCAATTCTACAGGGAGTCTGGCATGTTTGGCTGGAGGGTGAGGGTGACAAACAGAAGACCCGCAGTTGCAGCCCTGAGGGCCAAGCAGCTTCAGGGGTAGGGCTTATATCCTAAGGCTTAATTTGGAATGCTTTTCCCACAGGAGACAATTCCTCCTGGCAGAGATGCAGGCAGTCCCCACCCCACTAGAGATTGCCTTCTTTCTGACCTACTTCACCCACCTCTCTGACCTGCTCTCCTTCCTGAAGAACTAAGAGGCCATGTGGCACCCAGTGAGGGGGAGGGCGGACAGGAAGCAGCCTCCTGGACTGTCAGTGGGGCTGCGCAGCACACCCACCCCACTCCCATTCAGCAGGCAGCCCAGCGGCTGCCCAGCGCACTTCTGTATAGCTGAAGGTCAGTATGAAAGCAGCCTGGCTTCCAGCGCTGAAACTCCGCTCTTCTCCGGGTTCTGAGAGTGAACCTGTCAAGTATGTTCACTCTAACTGGCACTGGGCTGCTGGCGGCTACAAGACACAAATGTGCTTTGAGGCCCGATACACTTTAGAGAAGATGGTTCCACCAAGCCACTGTTGGTTATTTTCGAAGGCCCTGTCATGTGAATACCCAGGTCACTAAAATCCTTGATCCTGGTGTGGAAGGCATCTCGGAGTCCATCGTGCTAACAATCAGCTTCACTGCAGCTGGTCACCCTCTATGATCTTCCTGCTCCTTCCAGGCTGATTATGAATCATATTTGATTAAGAGAGAAATGGTGCCTTCAGGGCAGCTCTGCCCTAGTTCCCAGCCTCGCCAATCTCTCAGCTAAATGGGTCCAAACACCTCTCCTCAACCGAGTGACAAACAAGGCAACTACATCAGTGGAAACGTGAATTCAGTCTTCTAGCCCGAGTGGAGAGAGCCCTACCAGATGGATTCCATGACACTGAAGAGCTTGACTCATGTCAGGAGAAGGCAGTCTACAGACCACTGGAAGAAGAGCTTGAAAAAATGATGCAGTAATTGCACCTATTCTGCCCTATGGGCTTCCCTGGGGGCTCAGTGGTAAAGAACTTGCCCGCCAATTCAGGACACACAGGTTCGATCCCTGGTCTGGGAAGATCCCCTGGAGAAGGAAATAGCAACCTACTCTAGTATTCTTGCCTGGAAAATCCCACAGACAGAGAAGCCTAGTGGGCTACAGTTCATGGGGTCGTAACCAGTTGGACCCAACTTAGTGACTGAACAATAACAACATTCTGCCCTGTCCCTGGACACCTGAAACTCATGTCTCCAGTGCTTATGAAGATGTGATGGGATGTTCCATCAGCAAATATGCAAGCGAGACTGCTGACTTGATTTCTAATGAACTAAGGCAACCTATGGGGTCGCACAGAGTCGGACACGACTGAAGCGACTTAGCAGCAGAAGCAGCAGCAAGGCAAAGAAGAAACAAGACCACACTGATTTGCATTAGGAAACTACCCAGGGAAAAAATTCTATTGTCTCAAGAAAAAAAAATCCTTAAGAGCCAAGCTTTTCATCTCCATTGCATCTGGATTACTATTTGAAAAGATTAATATCTCCTAACATGACATCTGGGCTTCCCAGGTGGCACTAGTGGTAAAGAACCTGCCTGCCAATGCAGGAGACGTAAGAGATGTGGGTTAGATCCCTGGGTTGGGAAGATCCCCTGGAGGAGGGCATGGCAACCCACTCCAGTATTCTTGCCTGGAGAAGCCCATGGACAGAGGAGCCTGGGGGGCTACAGTCCATAGGGTCACAAAGAGTATGACAAAACTGAAGCGACTTAGCACACACACACAATCTGACTTTTATCAGGATTGTATACGAAGATAGCAAACTTTCCAAATTTGATTTTTCTAAGATGTTCCTTTAAAAAAAAAGAGAATATACTGCAGGAGTCTTAAATGTGTTGGTCTGGCATTGGCTAACAACATTCTTGACCAAATAAGTACCTTGGGGAAAAATACTGGGCTGTCCAAAAAGTTCATTAGGTTGCAACATCTTACATAAAAATCTGAGTGAACTTTTTGACAAACCCAATAACTTAACCTGGAGGTTATGTCTCAATAAAGCAGGCTTTATTTTTTAAAAATTGAATAAAAATAACACAGTTAACTGTAGATAAGAACAATTTGGTAAGTCTGACTATGGAACAATTTTATTTCTTAATTCAGAAACAGGGAAAAGGAATGAAGAAGAGGGTTCTTTTTTTTTTTTTTTAACTTTATAATTAACTCAATGGGAAATCTAGAAGAAGCAACCTTTTTACCAGGGCTCTGGTTAACTAACTACGGTTGGAAGAAACAGAACTACTTCAGCAAGATGAAGTAAAAAGTGTCTGGACTGCAAGTAAGGACACTTGATCTCCAGTGTCGCCCCAATCTCAGGGGACTTCATCTGTCAAAGGAGGGAGACATATGAGGCTCATACTTCCTCCCCTTCGAGCCACACCCCTGGCAGACATCACTAATCAATCCAGCCCTTTATTCCTTCTTGGTTCAGAGTCCTCAACACACTCCAAGCTGCTACCTAATAGCTGAGAGACAGCACGACAACTGAAATTTATCCATTAGCCCTACACAGGATCAGCTTTAAGGCTCTGCTGCTGCTGCTGCTGCTAAGTCGTTTCAGTCATCTCTGACTCTGTGTGACCCCATAGACAGCAGCCCACCAGGCTCCCCTGTCCCTGGGATTCTCCAGGCAAGAACACTGGAGTGGGGTGCCATTGCCTTCTCCGTTTAAGGCTCTAATTAGCTTCAAATTTCTAGGATATCATCTATAAATAATTGTTATATCCTACTAGAAGTCCACTGAGGACAAGAGTGTTTTATGAGCTTGCCATAGAGGGGGAAAAGGTATGCTCTTAAACTAAGTAATGCTTACCACAGCTGAGGCCGTACATCAATTGTATATCAACCCAACTGATAAACCCAAAGTGCCAATAGTCTCAGACAAGTCAGTATCAACTTTTCAGTTAGGCAGCCAGACTGGCCTAAGTGTAGTATATCACTTACCCTGCCTTGGAACATAACAGGATTTAAGGTAGCTTTGAAAGACAATGGGGAAAAAAAAAAAAC
>SJYV01056333.1:4662587-4717110 GCA_006410875.1 Neotragus pygmaeus
CATTAATATTCCAAAGCTGCTCTGCACGGACCCGGGTCCTCTCCCTCAGTCCTGACAGGGTCAGATTCCTTCCAAATCCCACCTCAAGATGGCTGCTTCGCCCTGGAGCAGGCGTGGCCACCCTGTTGACTGGAGCAGAGGCCTGTGGAGTTTCCAGGGCTGGCATGCCCTCCCTTGCACACAGCCCGTCGTAGCGGGGCTGAGACTTCCCCAAGGCGCCTCTCTTCAGGCTCAGGTTGCCCAGCTCCAGGGTGAAGCAGAGAAGCGGAAGCCTGGTTTCCACATCGATTCCCTGAGCAGGGAGCTGAGAATGTGAGAGTGAGTCACCTTTTGTGGGCCAAAGTCTGGTTAAATATCCCCTTGTTTATTATAGTAAAAAGCCAGGAAACCATGGGGGTTTACCCAACTCCCAGCCTTCTCTCTATCACCAAGTAGGTTTCCGAGGGTAAATGGGAATGAATTCCACAGAACAGTGACAGGTAAAGCGGCTGCACGGCACAGCAGGGTAGTTAGCACCACAGGTCATGTTAATGTCACAGGTGATGTTAACATCACGAGGTTCCTTCCATCGGCCAGGTCCTGCCGAGGCATTTTCCTCCTTTTATCTTCTGAAGAACCTTTGAGGGCTTCCCTGGTGGTCCGGTGGTTAAGAATCTGCCTTGCAATGCAAAAGCCACCAGTTCGATCCCTGGTCTGGGAAGATCCCACATGCTGCAGGGCAACTAAGCCCAGGCACCACAACTAATGGGCCCAAGCTCTGGAGTCTGCTCCCCGCGACTACGGAAGCCCATGCGCCCAACAGCCCACGCTCCGCAATAAGAGAAGCCAGCACACTGAGAAGCCCGTGAACCACAGCTAGAGAGCAGCCCCCGCTCGCCGCAGCTAGAGAAAGTCCGCAGGCACCGGTGAAGATCCAGTGCAGACAAAAATAAAAACAAACATTTAAAAATAAAGCAATCTTTGAAGCTGGTATCATTCAGCTCATTTTATAGATGAGACACATTCAGTTACTCGCAGAGAGTTATCTGCCCCACTCCATAGTTCTAGGGGGCCTTCAATCTCAAGTTTGTTTGTGGTCAAACATAACCTCCTTCCCCGAATCCTGTAGTTCAGAAGATCTGACCCTGCTGATAACAATGTCAAACATCTGACTTGTATTTATGCTCTCATTCTACAAACATTTATTGAGGATGTACACTGAGTTTACTAGCTGTCCTAAGACTTGTCATTCGAAAGGTTCTCCAGGGGAAGAGGAAAGGAGACAAAAATAGCAAAATTAAAAAAACAGTAAAAGCAAAAATAGCTTGACTGTGCTGGGTTCGCTTGGGAAAGGGGCGCATGGCCTTAGGGAAGGACAGATGGAGGGAGCCGGGAGACTGAGGCTGTCAAGGGCCCAGCGAGCCCTTGAGCCCTTGGGAAACCGAACTTGATCGTTAAGTCAATAAAGTGTAGAGAGCAAAAGAGATCAGAGGGGAGATGGGAACACGACAAGTTCAGAGCAGAGAGGGAAGGCAATGTGGAGGAAGGCAGATGAGAGCAAAACCTTGGAAAAGAATGGGCGCTCCGGCTGTGTCCCTGCAGGAGAATAGAGAGGTCGTGGGGGAAAGAGAGACAGGTGAGGGGGCGGGTGGAGGTCGTGAAGGGAACTGGATGCTGGTGGAGATGGAGGAGCCGGAGGGAAGACCGCAGACAGGAGGGGGTTGGGGCGGAGCAGATTTGGTAGGCGGATAAAGATAAGATTCTGGGTGAAGATAAGATTCAAGGTTCACTGGATATGAAGTCAGCGGATCACCTTGTGATGAGAGGCTTCTCAGGGTCCAAGTTCTCTGGCAAGTCTGATGCGAAGCACGTGGAACAAAGTCAGGCTTCAAGCAAGGTGCTGGGCGAAGGATGACCCCGGAGAATGGAGTCCCTGTAGATGAGGCCCCTTCACTTGAGCCAACAGTGAAGACCAGCCGTTGCAGGTAGGACTGGGCAGAGATTTCAATAAACCCTGTGTGAGCTGTGACTCAGCTCTCTACAGGCCAGATCCGCCTAACCCACTCTCATGGGCAGGTCAAACTTTTTCTAGGATCCCTGGGCTGAGCTCTCCACATATGCTCTGGTTAAAACAAGGAGTGGGCATGGCTCACGCAGTTGTCTACACTGCAGGGCCTGAAAGAATTTCTGAGAAAGACCACGCCCTTCTCAGGTCTGAATCATCTCACCGTCTTCATTAACTCTGACAGAGTTTTAGCAAGTTTCTTTAGTTTTGTTTTGAGAGAGAGAGAGAAAAAAAAAAAGGCAAGGAAGAGAGACATGTACCAAAATAGCCAGCTTTAACAAATGGCTACTGGTTTAAAAATAGTGCAGGGTTTTGAGTTTTTGCCTTTATCTCGGTGGTTGACCTTGCTAATACAGTATGTAGATCTCTTGCCAACTAATCGGCCGACTGTAAAGCACGGCTTCAAGCTGTGGTCAATGATCTGTAACGGGAATGAATGAGAGGGTTTTAGCAGCCAGGATCTGTAGCCTACTATCTGTATCTGACAGCTGTCACCCTCTCTGCAGAGGCCAAGGCCTAGACCTTCATTTGAAAGCAGCATGGCTGATCAGATTACTGGGACAGTGTGTCAAAACTGACTGCGCTGAACTAGGGAGACAGAAAGTAAATCCATAAATAGTAGTCTTGCTGCCTCCATGAAGCACTGAAGGGTAACCAGTATTGAGCAGCAAATGCAGTGTTTAGTCTTTGCAGCCAGTGGGACACTACCACAGCCAGATCAAAAGCCCTGCTCTATGATATCACGTCATGGAAAGATCGGCTTTATGGGTAAGAATTGAAAAGAGTTACATTCTTGGCAACGGGAATGGTCGCACAGCAATAATTGGTTTGAACCAAGTTTATGAGCTAACAAGGTTCCCCAGCACTTAATAATGTCCTTGGGGCACCCGGACTCAGCAAGTCACCTTTCCCATAACGTGCCGGCTGCCTGCTTCCGACAGTCCACGGGGACCGCCGGTGTTGAAACACAGAGAGTGATAAAATAAGAGGCTCTCCATTTGATATCTATTATAGATGTCAGCTGGGTCTGCAACCAGGACAGCTGCACAAAGTGCGCAGGGAGCCTGGAGCATCGTGAGGGTGAGTTATCTACAGACCATGCTGATAGCACGGCTCAGACACTGGACATCGCCGCTTAGAAATGAGCCAGCTGACATTTTAGAGTGTGTACCGCCTCTTCCAAGAACCATTTGTCACTCTTCAAGGTTTCCGCTGATAAAACATGGGATGTCTAAAAATTTGTCAACAACCGCAGAAAGTAACTCTGAGGTCATGGCAGGGGGTGACGAAGAATGTGCTTACTTGATTCTCCAAACACACAAACGGAACGCTGGTGGTGACAGCCTCTCCAGGCTGTGGATTCCCAACCAGCTGTGCTGTGGCAGCCCACGGTGTGGACATCGCCACGGTGCGCTCCTCACCAGGCGAGCACGGACCTGGCCTGAGTGAGGCAGGCCCTGGACCACTGGCTCTGCCCTCTTCAGACCACTCCTCACTGGGGTGGACATGGTGGGCAGTAAGCGTTTCCCCGCCCCCCTCCCAAGAGAAAAAAAAGGGCAGTTGGTTTGTCCTTGGCTCTTTTTTTTTGTTAAAGTTCAAATTAAATAATAATTAAAAAAAAACCACCAATGTTAATAACATTGACAGGCACAGCTCTAGAGCTTTATTTTAGAGCTGAATTTAAATCTCACAACCTGCTGAAGCAGGTACTTATATGATGTCCACTTCACAGATGAAAAACAGAGACATGGAGAGGTTACATGAAGTACTCAAGGTCACAGTCAGAGAAGGGTCAGGATTAGACGTGACAGGCCAGCTTCAGGGCCACCCTGGAAACGGTCGCCTCAAAAAGACACTGTGTGAGAAATTGAGCATGCGGAAAGAGAAGACCAAAGCCGCTCCTTTGGAAGTGGTTGGGAATGAACAAATAAAAGAAGGCGAACAAAAGACCATCTCTTCCTGGCTGACTGAATGAATTCGCTCTGCAATGATTATGCGACAAGCGTTTTCCAAGCGTTTTCCGGGGCCTGTCCCTAGGCACTGGGCAAGGCCGTACGAGAGTGGAGCAGAAACCCCACGAGAAAACCAGGCTAGTGTTTTTGCTCATTTGCGGGCCTTTTCCCTGGAATGGCAGGCATGCTGCTTCAGCCTCTTCAGATATTAGAAGACACCTTTTAGCTAAGGAATCCGGGGAGCGGAGGGGGCACATATTGCGGGGTGGTGGCGGCGAGGGGGGCACAGGCTGACAGGAAACGGCACAAGGAAGTGCTATGAACGCAAATGAGCTGATGAGCCTTTGGGCTGACATTGAGGTCACTTTGCCCGATTGCTGCTGGCCGTTTGGGGTCTCCTGCTGGTACTCTGTGCTGCCCGGAAGATAGGAGAATAAGCCTAATTAAAAAGTCCCATGTGCTCCCATGGCTTTAAAAGTGTCACACTGGCTGTCTGTCACTATCTCTTGGAATCATGATGCAAGGGCTGAGAGGAATAACTGCAGATCATTTATGCAAAACCTCCTGGATTCAGCTTCAGTGAATGAAAAAGTGGGACCCCCTCAAAGGCTAAGTGGCTTGCCCAATGACAAAAAGCCAGGGACAGACAGAACCAGGAGGGGACCCAGGTCTGGGAGCTCCCGACGGAAATATTTTTCTACCATTCCATAGCAGGGTCCATGAAATGAATGCAGTGCTATGGAATCAGCAAATTCAATCGAGTCAAATGTGTGTTTTGAAAAAAAATAAAAAAATCAAGAATGAAGAAATAGAGTTTGAAGAACATTCAACATGCATGAGGTGGGTCCATCTCAGGTCTCTGGTGCAAAGGTTTTCTTAATAAAGGGTTTCATTGGCCAGTTGGATCGAGACATGCACACACTGATATTTTGCTCCTGGCAATACCTTAAAACCCCCAGTTAGGCGAGAGTAAAAAACGGCAATGGCCTTGAGAGCACAGCATGGTTTATACATGGTGTACTCATCTTTGAGGGTTTGGAGAAATCTACGAGGGATACGATGCTTTTCCACCTATTGACATTTACAAAGCAGTTTAAATCATGCATGAGAGGCCTCAGGCACACTCAGTTCACAAAACACAACTCTGAGCTCCCAGGGAATTTAAGCTGACCAACACTCTTTATTAGAACCGACAGTGAAAGACAGCTATTGCGAAATTCGTACCAGAAATGCTATACCAAGATGACAGCTTTAATGCCAGTGGATATATTATGTAGATTACCTGACTCAAATCTTTCTTGTTAAATAAGTTTCATGCATTCTCTCTTTTTTTTTTACCCTCCTCAAGAAAATCCTTCTGGCTTCACTGGGGGAGTACTTCTTAAATTCCTTGCTCATTCATCTGGTTTTCAATATTTGGACATGCTAGGTTAGCATGAAAGATCAGATTGAGATATTTAAACAGTGGGAAACAGTTAAACTTTTAAATGAACAACAGAACTGAACCATGAATTAAGTGTTTCAATGTTATTTTTTTAATATAATGTTCCAATAATTAATAATTTTGAAAAAAGAAACACCTTCCTCAGGCTGATTCATTCTAGATATTTGATTCCCATGTAATCTGAGATTTTAAATCTATATAATTATAAATTAAGGGTAATTTCACCTGCATGCTTTTATAGGCCAAGAATTTCGAGGAAATAAAGTCCCACCGAAAACTGGCCAGGGACCAAAGACAGTGAGACTGCTCACTAAGCCTCACGGAAATCAAAATACAGGGTAGATGTTTTCAATCTGCTTGAGGAGGAGACAGAAGGCTCAGGTCAAGATGGCTGAGGTCAGAAAAGGAAATCCTGGGTATTTTTTGGCCTTGGTGACAGTTGGTAAGGGCAGGTTTGATGGGGCCTGAATTAGGATAAGGCTGCTATTACTTGCAGGCCCCTGAAGCTCTGAACGGATCAGATTCTTTGCTTCCTGTGCTAGACTTTCCAGCCTGCCTCAGCCCTACCCGCTCTGTTCCATGTTCTCCCTGCTCAAGCACGGCCTCCTCCACAGGGCACTGCCTTTTCTAAGCAGCACAGCAACCAGTGTGCTCGTGAAGTGACATGCATGCTTCAGCACCCAAGGTTCACGCTGCCTGGAAGGCACCCTGTGGTTGTGTTCACACTATGTAGCGAGCTGCCTCGAACTTGCTTCTCTATTCTGCTCTAATGGTTAGAGCAAAGGGGTTACAGAATCCAGGAACACCAAGCTCTGTCTCTACGCTCCATAAATCACACGCCACTTTCACAATTAATGATTGGTATTTTTCAAACATATAGATGCTTCGATGATTATAAAAATACATTTTCCTTTTATAAGCACAGCTAAATTCACAGTCACCCTATAGTCCTGGCATATTTTTTTTTGAAAGGGATGTGTTTTTCAAACACATATAAAAGTGTTTATACAATAAATGCCATCTACCATCACCCAGTTTCAACAATAATCAACTCACAGCCAACCTTGTTTCATCTCCACCCTACCCATTCCAGCTGCTTCCATCTTTTCAGATAATTTTAAAACAAACCCCAGATATTGCATCATTTCATCCACATGTATTTCAGTAAATGCATTTTATATGTTTCAAATTTCAAGATGGCAAAAGCTGCAACTATTACTCTGTAGGGCTTTCTTATTCTTAACATTTAAAAATTATCCTCATATTCAAAATACAAACTAACTAAAGAACCAATTTTCCAGGTGATTCCAAGGACCTCCATCATATATTCAAGTTCAAGAGAGGACTATGTAATTTCTTGATAACTACTAGGGAAAGATGTCTATCTATTGTTTAAGGAATAATTTTCAAATGATTTCCTGAATGATATCCACCAACTACGCAAACATAAATTCACGGCATTGTAATCAAAGCCCAAAGAGTGAATATATTAATAGAGTGAGCTTGAAATGAACCTCCTGGAAAGGGTTACTGTTGGTGTTAAACCTCAGGTGTTAAATAAGAGATATATCATGTATCTTGTAACCTAAGTAGTCAACCCAATTGCATATCCCACAAGCAAGCCACAGTTTTTCAAAAGATGATAATAAAGAAGCTGCAGATATATTTTTCTGTGCTGGGTATAAAAACATAGGCATGAATCACCACTTGACAATCCCAGATCATATACAATCCTTAAGTGACCCTCCAGACACTGAGCATGAAGAAGACTGAGGTAGTCTGATACCCTACAATCATCCAAATAAACTTCAAAAAACCATTGCCTTCTGTGCCTACAGTCATGTCTTAAAAATCACAGCACTGAATGAATTACATTATATTAATAGAACTGACAGCTGATGAAATAATGCAAGAAAAATAATCTACTAGTGACCTCAAATGAATCCACAAAGACATCAGGCTAATGGAAGTAAAATCGCTCATTGCACAGTGATTTTATTTTTCAAATTTTATACTCAAATAAAAAAAGTCAACCTAAACCTTCCTCAGGATATTACATATTGAAACTAACCACAAAATACTTCCAGAAAGGAGGCTAATTTCAGAAAATCTATATGCATTTTGATTTTTTCAAGCGTGAGCAAGCTTTCTATATCACAGGGTGGTTAACCGTGGAAGAAAATACCACAGTGATATGAAATAAGTGAAGATCATTGATCTGAAATAGTCTATAATTGCCATTTTAAGGGTAGAGCACCTGTTTTACTGGGGAACATACATACGCAGCACACTTCCTCACTATAATTACAAGAAGGGTGAGTGGTGGCCCACAGGTTCTCAATCTCCCTCTCTTTTCTCCGATTTTCACTTCTGTGGTTAGGCGGCGAGACAGCCCATGTGAGAGAGACATGGGGACGCAGCCTCACTTCGCCTCCCCTCAGAAGCTGAGCACTTCTCTTCATTCTCTCTGCGAAGACAAGAGTACAAAGGCGAACTTTCATAATCCACGCAGATCCCATTAAGACAGATGAACCCAATTTTGGCCGCTCCATGTGAGGCATGTGGGATCCTAGTTCCCTGACCAGGGCTTGGACCTGTGCCCCTGCAATGGAGGCACTGGAAGGGCTGAGTCTTGACCACTGGACCACAAGGGAAGTCCTCACAACTTTTTATTTTCAAAAAGTCCTTCCATCACAAAACTGAGCTCCAGAGAACAGCACATATAATTGGGAATAATAAACACAGGTGGGATTACTCACAGGTGTTTCAGAGCAGCATAAAATCTCTTGTGACTTTAGAAATAACCGCTGTGCTTCCTTCATTTCAGTCTTTAGAGGTAAGAGTTTAGTTCCTTAAATTTTCTTAAAATTTCAGAAAGGCATATCACTACTGGGTTACATCAGAGAATAAACATCCTTTGGTCCAATCTCCAGTGATAAATGGAACTTTCCTCTCCTTTACAAGGTCCTGCCAAGTGAAGAGTGCTTGGTGATGGCAAGAGCACCCGTGCCTGGGGTAGTTAGTTCCATGTTTACATAGCTCCGCTGTGAGATTTTAGCTCAGAGCAAGAAAGAGCTCTCTGTCTTCCTGTAGTTTCCACTCATCCTTCCTAGCTCTATCCTTAGATATCCCACAAGGTGACTCTAATCTCTTTTTCACTTGAAAGGATTTTAGGTACAGCACTGCAGAAAGTCTCTGTATTCCTCAGAACTTCTCTAGGCAAACATTTATAGTCATTTTCAAGAACACTTCAGCCATCATTTGCTTATTCATTTGTGTGTTCATTCATTCAATTATTCAGGTAAACATTTGTAATTATTTCAAGTATTCTTCATAAGACATGCTTCAACAATATCTTGCTCATGGACCTAGAGATTATTATACTAAAATGAAGTGAGTCTGAGAATGGTAAATATCACATCCCCACCTATTTATGGAACAAAAAAATGATAAAAATGAACTTATTTACAAAGCAAAAACAGACTCACAGATACAGAAAATCATCTTATGGTTACCAAAGGGTAAAGTGGGGGATGAATTAGGAATTTGGGATTAGCAGATACATAACCATATACAAAATAAACAGCAAGGATCTGCTGGAGAGCACATGGGACCATCAGGTCAGGTCAGTTCAGTCGCTCAGTCGTGTCCGACTCTTTGCGACCCCATGAATCGCAGCACGCCAGGCCTCCCTGTCCATCACCATCTCCCAGAGTTCACGCAGACTCAGGTCCGTCGAGTCTGTAATGCCATCCAGCCATCTCATCCTATGTCGTCCCCTTCTCCTCCTGCCCCCAATCCCTCCCAGCATCAGAGTCTTTTCCAATGAGTCAACTCTTCGCATGAGGTGGCCAAAGTACTGGAGTTTCAGCTTTAGCATCATTCCTTCCAAAGAAACCCCAGGGCTGCTCTCCTTCAGAATGGACTGGTTGGATCTCCTTGCAGTCCAAGGGACTCTCAAGAGTCTTCTCCAACACCACAATTCAAAAGCATCAATTCTTTGNTTCAGCTTTAGCATCATTCCTTCCAAAGAAATCCCAGGGCTGATCTCCTTCAGAAAGGACTAGTTGGATGTCTGAACAGAGACCCAAAAAGAAGGAAGGAACCACACGGAAACCTGCCGTGAGAATGTCCCAGGTCGGGGGAAGCCAGGCGACAGCGTCTCAGGAGCCGTCAGCTGAGAGGGAGAGATCCAGAGTCCGAGAGAGGAGAGAGTATTTAAGAAACCGTCTAGGAGAAAAGGGAAGGAAGCACAGCGAGGAAAGCAGAACCCTTCTCCAGGCAGCAGCAGGGACCCTCTTGAAGTCAGAAATCAGGATTTCAAAGGGCAAGCTGAACTGCCACCTTCAGCTGCTTGGGCACAGGTAAGGAAGAGAAGAGTGTAGGAGAGAAAAGAGCCAACCTCAGAAAGAACAGACAGAGGCAGGGTCTTCAAGGAGGAGGCTGCAAGCTGGGAAGAGACCTTCAGAGAAGAGCTGAAATTTTAAGAGGTTTTGCAAATAAAACCGTGCATTCCAGAGGACCCAGAGGAGGGGCCTGGGAAGGTGAGGGTCAGAAAAGAAGCTCATGGTGCTGAGTGAAGAACAGCCCTTCTGAGAGCCCAGTGAGGAGCCCAAGACAGCAACCCGGAGTGTCAAACACAGCATGGCTCCCCATGCTGGGCCACGCATCAGGGCTGCACAGGCCATGGGCCTGCAAACCAGCCCTGAGCCCTGGGTCCCCAGAGTCCTGGCCACAGGGAGAGAGAGGGCTCGGGGCCCACAGCTGGCAGAGTTGCTTATAAACAGGGTAGTGATGCAGACGCCCCTGGTGGCCCTCAAGTGGGCAGTGGCAGTTGGTCTGCGAGGATNTTCATCAAGAGGCTTTTTAGTTCCTCTTCACTTTCTGCCATAAGGGTGTTGTCATCTGCATACCTGAGGTTACTCAATATATAATAATAACCTATAAAATTTGAAAAAGAATATATACACACACACATAAAAAACTGAACTAGTTTTTGGTGCACCTGAAACTAACACAAAATTGTAAACCAGCTATACATCGATAAAAATTTTTTTAAAAGAAGAATATCTTACTATTTGCTTATTTCATTCATTTATTCATTCACTCAGCAAACGCTGAGAGAGCCCCTATCTGTATTAAGTTCCTGGGTGCTCTGGACACAAGAAATCATGGGCCCGTGTGACACGCAGAATCATGGTGCTGTGTGGTAAGCGCTGTCCTCAAGGTATGTAAATGAATAGTGCCAGCACACGCGCTAAGTTGCTTCAGGCGTGTCTGATTCTTTGTGATCCCACGGACTGTAGCCTGCCAGGCTCCTCTGTCCACAGGATTCTCCAGGCGAGGATACTAGAGTGGGTTGCCCTGCTCTCCTCCAGGGGATCTTCCTGACCCAGGATCAAACTCATGTCTCACGTCTTCTGCACTGGCAAGGCGGGTTCTTTACCACTAGTGCTACCAGTGGTGACGTAAATAACCAAGTATTCCAAGGTCACTTCTAAAGGCTTTATAATAACCTAGCCTATCAATACAGATGCCAAGCTAACCTTCTACTTCACCTGGAGTGAGTTTTTTTTTCTAGCAGAAGCCACAGGTTGTACTGCTGTAGGAGACAGCCTATGACAGAGTTGGTTGTCCGCCCAGCAGCCTGCACCCTGGTCTCTGCTATCAGAAAAACCAGCTCTGTTCAGGTATCAGACAGCCATGGGCCCAGCCCAGGAGATGATCTAGGGTCTAAGTTAATGTGTATTGGCTAGTGACTGGTTTGGGTAGACAGGTGACCAAGTTTAAGCCTGTCATTCATGAGATGAATGAGGAAATGCTGCAGAACCTCTGGAAAGGATTTGCCCTCCAAATACAAAGAAACATATATGAAGGAGGAGGTCTGTCCTCTTCCTTTTCTTGGAGTATAAAGTGGGGACCCAAAGCTTACAGCTAGAGTAGCTAGCTTATCTACTTAAGGAGAAGCCAGGAGATCCTCAGAGAAGCTGGTCCCACACACTCATATGGGTAACTCTGGACATTTACTTTGTGAGATAACAGTTAGTCCCTCTTTTATGACCATTTTTGGCTAGGCCTTCTGTTACTTGCAGCCATAAAGCATTCTAATATGCAGTCTTCAGAGCAAGGGTCTTGGTGGTATACTGGTTCAAATGAGGCATCAGACTCTTATGTAAAACAAGAAAGACGCCAATTTGAAAATGGAGAGGGAACCTATGATCTCATATGCCAAGATTTAGAAAGGCAGAGTAAAGACTAGAGGAATTAAATTATCACATGGCAATGATAGTCTCCCCCTGGCTTGGAAACTTTCCTTCCAAGCTAGGGCAGGGACAAAGGACCATTTTATCTCACTTTTGATCACAGACACAAACTTTTAAAACTTTCTAGAGTCTGACTTGTGTAAAGGAAAAGGACAGATGCTATAATATATATACTAACAAGTAAAGAGACTGAAATACCCAAAGCACTTCAGAGAGTTGTAACTTTAAGTCACACTTTCAATCCTTTGTCCCATTCTGCTTTTACTTAATCCTGCTGCTTTCAATGATATAACCAAATACACTAAAAACAACTGTATTTGGCCAGAGATTATACAACTTTGTTTCCAGTTCAGTTCAGTCACTCAGTTCAGTTCAGTTCAGTCGCTGAGTCATGTCCAACTCTTTGTGACCCCATGGACTGTAGCACACCAGGCTTCCCTGTCCATCACCAACTCCTGGAGTTTATTAAACTCAATTCCATCGAGTTGGTGATGCCATCCAACCATCTCATCCTCTGTCATCCCCTTCTCCTCCTGCCTTCAATCCTTCCCAGCATCAGGGTCTTTTCTAATGAGTCAGTTCTTCACATCAGGAGGCCAAAGTATTGGAGTTTCAGTCCCAGCATCAGTCCTTCCAATGAATATTCAGGACTCATTTCCTTTAGGATGGACTAATTGGATCTCCTTGCAGTCCAAGGGACTCTCAAGAGTCTTCTCCGACACCACAGTTCAAAAGCATCAACTCTTCGGTGCTCAGCTTTCCTTATAGTCCAACTCTCACATCCCTTCATGACCACTGGAAAAACCATAGCCTTGACTAGATGGACCTTTGTTGGCAAAGTAATGTCTCTGCTTTTTAAGATGCTGTCTAGGTTTGTTTCCATCCTCAGACACAGGATATTAGAAGCTTTAAGAAAAAGGTTTTAGGAAAAACAAGAGAAAAGGAACCTGTCAGTGAAACACAGTAGGTCTCCCACATAGGCGACTTCAAGTTATGAACTTTCAAAGACGTGAATGAGGCCCTGTATGCCAGTGGTTGTATTATACTACTGTACTTTTAAAGGTATTGTGCTGTGAGATTAAAAATGTTTTATTTTTGTGTGTTTGTCTTTTATGCATCATTTGTATGAATAGTATTATAAACCCATCACAGTACAGTACTGTACAGCTGATTGTGTTAGTGGGTACCTAGGCTAACTCTGTTGGAATTAAAAACAAATTGGACTTACAAATGTGTTTGCAGAATGGAGTCTGTTTGTATGGAGGGGACTTACTGTATGCTACAGATGGGAAGAATTTTGAGGCCAGCACTGGGAGTCTTAAAGTCTTTGGAGTTGTGACTTCCCAATCATTGGAGACAGGGAGGTCAAGGAATGAGGAGTCCAGGATGGCCAGGGTCCTCTGTCGAGCCTCCTGGACTCCCCATTTCCTTGACCTCCTTGTCTCCAATGACCAGGAAATCACAACCCTAAATTTGGTATTGTTATCAGCAGTGACAAGACGGAGGGCATGGCAGTGGGGTTGGAGGGCTGAGGTGGAGGCAAGGAAGACCACTGGAGGCGAGGAGGTCGGGAGGCTCGGGTGCACTGCCCTCGTGAATGCCGAGTCGCAGTGTAAAGACTGTTCTGCTGCTGCTGCTAAGTCGCTTCAGTCGTGTTCGACTCTGTGCGACCCCAGAGACGGAAGCCCAGCGGGCTCCCCCGTCCCTGGGATTCTCCAGGCAAGAACACTGGAGTGGGTTGCCATTTCCTTCTCCAATGCATGAAAGTGAAAAGTGAAAGTGAAGTCGCTCGGTTGTGTCTGACTCCTCCCGACCCCATGGACTGCAGCTGTTCTACAGCACTAAAAATTTCACCAAACTGGGGCAGGGGGTGGTGGTGGGTAAGAAAGGGCAGACGTGATATAACCTGCTGCATGGCTTTCAAAGTAGCATTTTCTTAAGATGAAGGAGGAACAACGTATCTGTTTTCATAGAAGAAGGGGAGAAGGACAACTAGAAGCCTTTGTTCCCTCCTCGTTTCTACAAGTGCACTTACGTCCAGCAACACACTGCACCACAGCGAGCCCCGAGCCCAGCCTAGGAACGCAGCTGGGCAGGAAGACACGGGAGGAACACACTGGTTACTATTTTTCTCATCGCTGTATCATCACTCACACATTTGATAATTCTCAGGAAGGGGCTGTCCGATAGTAGTGCATTTCTCACAAAGCTGAAGTTACACCTTTAAGGAAATCATTCAACTATACCAAGAGACATCTTCTCTGCTTCTCTATTTAAAAATGCCCCATACTTGATTACTTGAGTTTAATCTCATCTTCTCTCGATGACAGAGGTTTCCATTTACGGGGATTGTAATTGTACCTGCTGGGCTTCCCTGGCGGCTCCTGCCAATGCAGGAGACCTGGGTTCATTCCCTGGGGTGAGAAGATGCCCTGGAGGAGGCAATGGCAAGTCACTCCTGTATTCGTGCCTGGAGAATTCCATGGACAGAGGAGCCTGGCAGGCTATAGTCCATGGGGTCTCACAAGAGTCTGACACGAATGAGCGACTACACAATTTTACCTGCTACTGTTACTGACCGACTGAAGGGATGCTCCAGGGGTTGATGGGTGAATGTCAGCGGGTATTAGTCCTTTCACTGAAAGATCCCCTCCTCCTGCTTAGGTTGCTAGGAAAGAACTACTAGTCTTCACTAAGAACTAGCCCAGTGCTGAGCTTGATCTTTTCCTTCTACCATCAGTTGCTTCTTAACTTCTGGCCATGCAAATGGTGACTTGCTCCTTAATTTCACACTGAGTGTCTATTTGGGCACCCAAGGGTAGGGACACCTGGGCCAGGGAACCAAGTGCCTGGGCTTCGGGAACAACACATTGCTGCTCTGAATCAGGCCCCGTTTGCACAGTGGGAGCCATAGGAACTCCAACTTCGGAGCAGTGACGTGTATCAACATTTGTGCCAGCCAGGGAACAACTCACCAATGCTCCCCACCCGCAACAGGAGAGCTGGCAAGAGCGAAGGTGGGAGCCTCCTGACTCCACCTGGCTTGGACGCCGCGTGTGCGAGGTGCAGCTGGGTTCATTCACGGAACAAACTGAGGCCGTGTACTGTGGGTCCTCTTGGCTACCTGGCAAAGTATTCCTGCCTTACTCGGAGCCACAGGCAAATGCTCTCTGCTCCGGTTTCTGGAAAGAGGGCCTGCAGTCAGCCTGATCATCGCCTCTCGGCTGGCTTGTGGATGCGTGCAGACACAAAAGGTGACGCTGACAGTCAGCATCAGATCTGACTGCTCCTGACAACTCCTGTGATACAGCAACCTCTGGGACTGGAGGACACATCTGCGAGGAGATGTAGTAGCTGCCATCTGCACAAACTGCATTATTTAACTGCGCTGGCACTGATTAACATTTGCTGTAACCTATGGTAATGGGCTCTGGGGCTTTGCATGTCTGCTACACAGTGGCACAGCTGATGGCTCCTGCTCCATCCTTAAAACAGGATGCTTTAATTTTTAATGGAGCACATGTTCGATTGGCTATACAAACAGGCTAATCTGCAAAGCATGTGCTCAATAACAAGCTCGACTATGCCGCCAGAATATCAACACGGCTTGGCCAGAGCTGGGGGAGAGGGGGTGGGCCTCCTGCTCGCCACCGTGGTCGATGGCCGGGGGCTGGCTGGCTCAGAGCCGAGGGGCGGCTACAGCCAGAGGCACCTGTGGCCGCCTCTGGCCCCTCTGTGGCGGGGGTTCTGCTTCTGGGTACCTGCAAGCCCTAGCTGGCGGGGAGAAGAACAAAACTGTCACCCGGCAGGTTCAGGCCTCTGGTGTAAAGCCAGATGTGGCATTAAAGATGAAACTCCCCTCTGCTGCAGAGGCATGACTAGAATGAGACATATGCATCCAGCTTAACAGACTGGAGGCCATGTGGCCTGCGCTCTGCTCAGTGATGAGGATTTAAACACAAGTAACGAACAGTCTTTGACTCCACAAAACCCCCGCCGATAACCACAGCGCCAGTGTGAGCAGTGGGGTGTCACATGTCGGGATAGAGTTCTCTGGGAGCACAGAGGAGGACACAGAGGAGGCAGATGAGTTGGGTTCTGAAAGACAGGCAGAAGTTTCCCAGCAGTGCTTAAGACGCCCCTCGGAGACAAAGAAGCTCATGTGTGGGGTGAGTTGGAGGCGATCACACAGAGATGCCTGGTGAGAAGCCGGCGTTCTGGACCCAGAGCTCAGGAGGGAAGGTAACACTAGAGACAGAAACGTGGGTGTACAGGGAATGCTGACACGATGGAAAACCTGAGAGAAAACAGTGCAGGGCAGAAAGAAAGATTCAAAACTCCAAGCCTCTGGGGTTTAATGGAAGGGAAGGTTACGAGAAGTAGCCCAGAGAGGCGCGTAAAGATCACGAGGAAAGGGAAATCTCAGGAACGGGAGACAGGTCTCAAGCCTCAGGGCCATCGAGGAATGAAGCCTGGAGGGCTTTGTCACAACCATGATCGTCACTTTGCCGCAATCACAATCCTGGTCCTTAGCGGTACAAACTGCTTTCCTGTACAACATTTAATAACGACCCTGTAAGACAGGCCAGTGTCACTACCACATTTTCTAGATGAGGAAATGGGGTCAGAAGCGGGAGACAATTTCCCAAGGCCAAGCAATCATAGCCAGGGTGAGAGAGCCGGGGCTGGAAGCCCACTCCACGTAGTCTCAGCTCCAGAAAGGACACTGTGCCAGGGGCCAAGGAATGAAGGCCCCAGCTCTAAGGAGATTCCCAAGTCAAATCCCTCAGTGGCAGTCCTCCTCTGGGATATGCACATGGTACACCTAGTATACTCATGTCCCTGAGAAGTCCTGCAGGTGAAAACCACCTGCCCAGGAGAGCAACGTGTCTAGCTTCATTTAACCTACTTGTTTGTTCATGGGATCATTTTTTTAGGTTACACCTTTCCTCTTAACATTCCTTAACAGAATTAATGAAATGCTCCTCTAATGAACTCAAAGGATTGCTTCCAGCAGCAGGGTCTTGGTTTTCAACAGTGCCTGACTAGGGTCGATGGATCGGTGGTCATCTAACCACACACTTTCAACTGTCCAGAGGGGTCTGTCTCCACTGTTCTCTTCAGATAATCTAACATCTGTCATGATGAATGGTGTTTATTGTTTCATCAGGGAAGGGACTTATTTTATCCACCTCTGCATCCACAGAGTACAGCTCTGTTACCTGGCAAGAATAGGAGCCCAGTGAATGTCTGTTGGGTTGAATTGAATGACCATCCTGTAATGGTGTTAGACTAGAGCAAAGCCAACGATTAGAGCAAATCCAATCAACACAGGCTCAAAGTTTCAACCCATGGCTCCTCAGTGCACTCATCATCCAAGGCCACTGTTCAACATGACAGCTGATCCCTGTCCTCTGGGCATTACTTGGGACCTCGGCTTTTGGATCTTCCCCGGGTGCCCTCCCTCATCAGTCGCACAGCCTTATCTTGGCCCCTGGGCAGCTAGCTTCTCAGCCTCTGCAGCCCCTGGCTTCCCTCTTTGTTGGCCACACGATGTAGTGGACTTTGTTGCTAAGCATCTTACATTCTGCCTCTGGGCCAGCTCCTTTGAGGAGAGAACCAGGGAGTTAAGAGACATCTGAAGGGAAGCCAGAGTATCCAAGGGCTAAAGAGCACTCTTGGAGAACATGCGGTTCACTGGTGTGTAGTGTTTTTCTTTAGATGGCAGGGTGTCTGAGGACTTTGTCGGCTTGGGGGCTACTGATAAGTGTCCATCCCAGAGATGGGGTAGTTGAAGAACTGAAAGGCTTTCCCACTAGGATTCCCAATGCAACCTTGCAAATCCTTTTCAGAAACCATTCGGCTTGGACTTCCCTGCTGGTCCAGTGGTTAATAATCTGCCTGCCAAAACAGGGGACAGGGGTTCGATCCCTTGTCTGGAAAGATTCGACATGCTGCAGAGCAACTAAGCCCGTGAGCCACGACTACTGAGCCCACACTCTAGAGCTTGTGCCTCGAAACAGAGAGGAGCCGCTGCAGTGAGGAGCCCGCAGGCCGCAGCTAGAGAGCAGCCCAGCCCTCTGCCCCTTGAGAAAGCCCCTCACAGCAACGAAGACCCGGCACAGCCAAAAACAGGGACAGACACAGTCAAGAGAACCATCAGCTTAGGGACATCCCTGGTGGCCCGGTGGTTGGGAATCTGCCTGCCAATGCAGGGTACATGGCTTCAGTCCCCGGTCCAGGAAGATTCTACACGCGGTGGGGCAACTAAGCCCACGCTCCACAACTACTGAGCCATCTGCTCTAGAGCCCGTGCTCCAAAACAAGAGAAGCCATCATAATGAGAAGCCTGTGCGCTGTAACCAGAGTAGCTCCCGCTGGCCACAACTCGAGAAAGCCTGCACGCGGCAATGAAGACCAGCACGGTCATAAATAAATGACTAAACATTCAAAAAGGAATAACCTTCATTACCATCAACCTGCAAATATTTACCTCTACCTGCCCAAGCCCCCGAATTTTACACTAGCTCCTTCTATCGTTACCAAGGTCACCCGAACCTCCCTGCTGCTCTCGCTGGCTCATGTAGAACATGGAGATTTTCCTTTTTCATAACGTCTTCAAGGACAGAGCTGACTTTGGGGAGTTAGCTGCACTGCTGAGATCCATGTGTACCATGGCCACAGCACAAGAATGCTACCCGACAGACCCTGTGAAGAAGGCAAAGGCGTCATCTGGGCCCAGCCTCACACTGGCTCCAAAGTTCTAACCCTGACCCTTGCCCTTCCAAGGAGCATCAACCCCTCTTCCCCCCACCCCTTGAAGTTGTGCCCTGGTAATGTGTTTTATTTTCCTGTAAGATTTTTAAGAAGCCATAGCGTGTGATAGTGAAAGTGAAAGTGAAGTCGCTCAGTCGTGTCCGACTCCTTGTGACCCCATGGACTGTAGCCTACCAGGCTCCTCCCTCCATGGGATTCTCCAGGCAAGAGTACTGGAGTGGGTTGCCATTTCCTTCTCCAGGGGATCTTCCCGACCCAGGGATTGAACCCAGATCTCCTGCATTCCAGGCAGACGCTTTAACCTCTGAGCCACCAGGGAAGCCCATAGTGTGTGATAGCTTCCCTCAAAGCTCAGTTGATAAAGAATCTGCCTGCAGTGCAGGAGACCTGCATTTGATTCCTGGTTCAGGAAGATCCCCTGGAGAAGGGATCTGACCCAGGGATCGGACAGAACATCTACCCTAACATCTGCCCAGAGTGTGGCTTTCAAGACTTTCACTACTTATGNGCCCAGCCCTCTGCCCCTTGAGAAAGCCCCTCACAGCAACGAAGACCCGGCACAGCCAAAAACAGGGACAGACACAGTCAAGAGAACCATCAGCTTAGGGACATCCCTGGTGGCCCGGTGGTTGGGAATCTGCCTGCCAATGCAGGGTACATGGCTTCAGTCCCCGGTCCAGGAAGATTCTACACGCGGTGGGGCAACTAAGCCCACGCTCCACAACTACTGAGCCATCTGCTCTAGAGCCCGTGCTCCAAAACAAGAGAAGCCATCATAATGAGAAGCCTGTGCGCTGTAACCAGAGTAGCTCCCGCTGGCCACAACTCGAGAAAGCCTGCACGCGGCAATGAAGACCAGCACGGTCATAAATAAATGACTAAACATTCAAAAAGGAATAACCTTCATTACCATCAACCTGCAAATATTTACCTCTACCTGCCCAAGCCCCCGAATTTTACACTAGCTCCTTCTATCGTTACCAAGGTCACCCGAACCTCCCTGCTGCTCTCGCTGGCTCATGTAGAACATGGAGATTTTCCTTTTTCATAACGTCTTCAAGGACAGAGCTGACTTTGGGGAGTTAGCTGCACTGCTGAGATCCATGTGTACCATGGCCACAGCACAAGAATGCTACCCGACAGACCCTGTGAAGAAGGCAAAGGCGTCATCTGGGCCCAGCCTCACACTGGCTCCAAAGTTCTAACCCTGACCCTTGCCCTTCCAAGGAGCATCAACCCCTCTTCCCCCCACCCCTTGAAGTTGTGCCCTGGTAATGTGTTTTATTTTCCTGTAAGATTTTTAAGAAGCCATAGCGTGTGATAGTGAAAGTGAAAGTGAAGTCGCTCAGTCGTGTCCGACTCCTTGTGACCCCATGGACTGTAGCCTACCAGGCTCCTCCCTCCATGGGATTCTCCAGGCAAGAGTACTGGAGTGGGTTGCCATTTCCTTCTCCAGGGGATCTTCCCGACCCAGGGATTGAACCCAGATCTCCTGCATTCCAGGCAGACGCTTTAACCTCTGAGCCACCAGGGAAGCCCATAGTGTGTGATAGCTTCCCTCAAAGCTCAGTTGATAAAGAATCTGCCTGCAGTGCAGGAGACCTGCATTTGATTCCTGGTTCAGGAAGATCCCCTGGAGAAGGGATCTGACCCAGGGATCGGACAGAACATCTACCCTAACATCTGCCCAGAGTGTGGCTTTCAAGACTTTCACTACTTATGGTCTCCTGCCAAGTTCACTGTTACACAAGTTCAGAAATAAAAGGACAGTAAAACTGAAATACTTACGTATCAGATGAGCAAACTGGAGCCTGAAGAGAGCAAGCCTCTTGGCTCACGACAGCACCTTGAACTAGTCTTGAACCTGAACTAGTCACATGGGTGCTGGGTCTGACTTCTTTCTTTCCAACGGGCTGTGCCACACCCAGTGCCACCAGCCATCTTGGTTACTCAGATGGTCAACGGGGCTGCCAGGGAGGGTGGTGTGCTGGAACTATCAAGATATCTCCACAGTGGGTACTGTGGGCTGCTCTCTCCAATATGGTTGAAACTAACCCCTTTGCTTCCTATCACTCTCAGAAGCCCACAGGCCTGCCACTACGTTCAGATATGGAGGATTTGGGCCATCAGGCACTTTAATTAGTCTGTCTGGAAAAATGAAACTGATCAAATTAAATATTAATCACATATAAACTGTGGATAAATCAGCAGGGGAATCATCAGGCAGCAACGGCCCTTCTTAAATGCAGAATTAAAAAAATTTTTTTTTTCAAAGGGCCTCTCCTCCTGCTCTCTGTCCCTTGCCAAGTCAGTTGATTTCAAAGCAAAAACAAAGCTTCTATTTTCCAAGCACAACAACGATGTCTAACCAGAAGTTTCTTTTGCTGAAATATTGAATGGAAAATTCGGTTCCTTAAATCTTTCTAAATCTTTGCCTCTGATTGGGTTCATTAATAAACATGCTGATTTTGTTACAGGGAGAGACATATGGTATAATCCGCTAACAGGAAGAAGTATTTTGCATTTTATTGTAGAAAACAAACATGCAAACAGGTTCTCACAGATGGTTTTCTTAGCTTCTGGGAGGGGAAAAAAAGCTTAATAATGCTTGAAACTAGTTTTTCTTTTTAACAACAACAACAAAAAATCCTCAACACATCTCTAGTGGAACTGCTTATAAATTAGATTAAGTTCCACTCCAAGGTTTTAACAATTTAGAATTCACTTTTTCCTCTTGTTTAAACACACACACACAGACACTTTTATTTTCTTCCTTCTCTCCTCTCTCCCTTCCTTCTTTTTCTTAGAAACATTAACTTGTTCAGAGAGGCAGACATAATTCAGCAATGCTTCACTTATCCATCATCATAAAGGAGTAAGGTTTTCTCAAAAACATAATTTCCAGATAATTGATGGTAACCCTTTAAAGTTTTTCGAATTTGGTGGTGATGGTGGCTTTTTCTTGGAAGTAGACTTCATTTTTTCAGAAAAATTTTAGATTGAAACAGAAATTGAGAAGATAGTACAAAGAATCTCCATACACCCCCATACCCAGTTCCCCCTATTAACATCTTACTAATGTATGGAATATTTGTTACATGTAATGAACCAGTATTGATATATTATTATCAACTAAAGTTCATGCTTTATTTTTATTTATTTTTAAAAGTTTTTTCTTTTGCTGTGGACTATGTTTAAAGGCTTTATTGCATGTGTTATAACACTGCTTCTGTTTTATGTTTTGATCTTTTGCCCATGAGGCATGCGGGACCTTAGTTGCTGGACCAGGGATCAAACTCAACAACCCTATATCGGAAGACAAAGTCTTAACCACTGGAACACCAGGTAAGTCCTAAGCCCATACATTATTTCAATTTCCTTAGTGTTTGCTTAGTACCCTTTTTCTGTCCCAGGATCCTGTTCACGATACCACATTACACTTAGTCATCATGTCTCTTTGGGCTCCTCTGAGCTGGGGCAGTTTGTCTGAATTTTTTCGATTATGATGACCTTAACAGTTTTTTGGATTTTATCAGCTATTCATTCCACTATTGGAATGCGTTTGACTTTTTTCTTATGGTAAGACTGAAAGTAAAGGTTTTGGGGAGGAAGATCACAGAGATTAAAATATTGTTAATAATATCAAGAGTATATACTATCAACATGGTTTATGACTGTTGACGTTGACCTTGATCACCAGTCTGAAGTTGTGTTTGTCAGCTGTCTCCACTGTATAGCAACCCCCTGCTCCCTTCATACTGTATTCTCTGCTGTTGTTGTTGAATTTATTGATTGTTTTGGCTCTACTGGGTCTCTGTTGCTCTGTGTGGGTTTCTCACTGCGTTGGTTTCTCTCGTGGAGTCCGGGCTCTATGCATGACCTCACTAGTTGTGGTTCGTGGGCTTAGTGGTTATGGCACGTGGGCTTAGTTGCCCTGCAGTATGTGGAACGTTCCTGGAGCAGGGATTGAACCCATGTGCCCTGCATTTCAGGTGGATTCTAAACTACTGGACAACCAGGGAAATTCCATACTACATTCTTCGGAAGGAAGGCAACATGCACAGACCACATTTAAGGAGAGGGGAGTTAGGTTTCCCCTTCTTAAGAGTAGAGTTTCTACAAGCATTATTTGGAATTCTTCTGCATGGAAGGTTTATCTCTTCTCCTACATTTATTAATTTATTTATAATCAGTATGGCGTTATGGGTAAGTTATATTGTGGGTCAAAATGCCATGTTACTTTATTTGTTGTTTTACTCAAATTGCTCCAGGTTTAGCCACTAGGGACTCTTTCAGTTGACTCCTAGGAAGCCTGTGACATATCTCCATTCACTTTTTTTCTTTTGCAGCACTTTCTTACCTTCTGGCATTCTAAATTTCTCTGGGCTCATCTTGTATATCTCCTGCCCTAATCCTACAGCTGGCCATTTTCCTTATCATCTATTTTTAATTGGAGAATGGTATTAGAAACCAAGATCCAGATGAAGGCGTGCTTATTGCTACTGGTGTGTCCTTTCTTTTAGGCCCTCTCAGCTGACAACGTACAGAAATATATGTGTACGTATTCAGAGATCTATAAATAGTTCTATACGCAACCATCTGTACCTAAACATGAGCTCATACTGCTGTCTCTGATGGATCCATTTCCACATGAATCAGTCTAACCTCTTCCCTTGTTTACCTGTAAATTCCCACTCCAACAATGAGAAGACTGGCTAGATGGCAGGTTTTTTATTTTGTTGCTGTGTATCTTTTCCTAATATTCCTCAATAAGGATCTTTTAAAAAGGCTACGGGAGAAAACAAAACAAAACTCCGGGAGCTAATGTGTTCATTCTACAGTGAATGGGGTTTAACATTTGTGAGGACATGCGGTTATATTCCCTGGGAGAAATAACTGTTTGACCTAGTTATTAATCTTTGGCACAAATCCCAGAGTGGGAATCCAAAGAGATCCTGAAAGATTAGACAATGGGTTCACTCTAACGAACACAGTGAAAGTTACCAAGTACTGCGCTGGAGTCTGATTTGTCAGCCACAGAAGAAATGCATGGGACAACTGGAATTTGGGCTTGCTGGGCTGATGCCCTCGCAGCCCATGAAGGCTGAAGAGTTGCTTTCGGTTGACTTGCTAGTGGTGATTTTAACTTTTTGAGCACAAGGCTTGCACTAGTGGGCATCCAGGAAATATATGTGGAGTGTTTAATGGTTTCTCAGTTTCTTCCCTCACTGTTAGCTATCCTCCTTTCATTTTTTGGTGTCCTTTGAGTTCAGCTCTTGGTTTGTCTCTTCTCCAACACTCTTCCTAAAGCACAGTTACAAAACAAACAAACAAACAAACAAAAAACACCCCATGCCAAACCAAAAATCAAAACAAAAAAAACCTAGAAAGCCAAATACCCATGCTTGTTAAAACAACATGTAGGCTTGGGCATGAGGTTCTGCACAGATCAGAGATTTTCCCAGTGGGTTACATAAATGAGCTTGGAGGATGTGTGGCATCTATCTTTGCCTGCTCAGGGCTCTTTCAAGCTTGTTTCAGGGGTTTTCACATCTTCTCTGGTCAGGTTGCTGAAAGAACCACCCACTAAGAGGAAAATCAAGAAGACCCACGTCTGTGCCAAGTGGCATTTCTACTCCTCTGCTGCAGCAGTCACCAATTCTTCTCCCCACCTCCACGAGGCTCATGTGAAACTGTGAGAGTTGGCAACTTGGCCCCTCATCTGTACTATGAGCATAACCATGGAAATCTGCCAGGATATTAGGTGAGTTTAGCCCCTAAAATTCTGTGCCACACAAGGAAAGGAAATAAAAGGCATCCATACGGGAAAGGAGGATGCCAAAGTGTAGTTATTCACAAGTGGCCTGATCCCATACATAGAAAATCCAGGGGAACCCACAAAACAACTACTAGTTTACTGTTATTAGAACTAATAAACAAATAGGGCAAACTCACAGGATATAAGGTCAACATGTGAAACTCAATCACATCTCTGTATATATATCAATGAACAATTCAAAAAAAATTTTTTTAAATTCCTCTCATAATACCACAGAAGACAGGAATGCTTAGGAATAAATTTAACAAAAAAGTATAAAACTTGTACTCTGAAAAATACAAAACATTTAGAGAATTTAAAGAAGATCTAAATAAATGGAAAGACATTCCATATTCATGGCTTGGAAGACTCAATGTTGTTAGGATGACAGTTCTACCCAAATTGATTTGGGGATTAAATACAATCCCTATCAAAATCCCAGCAGACCTTTTTTGGGTAGAAATTGACAAGATGATCTTAAAATTTATATGGAAATGGAAAGGAGCCAAAATAGTCAAAATAATCTTTTAAAAAAGATGAAGAATGTTGGAGGACACGCAGTTCCCAATTTTAAAACATCCTACCCAAAGACACAGAAAACAAGACAGTCTGGTATGACAGAGGATGGATGTATAGATCAAAGGTAAAGGAATCAAGAGTCTAGAAATAAATCTTTATATTTATAGTCAACTGACTTTAACAAAAGTGCCAGGGGATTTAAATAGGAAAGAGTTCTGGGACAAGTGAATATCCACATGCAAGAAGATTAATTTAGACTCTCCATATCACACACAAAAATCAACTGGATCATACAGATTTAAGTGTAAGAGCTAAACTTATAAAACTTTCAAAAGAAATTAGACGAGAGTCTCTGTGACCTTGTATTATGCAAAAGTTTCTTAGATAACAACAACAAAAGTATCTATAAAAGAAGAAAATAGACAAATTAGACTTCATCAAAATTAAAAACTTTTTACTTCAAAAGACACCATTATGAATATTAAAAGTCAAGCCACTGACTGGGAGAAAGTGAAATGTTAGTGGCTCAGTCATGTCTGATTCCTCATGACCCCATGGACTGTTGCCCGCCAGACTCCTCTGTCCATGGAATTCTCCAGGTAAGAATACTGGAGTGGGTTGCCATTCCCTTCTCCAGGGGATCTTCCCAACCCTGGGATCAAACCCAGGATTTTTTAACAGCTGAGCCACAAGGGAAGCCCAAGAATACTGGAGTAGGTAGCCTCTCCTTCTCCAGCGGATCTTCCCAACCCAGGAGTTGAACCGGGGTCTCCTGCATTGCAGGCGGATTCTTTACCATCTGAGCCACCAGGGAAGCCCTATGGACTGTGAGAAAATGCTTGCAAATTATATATCAGATAAGGGACTTTTAACAAAAATATATAAAGAACTCTTAAAAGTCAATACTAAGAAGACAAACCACCAAATATGATAAACGGGCAAAAGATTTGAACAGTATTTCATCAGAGAAGACATACAAATGGGTAATAACACCTGAAAAGAAGTTCAGCATCATTAGTCATTAGGAAATGCAGGTAAAAAACCACAATGAGATACCATTTCATATTTATAGGATAGCTATAATCACACAGACAGGCAATAACAAATGTTGGTGGGACTGTGGAAAAATCAGAACCCTCATAGGTTACTGGGGGAGCATTAATGAAATGGTACAGCCACTTTGGAAAACAATTTGGCAGTATCTCAAAATAATTAAACTGAAATTTACTGTATGATCCAGCAATTTATTACCATGTATCTAGCAGGAGAAATGAAAACATATATCCACTCAAAGATTTATATGTAAATGTTATGGCAGCATTATTAGTAACAGCCAAAAGGGACTTCCCTGATGGTACCATGGATAAGAACTCGTCCACCAGTGCAGGGGACACACGTTCAATCCCTGGTGTGAGAAGACTCCACATGCCGCATACAGAGCAGCTAAGCCCGTGCACCACATCTGCTGCACCTGTGCCTCAGAACCCTTGCGCTGCAGCTACTGAAGCCCACGCGCTTGGAGCCCATGCTCCAAAACAAGAGAAGCCGCTGCAGTGAGAAACCTCTGCAGCTCAGCTGACAGGTGGCCCCACTTACCATGAGAAAGCTTGCCTGCACAGCAACGAAGGCCAAGCACAGCCAACAAGAAAAAGAAAAAAAGGCAAAAGTAGAAACAAATGTTCTTTAACTGGTGAATGGGTAAGTGAAATATGGCATATCCATTCAGTGGAATACTATTTAACAATAAAGGGGAATAAACTACTACTACACTCTGAAACACAGATGCACCTGAAAACATTACGCTAAATGAAAGAAGCCAGATGCAGAAGGTTATGTACTGTATGATTCTGTCTTTACAAAATGTTCAGAAAAGGCAAATATACAGAGACGGAAAGTAGATTAGTGGTTGCCTGGGACTGAGGGTGATGATGGGGACAGACGGCAGAGGCTCATGAGGGATTGTACTGGTGAGATGAAAACGTTCTAAAACTGAACTGTGGTTATGCAATCCTGTACATTTACTAAAACTAATTTAATTGTATGCTTAGTACGGGTGAATTTCTGGCATATAAATTATATTTGAACAAGGCTGTTCAAACAAGTTGGTAAATAATATGTACAAGACAATCTCATTTGAAAAGAAATCAAAACAGAAAACAACAAAGCAAGAGAAGAAATATAAAATGAAGCTTTCTGAACTATAGTCCCCACATTTAACACTAGGTCCACCGACCTTGGGCTTCCCTGGCAGCTCAACTGATAAAGAATCCGCCTGCAATGCAGGAGACCCCAGTTTGATTCCTGGGTCAGGGAGATCTGCCAGAGAAGGGATAGGCTACCCACTCCAGTATTCTTGGGCTTCCCTGGTGGCTCAGCTGATAAAGAATCCAACTACAATGTGGGAGACCTGGGTTCCATTCCTGGGTTGGGAAGATCCCCTGGAGAAGGGAAAGGCTACCCACTTCAGTATTCTGGCCTGGAGAATCCCATGGACTGTATAGTTCATGGGGTTGCAAAGAGTCAGACACGACTGAGTGACTTTCACTTTCCTCAGACCTTATTCATCTTATAACTGAAAGGGGTACCTTTATTTTTTTAAAACCAACTTATCTTTTTTCTCTTCATCCCCCAGCTGTAGTCCCTGGCAAACACTTTTCTGCTATTTCTGAGTTCGACATTTTTTTTTTTTTTAAGATTTCACATATAGTTGATATCATACAGTATTTGTCTTTCTGTGAAATAAGGATTATTTCACTTAGCAAAGTGCCCTCAGGGTCTATCCATGAACCAAATGGCGGCATTTCTTTTTTTCTCATGGCTGAATAAGAAATTTATTGGGAGAGTAGAATTTAAATGTTCTTGCCAAAAATACATACACATACATAAATACATATGTAAATAAGGTGATGAATGTATTAATTAACTGGATCCTTTCACAATGTATACATGATTTCAATAAGAATACTGGAGTGGGTTGCTATTTCCTTCTCCAAGGGATCTTCCTGATATTGGGATTGAATCTGTGTCTCATGTCTTCTGCACTGGCAGGTGGGTTCTTTACCAATAGCACCACCTTGCCTGTTTTAGGAGAAAAGAGTCTGGTCACAAAGAACACAGGGCCCAGACTTGGATGATGTTCAGCCCTTTCAGCATATGGACAAGCTTCAGAACTCAGAACAAGGTAAATAAGTCATCTTGATTTGAGGGAAAGACTATTACTAGTTGCTGTATAGAGCAAGCCCGCTGGCACACCCCGAAGCCATTCAGATCTCCAGGGAAACCTTCAGAGACTCTCACCTAGATGGCTGTATCACACCGACACTCCACTTCTGAAATGCAAGTCTTCTGGTGGTCAGAAGAGGAAAGTCATTATTACTGGGGCTTCCCTGGTGGCTCAGATGGTAAAGAATCAGCCTGCAATCAGAAGACCTGGGTTCAATCCCTGGGTTGGGAAGATCCCCTGGAGAAGGAAATGGCAACCCACTCCAGTATTCTTGCCTGGAGAATCCCATGGACAGAGGAGCCTAATGGGATACTGTCCATGGGGTCACAGAGTCGGACATGACTGATTATTCTTATTATTTTAAAAATCCAAACTGTAGGCCTGGCCTCCTGTATGATATGGAGAAAGAAATTTAACTCCTCTAGTTCCAACCCTTCCAGTTACAACATCATTGTGTCAGAGGCCTTTGCTAGGGCCAGTCAGGCAAAGTGAGATTAGAGGGTGTTCATTCCTGACATCCGTGACTGGTCACTTTGAGGCCCTTCTTAGCATCCAGTGCATAATCTCCCACTCTGACTACTTGGAATAAAGCAAGATCTCCACTTTCTTCTCAGCCACAAGCAGATCTGGCAGGCATTCGCTCCTTGCATTTTGGCAGCCACCCTCCTTCAGGTAGCTATTAACTTTTAAATATAAAATCCAGGCACCAAATCATGAAGCAGAAAAGACATACATAATTTGGGTTAATTAAAATGCCTCCAAGTGAGCAGGTGACAGATGTCAGGCCTCCTGGCACCCGGAAGAAAGGCAGTGCAACAGACTATTAGGATTCCGGTGTTAATCAGGTAATAGTAACTTGGGTAATTAGCAAATCACACCAAATCTTGTTTAAGTCCCAAATCTCATTTAGAGCCTTTTGGAGAAACTGTTTAAATACAAAGGACACACTCTCCTACTGACAGGAGATGCTTGCTTACTGGGGCAGATATCCCCGCTTCTGGCCTCTATTAAATCCATTCTAATTATGAAGTCTCAAGGTCTCATTTACCAAGGACTGAAAGCCAGAGTACTTGTCCCTTTGCTCTTGCTAAGAAACAAAGGAACCCTCAATTCTGGAATTCTAGTAGACTTCAAAGACTCAGCAAGTCCTAGAAAAATGCTGACGGTCTTTGCCACTACCAAGACACTCCACACGAATTAGGAAAACATCTGCCTTGGCCTGTTTCTTGTTTATTTTCGGTTGTGCTGAGTCTTCACTGCTGCGTGCAGGCTTCTCCAGTTGTGGCAAGTGAGGGCGGCTCTCTAGCTGCAGTGCGCTTCTCTCGCTGGGGAGCATAGGCACGGCTCAGCGGTGGAGGCTCCAGCTTAGCTGCTCCATGGCTTGTGGGAGCTTCCTGGACCAGGGATCCAACCCATGTCCTCTGCACTGACAGGCAGATTGTGAACCACTGGACCACCAGGGAAGTCCTACTTGGCTTATTTCTAATTCACAAGTAAAGGATCTGGACAATTTACATCCCTCAGCAGGAAAAGGCTCTTGGTTCTTGTGCCTAGGAGCAGTCCAAAGGTGTTGCTAGGCCCAGCACCACGGAGGTTTCAGCAAGCCCAGTTTGTTAGTGGTAAGCCTGCTCAGGTTGGGACGACTCAGGTCTGTCTGTGCTTCTGCTTCCTCTCTCTCTCAACTTGTTATTTTAAACCATTTTTATAGAGCTCTTTACAACACTCCTCCTCTACTTGGATCTAAAAGTACCTCTGAAACATTACTGAATTCCAATCCTGTCATCCGGCTTAGAATAACTCACACTGGGCTTGTTCCTACAAGACAGTTGGTTAAAGCCTCGGGATTGCTGGTGTCACTTGTCCGTGTTCCTTTTTAGCTGGAGCGTGTCAGGAAAATGCTCTAAAGGTCCGTAGTGTGGCATCAGTGGTCAGTTATCTTGCCTACTTAGTGCTTGGAATGCAATCTATTTTTTTCTATTTATATTCGCTTCCCCAGTCACGCAGCCAGCATTCTGGAGAGGGGAGAGGTCAGGGAGTTGATGTCATCGTTGCTATAAAGAAGGAGAGGAGGGAAACCTGAAGGGGCCTGGGCACCAGAGCCTGGCTGTTTGGTATAGCCTGGCGCCTGGGGCCAAGTCTGTTACTGTGTGAGCCCCATGTACACAGCGGAAGCCAGACTATTTCTCCACTGACTCCATTGGGATGATGTAAGACATAAAGGAGAGAATAAATAGCAGGGTGTTTTGTTCACTATACAGCCCTGCCATGCAGACCTGGAGCCAGCAAGCCGGGCATACCGGGAAAATCACTATATAGCATCACACAAGAGACTTCCCTAGCAGTCCAGTGGCTAAGACTCTGAGCTCCCAATGCAGGGGGCCTGGGTTTGATCCCTGGTCAAGGAACTAGATACCACATGCTGCAACTAAGAACGAGTGCAGTCAATTAAAATAAAAAAAATACAGCTACTTGTTTAAAAATTTAAGAAAAATCATAAAAAAAAAAAATAGACCATCACACAAGCTGGCTACTCCCAGGCCTTCTGAGGAGGTAGAAGCTAAGGGCCAGGCAGAAGCCATGTCTGGGAGCAGGGGACCTCTCCTCCCATCCTCCAATGGTCTGTCCAGCTTGCTGGCTCCAGGTCTGCATGGCAGGGCCCAAACACGTGCTCTCAGAAGCCTCATGTGATGTCTGCTGTTAAGAGGTGGGCTGCAGGGAGGGCAGAGAGGTGGGAAGGAACGATCTCTGGATCAGGAGTCTGGACACTTGGGTTCTAGGTACCACTCTGCCACCAACCTACTCCCTTAACTAGTGACTTGGCAAAGAAAACAAACGATCAGGATGATAGCTGGTGACATCTTAGGGAGGAAAACGGTGGAACCCCACATGGGTTATGAAGAGCGAGTCATCAGAATGAGACTTTTTCATCGGGCATGAGATTGATAAACTCAGAAAATCGTGTAGACAGGACAAGCCTGTACTCAGTGGGATATAAATGAGCTTTCCCGTGCAGTTCAAATGGTCAGGAGGGAGAGATGTGGTCGGGACAGAAATGCAATTAGGTGAGTTCATAAATGTTTGATGTGCCCACAGGGAGACGATGAAGGTCTCCAGTGGGAATTTCTTTTCATCCTATCAGTTGTATTAGCAACCAGTGAGGATGGTGGGCATTATCTGAGGCCCACAGACACCAGGCTTTGGCCCCTGCCTGGAACACTAATCCCGGTTCTTCTCGTGGCGGACTCCTGCTCACAGATACTGCCTTTGTCAGGCACCTAGTTCTTCTGCACTTCTGGATTTCCCGTCTCACGCACTGTCTGCCCCAGTGAGTTCTGTGGAGGAGGTGTCGGTGGTTATTGTGTTCCTGCTGTATCCCCAGGCTGAGCACAATGTCTCGCACATGTAGCAGCTGAACTGAATGTTCATACGACGTGCAGTGGGAAATGGTAGTATGCTGGACCATGAAACACAGATCCAAGACATCTTGACAGACTACAGCAGTGGGTGAAATCCATCTTATCCCAGTAAAATGACCTTTAATCAGGAATAACTGTAGTCTGCACACAGAGTTAATCATAAATGCACCCATGAAGGTGGGGCGAATATGCTGAACAATGATATGTGTGAAGAAGTAAGCTTGGAATAAACGAGTATTTCTGGTAAACCACCAGGAATGCCACACCACTAGCGTGGGTCTCTGCCAAATGCAGTTACAGTCGCTCACCTCACGCTGGGTGTCCCAGATTGAAGAACTAATAAGCTAGAGATGTCAGGAACACAGAAACTGGAATGACATAGTTTGGGAAGCCAAGAACTATGAGAATGGCCACAGAAGCAACCTATATGTTCATCAAGAGAAGAATGGATCAAGAAGATATAGGACATATAAAGCAATGGAATATTACTCAGCCATAAAAAGGAACGAAACTGTGCCATTTGAAGAGATGTGGATGGACCTAGAGACTGTCATACAGGGAGAAGTAAGTCAGAAAGTGAAAAAAAATACTATATATTAACACATATATGTGGAATCCAGAAAAATGGTATCAATGATCTTATTATTTACAAAACAGAAATAAAGACACAGATGTAGAGGATAAAAACGTATGGATATCATAGGGGGAAAGGGGGTGGAATGAATTGGGAGATTGGGATTGATATATATATATATATATATATATATATATACNGAATCCAGAAAAATGGTATCAATGATCTTATTATTTACAAAACAGAAATAAAGACACAGATGTAGAGGATAAAAACGTATGGATATCATAGGGGGAAAGGGGGTGGAATGAATTGGGAGATTGGGATTGATATATATATATATATATATATATATATATACTATTGATACTATGTATAAAATAGGTAACTAATGAGAACCCATTGTATAGCACAGGGAATTCTACTCAATGCTCTGTGGTGACCTAAATAGAAGGAAATCCAAAAAAGAGGAGAATGCAAAAAAGAGCTATATGTATACATATAGCTTATTCACTTTGCTATACAACAGAAACTAACACAACACTATAAAGCAATTATACTCCAATAAAAATTAACAGAGAAAAGATATATAAACCCAATTGAAGTTGCAACACTGAATAACTAAAACAGAACAAAAAGAAGTTTTTATCAAATAATATAAATAATGACTATTAACATGAATAAGCACATTACTCTAGGGATGAAACACAGCAGAAGGGAAACGGCCAGTGAAGTCTCATCATGTATTTACATACCAAAGTTAAAAAAAAAAGAAAAAAGCATGAAGGTAGGCCTGGAGAAGAAAGACTGAGTTAGGAATATGTAATTACTTTCAAATGTCTGGAGGGATTGTGGGTAGCAAGGAGACTCAATCTAGTCTTTGTGAATCCAGGAGGGACAGAATCAATGGGAGAATGTAGCAGGCTTCACGTCACATAGTGGAAAAGTGGATGAGAGGTATCCTTATGGTAGGCTGCCCTGATGGCTCAGACAGTAAAGAATCTGCCTGCAATGCAGGAGACCCAGGTTTGATCCCTGGGTCAGGAAGAATCCCTGGAGAAGGGAGTGACAACCCAGTCCAGTATTTTTGCCTGGAGAATTCCATGGGCAGAGGAGCCTGGCAGGCACAGCCGGACACGACTAAGTGGTGCACACACCCACTCACACCCTTACGGCACCTGCTCAGGACACACACACACACACACCCTCTTATGGCACCTGCTCAGGGCTAAGCTTTCCTGCATGGGAGGTTCAGGCAGAGGCCAGGTCGCTTCCTCCTGGTGATGCTGAAGACGTCTACAAAGGCAAACTAAGTCGCCTGCTGCCTCTGCGCTGCACCTCAGCCAAGGTCCCAGGGAGACGCTGGCAGAGGCACCACAGCCGCGCTTTAGGAGGAAAGCATGAGTGGTGTTTTGAGTTGAGATGTGTCTGCCTCCCCAGAACAAGGAGGTGGTGCGTCTCTGCTGGGTGCTAGTGAGAAGGTGTGAGCCCAACAAGGCAGGCGGAGATCAACACTGAGAACCGAACACTGTACTGCAGTAGAAAGCCAAGGGAGAAGCCACTAGACAGAGCAGGCCATCCATCCTCCACCGCTCCTCAAAGCCAAAGCCTTGATGGCTCCTGCACCCAAGACTTCCAGGCAGGCATAAAAGGCTCTCTCCAAAATCCAAGAAAGCATCTGTACTTCCTCGATTGGCAGCTGGGAGGAAGGGCTCTTTTTCTCCAGTGGCGCTAGTTAAATTCTTGGCACTGCTGGGTGAGAGCAAAGGAACTGTCCCCGTTAAAAGGCAGTGCCCGAGACTCCCCTGCCTACCTGCNGAGACTTCACTTTCACTTTTCACTTTCATGCATTGGAGAAGGAAATGGCAACCCACTCCAGTATTCTTGCCTGGAGAATCCCAGGGAAGGGGGAGCCTGGTGGGCTGCCGTCTATGGGGTCGCACAGAGTCGGACACGACTGAAGCAACTTAGCAGCAGCAGCAGCACACCTTTATTTCCTCTTTCCTTTAACCTTTAGGATTCTCTGAAAGTGATAAAGGCTCTCAGCTGAGCACCCTTCTATTTCTCTTGAGAACAGAGAGCGGGACCACCCTTCTATACCACCTGCTCCTTCTTATTTGCAGGCTGACTTTGAGCTTTCTCAGATCTAATACCCTCATTCCCATCACAGTGACACTGGCACAGTTTGCATGAGTCACTGGGATCTTTAAATACAATGGAGAGAGTGGCTTGCTGGAAAATGTTAATTTCATTGAAGAGCAGAGTTTACCTTTAATAGAGTTTGCATATATAACATAAATCCACTCAGGGAAGGAAGCCCTCTTCTCCCTAATTGCTTTACACATTTCAGGGGTATATATAAAATACAGTCTGTCACTTGTTATTAATTTTAAGAAAACAGAATCAATTCTGAAAGTCAACAATTTTGATTCAACAACAATAAGAACAAAAATCTGATGCGATAGAGCTTGGGAAAGGATGAATACAGCCACATGGATCTTGGTTATTGATCAAGTGCTTTTATTCTGCTCTTCACAGATTTAGGGAGAACCTACTGTGTCGTACATCTCTTGCTGAGGACTGGTGGGTGGAGATGGCAGCGTATCATGAAGCCTGGGTGTTTGTCCTTGTACTCAGAGATGCCTGGGAGCGAGTGCCAGACACATAAATGACTGAAAGAGGGGCTGAAACGCTGAGTGTGGGGAGGGTTTGGGCATCCTCTGCAGCTTTCAGAGCTGGGTGTGAGGAGGCCTGGGAACCAGGTGGCCGGTTGGTTAGCTGGCTGGACATGCACCTGATGCTTTGCAGTTAAATCCACTTTCCCTCCTATTGTCGCTTTCGAGTCTGCTAAGAAGGGCCTTGGTTTCTAATGGAGCCAGCTCAGTGTCATACCAGAGTTCTCTTTACCACATGTCGACTCATTATGTTTTTGAGAGGCGAGGAGGAAGCCCATGGAATTCTCTCCACTACTGTGGTCAGTCTACATGGGCTCCTGTGTGTTAAGAAAGGCTAAAATAGGACAAAGGTGCATCTACAACAGGGAAGGAGGCATGCTATGCCTATTTTTTTTCTTAAAATGTATTTAGTCTTTTTGGCTGCACTGGGTCTTCGTTGCTGCGCACTGGCTTTCTCTAGATGTGATGGGCAGGGGCTACTCTCCAGTTGCAGGGTGTGGGCTTCTCATTGCGGCGGCTTCTCTTGTTGTGGCTTGAGGGCTCTAGGCTCAGTAGCTGTGGCAAACAGGTGCAGCATGAGGGATCTTCTTGGACCAGGGATAGAACCCGTGTCCCCAGCACGGGCAGGCGGATTCTTAACCACTGGACCACCAGGGAAGCCCCATGTTATGCTTTTTTAAAATGATGCCATCTGGCTCTTAACCACTTATAAAGGAGCCACAAGGAGTCCTGACTTCCTGAATCTGGAGGAGGGGTTGGGGATATGCTTTGGGACGGTATCAACCTTGGGAAACTTCCATACTGACTCCGTTTGCTTCACATTGTCCTCCCTGGAACCAACCTGCCCTGCCTGCAGCCCTTTATCGTCCTACCCACCAACCTCGTTCTGAGAGAAAGGGTGCTGCTGCTCTGCGCACGTGTTGCTGGGGGAGGCCCGTTTAGTCAGCAGGGCCTCCCGTGGCCCCAGATCACTCCTGGCCTGGGACCAAGGAAGATGAGAGAAACACAACAGCGCAGTGAAACTTTCAACTTCAACAGAAAGGATTGTTCCTTATTCTAAAATAGTGTATCTCTTGCTTTCGGGGTGTTAAGAATAATAATAAAATATGACATAAAAGGCGTCAAGTGCTTCTGTGTCAGGCTCTCAAGTGTCTTATCTACATTATATCATTTACTCTCTCAATCATCCTGGTGAGGAAGGTAGTGTTACAACCATTTCCATTTGACAATGAGGAAACTGAGGCAGAAAGAAAGTGAAAGTGTTAGTCACTCACTTGTGTCCTACTGTTTGTGACCACATGGACTGTAGCCCGCCAGGCTCCTCCGTCCATGGGATTTTCCAGGCAGGAATACTGGAGTGGGTTGCCATTTCCTTTTCCAGGGGAGCTTCCTGACCCAGGGATTGAACCCTGGTCTCCTGCATTGTAGGCAGACTCTTTACTGTCTGAGCCACCAGAGAAGCCCTAATTGAGGCAGAGACGTTATTTAAATTTCCGAGATTCAAACAGATCACTAGTCAATAGTATCATCGAAATCTGAATGACTCCATAACTCTTAATCACTACACTATTTTTATGAGGTAATGGTACATGATATTTAGAATTAAAAGAAAAATTTCTTCTTAGTAATGCACAAAGTTAGCTACTTAACTATGTAGCCTCTTACGATGAAGACAAGCCTTTTTTTTTAAACTTGCTTGTGAAATCCTAAAGCCTAAAGACTTTGTGAGTCCTAAATCTAAAAGTAGAGTCATCTGATAGCGAACTATGCATGCATACCATCGTGGGGTCAGCTGCGACGTCCCTTCACACAAACAGCAGGGGATCTGTCAGCTCGGGGGCATCGTTCATTGAGATTTGTTCACTGAGGTTTGTTCTCTGAGATTCTACTGAATATATTACCAGCAGAGGAAAGAGTGCAGGCTCTGGAGTCAAACCACCTCAAACCCTAATCCTTAACTGACTAGCCTTGTGACCCTGGTTATCCCCCTTGATCTCTTGGTGGTCCAGTTTACCTCTGTATGAAAATAGGCATTACTCTGCTGCTGCTGCTGTTTAGTTGCTCAGTCATGTCTGACTCTTGCTTACCCCAGGGATGGCAGCCTGCCAGGCTCCTCTGTCCATGGGATTCTTCAAGTAAGAGTACAGGGGTGGGTAGCCATTTCCTTCTCCAAGGCATTACCTATTTTGTAAAGTTGTCATAAGAATTAAGTAAAGTACTTATAACTGTGCCCGGGACATAGTGAGCCCAATAAATGTAGGCACACATCGCCACCATTACTGCTGTTGTAATCATCACCACCATCATCACCACCATCATCACCACCATCATCACCACCATCATCACCACCATCACACTAGGTGCTCACAGGTAATGGCAAAATGTAGCAATGTTGTTCTCTGAGTTCCTATTTAAAAAGCAATAAAAGCTCATATTCCTGGCAACCTCCAGATATCACATCTTCCACATGTTTGCCTTGCTGAAAAATCTCAACTGTAAAGAAATCTCTTCATTGACTTTTCCCAAAGTGCCATCTCTTTCAGGATCAGAAAGCAGTTCTTGGGACTCCTAAACAGGTGCAGACAAAAGGCCCCTTAAAGTCATTTCAGTCAAGCCCTTGCTGAACACTAGTGTGTCTATGTCTGTGTGCGCTAAGCCACTTCAGCCTTGCCTGACTCTTTGTGACCCACGTGCTATAGCCCACCAGGTTCCTGTGTTCATGGGATTCTCCAGGCAAGGATACAGGAGTGAGTTACCAGCTCCTCCTCCAGGGAATCTTCCCGCGCAGGGATCACACCTGTGTCTCCTGCATTGTCAGGCAGGTTATTTACCATTAGCACCACCTGGGAAGTCTAGAACACGAGTAAACCTGCTCCATCACTGAAGATCCAAAAGGACAGAGTACCAGGAGCTTCTCACCTTGCAGGCCAGGAGCAGTGGACGTGAGACTTTCCTCTCAGTGGGTCATCTCTTTGAGTCCTACTCTATATCCACCCTACCAGGCTCCCAGTTCCTAGCATCACAAAGACAGTCTGACTTTGTTCACTGCCACTCACTGTTCTCCAGACACGTGTGCAGAGCAGATCAGAACTAGGGTTCCAGTGACTCCACCTGAGGAGGCCCACTGCTGTAGGATGCTCAGCTTGCCCATCACTTCCAACTTGGCTGCTGCCAAAGGCCCATCCTGGACTGGCAGGAGGCAGCAGCTACCACAGCCCAGCTCCCTGCTGGTTCCCATGTGACTTTCAGCTCCAGCCCAGGAATAAGCCTATAGTGGAAAATTCTAGGCAGCATGAGAGGTGGCAAAGAAATGTCAGGAAGACAAGGAAGCCTAATCTCTCTGAGGCAGATGGTTGAAGAAATGGGCCCCAACTGGGTCACGCCCCCTGTATCCCCGGTTGTCCCTTCCCACACGGACTCTGGACCAGCCACATGACTTGCTCTGGTCACAGGTAGAGCATCGAGGTGTCATCAGTTGAACTTGAAAAATACTTGTGCACTGGGGCCTGTCCCTCTTGCTGCTCCGAGAACCATGTGATCGCATGGACTGAAGCCTGACTTAGCTCACTAAAAGATGAGAGATCACAGGGATCAGAGAGAAGCTGCTCAGCTGGGACCTCATCCCCCAGACCAAGCAGTCTGTCAATCATCAGACATGGGTGGAGGCCTCCTGGAGTAGCCAACCCCAGCTGACCACAGATGACTGAGAGGCCAGCAGAGAATAAGCCAGATGGTTCAGATAAGTACAATCACCCACTTGACCCAAAGACTTGTGAGTCATATAAAACAGTCACTAAGTTTCGGGGTGGGTTGTTCGTCCAATACTCTGGCCACCTGATGCGAAGAGCTGACTCATTGGAAAAGACACTGATGCTGGAACAGCTTGAGGGCAAGAGGATAAGAGGGTGACAGAGGATGAGATGACTAGCTGGCATCACTGACTCAATGGATGTGAGTTTGAGCAAAATCCAGGAGATGGTGAAGGACAGGGAAGCCTGAGCTACTGCAGTCCATGGGGTTGCAAAGAGTCAGACACGACTGAGCAACTGAACAACAACAACAATAACAACAAGGTTGTTTGTAACAAAAAGTAACCGATACCATCCCCTTTAATCCCCAGTTACAGGATCAGCTGTCTGCAGCCTGCTGACTTCCAAGGATGGTACCACCAAGCTTCCCGTATGCCTTGGTTCCTACAGGGCACCCAACTCTAGGCCTCAAGTGGTGTCTCCCCAAAACAACAACAGGAGAAGAAAGATTGTCAGTGCATGATGGTAAGTGTGTGTTAGGGCAGGGGCCGGGTGGTGGGAATGAAAGGGCCAGTCCAGTGAGAAAGGTGGGGAGAAAGAAACTGACCGGAGACAGCATGCCCCACTGAACACAGAGGCAAACCCCCTCCCCCTCCCCCGGGGGCCCCTTCTGCTACTGGCGAAGAGAAGCCATAAGAGCAGCGAGCGTGAGGAAGTGGCCAGGCTAATTTTCACGCTCGGGCTGGGGGCTGGGGACGAGGGAGTGGCGAGAACCACCAAGCGCATCTTGCAGAAGCCACAGCCCAAATCCTCGTCTGCTCTGCTCAAAGTAATTCTACATGGTTAGGAAAAAAAGAAAGGCTTGAGCATAAGGTTTCTATCTGCGCTGCACAGAAGCTGATTAAAAATGCTAACTACCATGATTGTCCAACCACCAGACGCTCCCCAGAGACCTGTGCTCACAGATGGTGATTAGTTTGGGATGGCCAGAACATTCACCGGTACCATGCTGCTGTAACACCCACAGACTATCTGTCACACTCCCAGGAGGCTGTTAAAGCCTGTTTACTTCATACAGTTAACTTGAACCATAAGCTGCACAAGCCTCTTTGATACAATTTTAATCACCCTCCTCATAAACCCCTAACACTCTCCAGCCTGGATATGCATTTGCACACAGCTCAGCATAGAACTCCCCTTGGAATTCTGCAGCCAGTGACACCCCTGCCCCACCTCGCAGGCCCTGAGATGGATGCCCCCTTGCTGCAGACCCTGTAGAAGCCCCTCCCTGATTCACCCATCCGAATTAGGGCTTCCTGGCGCCGTCATATATCACAGCTCCCACTGGAAATTGGGTGATAAAAGATCGATACCGGGACCTTGTAACAAATGTTCCAACAGTGAAACTGCAAGCTACTGTTTATCTTTTCCAGAACATATTTTCTTCCCCCCAAGCAAATTCTAATTTTCTAGACTGACCCCGGCTATCCTCTCTGATATTTATTTATTTGGAAAGCAGAAATAAGTGAGGTCCTGGAGACAGTGTCTGAATGGACACAAAGCCCTGTTTAATCACTGCCCTTGGGAACCCTGGTCACTGCCTCCCCGCCCGCACGCCCTGGCCCTCTTCCAGATTCGACCACTTCGCAGCATCCCCCACCCTGCCGGCTGGCAGCCTGTTCTCTGGCAAGGCTTTGGGCACGGAAGCTGTGACATTCAGCAGATATGCCAATAGTAAGAAGGACAGCCTGTGAGGAGAGGCAGGAGCCCCTTTCGAGCAAGTTTATGTGGATTCTGTGTGATCTGACATTTCTTTTATAGGTGGGGTTGGTCTGGTGTCTCGAGGCTCCTCTCCATAGAAAAGGTGAGGGTCTGACCATGGAGGAGGACTCACTTCTGGGTTCAGCTCTGGAGAAGGCACAGCTCTGCCAGGTCTGTGTGGCTTGCCACGCTGCCTCACTGTTTTCATCTGTAAAATGGGAGCATCTCTCTCCGTTCTGCCCAGCCCACATGATTGCTGTGTGAATCGAATGAAAAAATTATTTGTGAAGGGACTCTACTAACATTTTTTAAAAAGTTTTTAAAATGTGCATTCTGCTGCTCTTGCTGAACTTTGGTTCTTTATTCTCTTTTCCAGGAAAGTGAAGACAGCATCCGGAGGAAATTGCAGAGTAGTTCAGTTTGTGATATTGGGGTTTTCTATGCTTTCCAACTCAAGGGTCTGCCCACGAGAGGCAGCTTCTCTGTGTGTCTGTGGTATCTTGGATCCGAGAGGCTCTGGGCCCTTTTGTGGGCTGGTTGGTGAGTGCTGTCTGGAAGCGCTCCTGTTTCTCCGTCAGAGAGCATGGCAGGGTTTACACGTGGCTGTGGCTTATGAATGAGGTGATTCTTTAGATAAATAAACAGTATTTGAGGAGAAGTTTTCTGGTTGCTGTTACCTCCTCTTCTTGGCTTGCCCATCCTTGCTTTCCTCTTCTCTCTTTTTGAACCTGGGGCTCAACACTCCTTTCTAGATGGCACATTCTAGAACACCACTTAAACTGTTGACCCCTGTTGAGCTTCCCATTTCCAGGCCTTATTCTACACACAGCATATTAAAAAGCAGAGACATCACTTTGCCGACAAAAGTCCATATCACTATGGTTTTACCAGTAGTCATGTACGGATGTGAGAATTGGACCACAAAGAAGACTGAGTGCCGAAAAACTGATGCTTTTAAACTTGTGTGCACCTGTGGTGGATTCGTGTCGATGTATGGCAAACCCAATAGAGTATTGTAAAGTTAAATTTAAAAATAAATAAATTAAAAAATAATAATAAATAAAAAATAAAAAAAATAAAAAAATAAAAAATACTGTAATACACACACAAAAAAACCATTGAATTGTATCCTTTAGATGGATGAATTGTATGGTATATGAATTATATCTCAGCAAAACTATTTAAAAAAAACCAACAAAAAAAAAATAAATAAACTGTGGTTTAAAAGAGAAGACTGTTGAGAGTCCCTTGGGCTGCAAGGAGATCAAACCAGTCAATCCTAAAGGAAATCAGTCCTGAATATTCATTAGAAGGACTGATGCTGAAGCTGAAGCTACAATACTTTGGCCACCTGATNTGCCACGCTGCCTCACTGTTTTCATCTGTAAAATGGGAGCATCTCTCTCCGTTCTGCCCAGCCCACACGATTGCTGTGTGAATCGAATGAAAAAATTATTTGTGAAGGGACTCTACTAACATTTTTTAAAAAGTTTTTAAAATGTGCATTCTGCTGCTCTTGCTGAACTTTGGTTCTTTATTCTCTTTTCCAGGAAAGTGAAGACAGCATCCGGAGGAAATTGCAGAGTAGTTCAGTTTGTGATATTGGGGTTTTCTATGCTTTCCAACTCAAGGGTCTGCCCACGAGAGGCAGCTTCTCTGTGTGTCTGTGGTATCTTGGATCCGAGAGGCTCTGGGCCCTTTTGTGGGCTGGTTGGTGAGTGCTGTCTGGAAGCGCTCCTGTTTCTCCGTCAGAGAGCATGGCAGGGTTTACACGTGGCTGTGGCTTATGAATGAGGTGATTCTTTAGATAAATAAACAGTATTTGAGGAGAAGTTTTCTGGTTGCTGTTACCTCCTCTTCTTGGCTTGCCCATCCTTGCTTTCCTCTTCTCTCTTTTTGAACCTGGGGCTCAACACTCCTTTCTAGATGGCACATTCTAGAACACCACTTAAACTGTTGACCCCTGTTGAGCTTCCCATTTCCAGGCCTTATTCTACACACAGCATATTAAAAAGCAGAGACATCACTTTGCCGACAAAAGTCCATATCACTATGGTTTTACCAGTAGTCATGTACGGATGTGAGAATTGGACCACAAAGAAGACTGAGTGCCGAAAAACTGATGCTTTTAAACTTGTGTGCACCTGTGGTGGATTCGTGTCGATGTATGGCAAACCCAATAGAGTATTGTAAAGTTAAATTTAAAAATAAATAAATTAAAAAATAATAATAAATAAAAAATAAAAAAAATAAAAAAATAAAAAATACTGTAATACACACACAAAAAAACCATTGAATTGTATCCTTTAGATGGATGAATTGTATGGTATATGAATTATATCTCAGCAAAACTATTTAAAAAAAACCAACAAAAAAAAAATAAATAAACTGTGGTTTAAAAGAGAAGACTGTTGAGAGTCCCTTGGGCTGCAAGGAGATCAAACCAGTCAATCCTAAAGGAAATCAGTCCTGAATATTCATTAGAAGGACTGATGCTGAAGCTGAAGCTACAATACTTTGGCCACCTGATTCAAAGTGCTGAGTCACTGGAAAAGACCCTGATGCTGGGAAAGATTGAAGACAGGAGAAGAAGGGGGCGACAGAGGATGAGATGGTTGGATGGCATCACTGACTCAATGGACATGAGTTTGAGCAAACTCTGGGAGATAGTGAAGGACAAGGAAGCCTGGTGTGCTACAGTGCTTGGGGTTGCAGAGAGTGGGACACGACTTAGTAAACAATTATACACACATCTCTGGTTTTAGGAAACAAAAGTGATTTGCATGTCAGGTTATATCTATAAAATACATTTTATTATCATTATTTTAAAAATACATTGATTATTTATTTTTCGCCGTGCTGGGTCCTTATTGCTGCACTTGGGCTTTTTCTAGATGCAGCGTTCAGGGACTACTCTTCGCTGTGGTGTGTGGGCTTTGATTGTGGTGGTTTCTTTTGTTGCGGAGCACGCAGGCTCAGGGAATGTGGGGCACGGGCTCAGCTGCCCCCTGGCACAGGGGGTCTTCCTGGACCAGGGACCAACCCCGTGTGCTCTGCACTGGCACGCAGACGAAGCACAGGATTGCCACTGCAGCCTCACGCTGCTCCTCACTGGCGCCCACCACACAGGAAGGCTCATGCTCTGGTCTCCCCCTCCCTCGCTGAGCCACAGGCACAAGTTGCACAGGGCGGCGCCTGCCCGGGACCCCCACAAGCCTTTCCTCTCAGCAACGACCAGGGTTTCCCGTGTCCTGCTCGTTTCCATTCTCTCCTTCTCCCCACAGACATCGGGATTCCTTCTCTGTGGGGAATCCAGGGCCACAGCCCATTACTGCTCTGGGAACCTGTCCTCCTGGGCAGTTACTACATAATCGTATCATCTTTCTCTTTTCTGATCATCTCACATTCCGGTCAAAAAGCTCCTTAAAATTCAAGAGAACGTCAGACTCCCTTTAGGGAATTAGTGGACTATCTGTATCATTCATCCTCCACATTCAAAACTATGTGCTTAGAACAAGGCTAACTGAGGCAGATTGGTTAGGAGCAGTTCCATTTCTCTTCAAAGGGAAATATAAAACTCGGCTTGGAACCTAGCTCTGGACCCCAGAACCCCTCCTACTGTGTCTCTCGGTTTTAAATCTAGATGTCATTGGTTACATAAAAGCCCTGCTTCCTGTCCTAGCAGAAAGACAAACTGTGGTGAACACAGCAACCATCGCAGTCTCAAGTGTCACGGTATCGTGTTAATACTGCTACCTTAGGTTGTCATAACAACCTCTCCGTACAGTTTAACACCCAGAAGCCCATTTCTACTGTTTACATTTAGTGCTATTTATGTAGGCCAGGGTTTTCTCCTTTCTCTTTTATATCCCCTTTTAAGAAAGAAAGAAGTGGTATAGGTACAGCAAAGTGAGAAATGTATTTCCCTCCATTTGCACTACCTCTTCAGGTAAAGAAGGACATCTTTTTTCTTGGTGAGCAAAAGGTACAGAAGAATGCAAACGCGAGAAGAGTTTCTAGGATTTGACAAAATAACTATTACGTTGAGTGCTAAGCTGCTTTAGTCATGACAACTCTTTGTGACTCTATGGACCTGTAGCCTGCCAGGCTCCTCTGTCCATGTGATTCTCCAGAAAAAAATACTAGAGTGGGTTGCTATGCCCTCCTCCAGGGGATCTTCCCGACACAGGGATTGAACACAGGTCTCCCGCATTGCAGGTGGATTCTTTACCATCTGAGCCACCAGGGGAGCCTGAACTATTATGCTGACCTATATCTAAAATTGTTGAGTAAACAGTATGAGCAGTTATTACAGCTAAGTGACTGTGCCCTTGAAATACTGAGGGACTGAGTGGCGAGTTCAACCAAAAAAAAAAAACCAAACAAACAGAAAAACCTAAAAGCACTGAGCAGCTCCAATGTGAGGAAAGACAGTTCATCACACTTTGCTGGAGGGAGTGGATTTTCACTCCTACCACTGAGCGGAAGCCTCAAGCATGGGACCGTGCCCAGTCACCCAGAGTGCACTGAGTGTTTTAGCATGAGCTGATGTCTGCTGGCCCCGGTGCACAGCACTCTAGAGCATGAGGGAATCTGCAGAGGCCACTGAGACTCTGTCATCTTGATGGATTTCTGGAGAGGAAGAGACTGGAGAAACGGAGACAAATGGGAGCAAATAGGGAAGCCCAGGAATCGCACCCAGCTGCCTTGACCTCCATTCTAGGAAGGATCTGAAATTGACTCTGTGAAAATATGCTGAAAAGTCAGAAGCATTCAGGATATGTGTCTTGGGAAGACACATCCCATTCATGTCAATGAACAATGACCGAGTGCCGCCTGTATGCAGATCCCAGTGCCAGGGTCTGGGCTGACCGGCGACAAGGATGGAGTGAGACCAGTAAGTGGTCGGTGAGGGTCGGGGAATGGGAGAGAGGAAGGTAGGAACTCTAAAACACCAATAAAGATGATGGAGGCACGTCCTGAGAGGTACAGAAGGAAATGGGGAAACAGGCCCGGAGTGGTAGGAGATGGCTGAGCAGTCGAGGAAGCTTCGAAAGTGAGATGGGACAAAGGTGGGATCTTGAAGCTGTACCGAATATTTTCCACTGGTAAGAAGTGGGTGAAGGGCTGAAAGGACACCCTGGGGAGACGTGGGTAGAGAGTGTGGAGGGTTCAGCGATGGTGAGCAGGGATCTGGCACGCAAGGATAGGCCCTCTCCTGTGAGTTAGCCGTGCCTCTGAGGAGATGCCCAAGAGAGAAGTTGAGGTCTGAGCTATGAGAGCAGAAAGGTTGACAGACCCTCCCAAGAGAAAAGCGACAAAACTGAGTGGCTCAGGAGACGACGGAAACAAAGGGGAGCAAGAAGCGCATGGACTGTGATCTTCCTCTCAGACCAGACTCAGCAGAACAGCTCTCCCAGACCAGGACCCAGAGGTTGTGCGTCACAGACCCACCACTCCTGTGCTGGGGATTCCAGCAGGATCTGAGCCTCGTCCACCAGGAGATGAACTGGAAGGGCCGGGGCCGCCTGCCAGGCGCTCCGGTATCTGCCTCTGGGCTCCCTCTGTGGGCACCTGAGGCTTGATGTCCTCCTCTCCTCACTTGAATGCCCTCCTCCAAGCCGTGCTCTGTGCTCTGTGGATTTCTACTCCAAGAACTATCTTGTCCACAGAGTAGGTCCCTTTCCTCCCCCAGGCAGGACTTTTCAATCCCTTTTCCAGTCTGTTTGAGTCTCACCAAATCTCAATGATATTTTCAAGGTCATATTTACCATGCTAGGCTTCAAAAATCATGATCATTTTGATTTTCCCAGGCTCTGAATGGCACTTAGTCCTAATAACATTTTTTATCTTGGGTGTCACTAGGCTTCACCCATGCTGTGCTTTTTCTTTCTCTTTCAAACCGATAATCTCCAGGCCCCTTTATTTTAACTAGTTTTGTAGTGCTTGACTTTTAAAAGCCTTTTCCTGGGTGCTTCTCCCCATTCCTTCCTCCACATTCACTTTAAAGTCATTGTGAGCAGATCAGCTGGTATCTGGGAAGAAATACTTACCATCTGCATGTGACAGAATCCCTTGAGTTGCCTTTTGACATTTCTGAACTTGAGTGCATGCATTCATTGCTCCATTCATTCAACAAATAACACCAGTCACCTTCACTGGGTGGCATTATGCTAAAGGGCAAGCAAGGGGACTTCCCTGGCAGTCCAGGGGTTACGGTTCAATCCCTGGCTGGGGAATTAAGACTCCACATAACTACTTGACATGGCCAAAAGGCTTTAAAAAAAAAGGTGAGCCAAAGAGGACATGGCCTCCTGGAACTTCCAGTATACAAGGGGCAGCAACCTAACCAATGAAAGCCTGCAACCATGATAAGTGTCCTGAGGAAGAGGAATTATGCGAGTGGATAGGAGAAGAAGACACAGTTCCACTAGGAGAGTTGTGGAAAAGCAGGATCAGATGCCTCAGGAAGGGGGAAAGCCCCTTCCCCAGAAGAGAGGCTTTCCAGGTGGCTCAGATGATAAAGAATCAGCCTGTAATGCCGGAGACCCAGGTTTGATCTCTGGGTCAGGAAGATCCCCTGGAGAAGGGGATAGCAACTCACTCCAGTATCCCTGCCTGGGAAATCCCATGGACAGAGGAGCCTGGCGGGCTACAGTCCATGGGGTCACAAGAGTCAGATACGGCTAAGTGACTAACACTTTCACTTTTTTCATGTGACCGTCTGCCAGGGAAGCTGTGGAAGAAATTCTGTGAAGACTGGGATGCTGGGAAAAATAACTTCGGGGCCCTTTCCATCTTGAAGATGCTCTGATTCTATAAGCAGGACCAACCAAGAGGGAAAAGAACAGTGCGATTTGTGAAAATGCCCTCACTCGCAAGCCAGGCTCTCAACATACCCTTCCCCACCTCCATCTCACCAGCTGATATAAAGCTTCATCACTCTCTCTACTTAAGCTCTTATCCAGGTGCCCACCCTGGCCTATAAACTACAGGAGAAAGCCTCCAGGAGTGAGCACTCTCATAGACACCATATATTGAGCAATTCCTACTGATGTGAATCATTTGTTTGAGAGGAAGAGTAAAACCTGTTAAAGGGACTTTAGGGGATTACTCTTCCTATATTAACAACCCATTAACATTTAATGAACTGGGATGATGGTCAAGGCAATGTGAAGCCATGTGACAGCTGAGAAGCTGGGTGGACGTCCACACAACAAATTCACAAAGTACTTGCCTGATGCTTTTGGCTTCTCCGGGCATCTTGGTCAACCCCATACTTCTGTGTGAAAAAGAAAAGGCCTCTGGGTTCCAGATGTTTTCTGTTGCAGAAATGCAGGCCAGAGCCCTTCCACCAGCTAACATCGGCTTGCGGGCCTGAAATGCACCAAGCTGGACATTTACAGATGCTGACGAGGCCCTTGGATGCCAACAAGCCCAACAGCTACTTTCACTCTTCGTTCTGATCCTCTCACACACACACCCCTGAGCTGCCACATGGTGGAAGCGATTTCACCCACAGTAAGTCACGGCTTCCTCAGGCCTCAGGAAAGCGTGAAGACTGGATCTTCAATGTAGCTCCTTTCTGCTTATTATTTTCTCTTCCCCATTACAGCTCTTCCTCACAGACCCTAACATACAGTAGTGTCAACAGATAAATGGTCTTGGCACTTGTGGTCAGAAAGAATGGTTCGGTAGTAACTAGTGAAAACTGAAATTCTAGACTTGCCTCCATGTGTAACTGGCTTGTTCGAATAACTTCATTGAGCAGATGCATTCATTTAATGTCTTAAGGTACATTTTTGGAGCTAGCTGATCTGCCAGGTCTACCAAGAAATGATGTCACTTAGTATCTTGCGAAGGAATTACAGAGTATCTACTGCTGGAAGTCAGGAACAGCTAGAAATCTAGGCTGGAAACATTCTGGCCACAGACTAGAGCAATGATTCACCGTCTTTTGCCTGGAACAACTCAGATAACAGGCTTCCCTGATGTCTCAGCGGCTAAAGAATCTGCCTGCAATGCAGGAGACACAGGAAACTTGGGTTCAATCCCTGGATCAGGAAGATTCCCTGGAGAAGGAAATAGCAACCCACTCCAGTATTCTTGCCTGGAAAATCCCATGGACAGAGGAGCCTGGCAGGCTACAGTCCAAAGGACTGCAAAGAGACGGAACATGACTGAGCGACTAAGCACTCACACACACAGGTAATGTTTCCACTACAGACTCTTTCTTGACCCACAGGTATCTCTCAAAGGATGCTAAAGAGGTAGGATAGACTCTATACTTTTTCAGCAATCGGATGTAACACCCTCTCTCTTGGCTCCACCCCTAACCAGGGTTGGGGTGACTGTGGTTGGGGCCTGCTGATCTAAGGTCTAGAATGCGGCTACGGGTGCTGGAGCAGACCCCCAAACTGATTCGCAAAGAGTCTGGATTTGCTTGCAAGTACCCCCGCAGTTGTTCTTAGGGAGAGGCAGAATGGCCTTCTGTGTAGGCAGGGGTCCAGTTTTCACAATAAGATGTCAACTTTACCACTTGCACTTCTGCTTTCTAAGGCATAAGGCTCTGCCCTGAGCCAGCAGCACAGAATACAAACACACCAGGCTCTTGTCAGAGAAGACAATCTCAAACTGTCTGCCATTCAACTCCTATCAAAAGCCCAGCTGAGAAAAGCAATATTTACAAAAGATTATTTGAAGGACAAGTAGTTCATCCATTCTTCGAAACACTCTAAATTCTATCCGTGGATCAAACCTGACCATCTCACAGCTTCACACAAGGGCCACAGTACTTTAGTCCCACACAGAACCGCTGTCACTGAATTGTATTTTAATGTCATACCATTTGCTCTTATCAAAAAATTACTAGAAGAAGCGGTCATAGAAGATCTGTTATTGCACTTGAGAAAGGCATTATTAACTACAGAAAATCCCATGTGAGAAAGTTATCTTGCAATGAAGCTTGAGAAGAAGCAGCTTGATTCTTGAAGAAACGATGGTCTCTTTTCTAAGTAATTTCATAGAGAATTGGACGTTGGCTGCCAGGAATCTCAGTGTCAAATCTGAAGCTCGGCTGAGGCTATTATATCGACCCTTCAGTTTTCTGTGTCTGTCATCTTGTTCTTCATCACTATTTTCTATGTTCACTGCTACTTATTTGATGCATTTTTTTTTTTAACAAACTGTGACAGAACTTATGACACCAGGTAACGACATAGATATGGAAAGAATGCCTAAGTGTCTCTGTTTATATAAATCCGGTGCCTATTGGGTTGTTATCACTTGATGGCAATTCCCTTCTTGATAGCAGTAATTGCTCTTGCTGTTCAGTCCCCAAGTCCTGTCTGACTCTCTGCGAGCCCACGGACTGTAGGCCCCCAGGCTCCTCTGTCCATGGGATTCTCCAGGCAAGAATACTGGGGTGGGGTGCCATTCCATTCTCCAGGAGCAGTAACTGTAGCCATAGCAATAATAATGCTAATAATCATAATCGAACTTATAATAAAGCTTTGTATCCTGTGTATATGGTCACTACAGAAAGACTGCACATCTTATTTTACTTAACCTCTCAATAACCCTCGAAGTTTGGTGCTATTAGCCTCATTTAACAGATGAGGAAACTCAGGCTCTAAGAGGGTAAGGGATCCGTCTGTTAAATACCTGGTAAAAGCAGAGTCACACTGCCTGCATCTGACTCCAAACAGCCACAGAAAGTCTCCGTGTTAACTTTAACGGGCCACTTAAAGGGAGTATAACAAAACTAAAACAACAAATGCTGCAGACAGACTGGGGCTTTTCTTCTTCCCTTCTTGGTATCATAGTAGAGCAGTGCATCAAAGACTGCCTATAGGTGCCTTCTCATGTCCTAATAGAGCCTGCAGGGAAAAGGTGATCTACAGTAGTATAAGGCAAAGACAGAAATGTATTTTGTTTTGTATTTATTTTCAAAATATTTATTTTGGTGCTATTGGTGCTCAGCTGCGTCTGGCTCTTGGCAGCCCCCTGGACTTTTATCTATTTATTTGGCTACGCCAGGTCTTCATTGGTACATGCAGTTGGGGCATGGGGGCTCTAGCTCCCTGATCAGGGATTGAACCTGGGCCCCTTGAATTGGGAGCAGGGAGTCTTGGCCACTGGACCACCAAGGAAGTCCCAGAAAGTGTATTTTGTAGGTATAACCAAGTCAAGAGTATAGGTAATATATGTTGACAAAAGCGAAAGAGCTGAACAAAGAACCATAAGCATCAGCAAAACACTGGAGTCTAAGGACTTTGAGAGATTTCCCACAAAGCCTGGCAGGCACCTCAGAGTTGCAGAGGACTCGACCCCCTCAGGAAATGCTGCTCTGACCTACAGAGATGTTTGGTCTCATATGGGCCAACCATCCACCATGAGGAGGCTGTCACAGTGATGTGACTGGCGTTCATATCGCAGAACGTCCTCCCTGCTTTCCACATCTCTTCACATGGTACGGCCCTTTGCCATCATATCTCCATTAGCTTTCAGTATAATCACCTACATGAGCTGAGAATACAGAGCCTGGCACTTGTTCTCCATTTAAGATACAAGGGTGAAAGTTAGGGACGTGTGTTCATTCATCCACTCAGTGACCAAACACCGAGCATCGATAGGCCTGGAAAACAGAGTTAGCAGACCTAAGACTGGGCAAAGACTGCTTAGATACGACACCAAAAGTACGTACCACGCAAGAAGAAAATGATCAATTGGACTTCATCAAAATTGACAACTTTGGGGCTTTGAAAGACACCATTAAGAAAATGAAAAGACTTATAGTCTGGGAGAAAATATATGCAAATCACATATTTTGAAAGAGTTTGTATCCATTATATGAAAAGAACAATTATAAACTTAAAATGGGTCAACTTTATAATTTTTAAATCCCACCTCAGGAAAGTTTTAAAAATATAAGGAATGAAACAGTGCCATTTGCAGAGATGTGGGTAGACCCAGAGACCGCCACACAGAGTGAAGTCAGAAAGAGAAAAATAAATTTCCGTATTATATCGCTTATATGTGGACTCTACAAAAATGGTATGGATGAACTTATATGCAAAGCAGAAGTAGATTCACAGGTGTAGGGAACAAACCTGAGGGTACCATATGGGGAAGCGGGGGTTGGGGGTGAATTAGAAGATTGGGATTGACACATACATACCCTTGATACTATAGATAACTAATGAGAACCTACTGTATAACACAGGGAACTCTATTCAGTGCTCTGTGGTGATGTAAATGGGAAGGAAATCTAAAAACAAGAGGGGATATATGTATGCAAATAGCTGATTCACTCTGCTGTACAGTGGAAACTAGCAAAGCATTGTAAAACAACTATACTCCAATACAAATTTTTTTTTTTAATGTATGCAGCCAATAGCCTCTTTTGGCAATTCATCCCTACTCTAATTTTTTCTTGGTCTTCAGCGGATGAGAACATCTAAGTGGGTTGAAGCTGGTCACAGGCAGTGGAGTGATACAGTAGAACCCTGCCAATGTTACCTTCTATGTCTTCAGGCAAGTTACAACCTCTCTAAGTCTCAATTTCTCCCAGTCTATAAAACACTGATAAGCTCTGTACCGCTTATCTAAGTGGGTTGTTGGGTGTAGCATATGGGATGTGAAGCTATCCATAAAGGGTTTTGTTTTTGTTGAGCTATTATGCCTGCTCTTGAGCCCTGGGACTTACATTAAAGTTAGTTCGCCGTGGTTAACACTCTGTTTATGTTCTCTATTAAATTCTAATTGAGTTTTAGTGGCATTCAGACATAGCTTTTATTCATTTTGCGATAGAGTGATTGGTTTTAGGCTCCAAGGCTGGGCTGGGGAGAAAAGACACGGCATCTCCGCTCAACATCCGTTCATTCAACATATTTTCAAAGGATGCAGCACAAGGGGATTCCCTGGTAGTCCAGTGGTTAGGACTCCATGCTTTCACTGCTGAGGGCACAGGTTCCACCCTTGGCTGGGGAACTAATGTAAGATCCTGCAAGCCATGTGGTGTGTCAAAAAAAAAAAACCCCAAAACCCAGTACCAAGATAAAACCTCAGGGGGCTCTCCCTTTCAAAATGTGAGACTTCTGGTCAAAAAAAGACATTAGTCCTGTTCTCCCAAAAGTTCTTGAACCAATAGACCTAAAATGCTCCTTAACTATATTCGAGTTTGTCCTTTGTCTTTTCAAAGACAAGTCCTTTGAATCCCAGAGTTCCCCATGACCTAGCTGATGCCACCTTTTTTTTTTTTTTTTGATACTGGAGGTTCCCAACAAATTTCAATTGGGAAAAAAGATATGGAGTTGATGTAAAAGAAAAAGAACAGGGCCAGAAAAGGTTTTGAGTGTGTGGATTTCTTTTTTCCCTAATGGAAAAAAGTCCCTAAGCAGTAAACTGTTGGTATGACATGTGGTGTATATTCTCTCCTCCAGAGTATCCCTTCTTCATTCATCCCTCTACAGCCATATAATTTAGCAAAATTATGAAAATCAACAATAAAACCCCCTAATCTTTACTCAACTTTCATATAACTTCTTTCTGTACTCTGCTTGCCCCAAAATGCTATATTTCAATTCTACAATCTTATTAAGATAAATATTGTGCAAAATACCCTTAAAAGCACATTTGGAGTCTTAGATTTAAAAATTAAAAAGAACATTAAAATAAATTCGGTGCAGGCTTTGCCAGATTGCTTCTAAATGCTCATTGTTATTATATTTCACACTAAGATGTTGACATGAACAAGGGAGCAAATAAAAGTACTGGTGATTCAAATATTTTATCAGCATTTCACAGAGAAAATATCTAACCAAGCAGCTATATTTTCATTTACTAAATCAGATGTGTAACTTTCATTTTATGCCTGTTCCTCTTTTCCATTTATGTATTTTTCTGGATTGATCTATGGCTTTTAAAACTTGAGAAAGTGAACACGTTCTATCATTGACTTAGCTGGACACAGATCACATGCAAGATACTCAGCAGTGCACCATTCCAGCTGGTTCTCTACTAATTCCTGCCAACCTCAAGTTGGGTTCTTTCCCGGATAGAAGAGACAGCAAGCATGGAAAGGTAGCTAGGATCTGTGAGCTCAGATTCAGGCAAGAGTCCACTAATCTGATACCACAAATCCCAGTCTACCTATATTGAAAACCCATTCTGACTCTTCTCTCATCACCATTCTAGGTCAGTCTGTTGCTGGGGGAGCCCTCTTGGGAATTACCTGGTGTTGGGCGCCTCATAGGACTTGGCATACACAGACTAAAGGCTCCTAGTCAAGGGTTGAGAGGACCCGGTTCTCTCTCGAGTTGTTACATATTTGCTGAGTGAACAAACTGCATTCTCAGTAAGGCTGTGTGATGCAGTACATAAGCCCAGGGATCCAGGAACGAAAACTGGGTTTGTTCTTACATCCCCTAGGACAGCAGAACCTGGTGGGCTGCCGTCTATGGGGTTGCACAGAGTTGGACACTACTGAAGCGACTTGGTAGCAGCAGCAGCAGCAGCTACTATTTATGACAGTGTGGCCTGGATCTCAGTTTTCTCACCTGTAGACAGAACTATACTTAATTATCTGTAAGGTGTCCTATAGCTATATAATTCTCTAACTCCCTCAACATAAATCCCCCTCGGTTTTTTTTTCCCCTTCATTTTAATCACAAAAAAGTTACACTTGATCAAACAATATAAAACTATTAGGTTGGGCAATATCAAATGGCTGATACTTGACCACTGTTGATCAGTAAACAGCAATTTCTAAAGGACCAACTTAGCGTTCAGTATGTATCCTAAGTGGAAGTCTACCCTTGTTGCTCAGGCATCACTCTGGCTTATATTAATAACTTATATTTGCACAGTGCTTTGAAAGTCTAAAAGTGCTTTCACGTGCATTATTTATATGCAGCAAACATTTCCTGAGGGCCTGCTATGTGCTTGGGGCTTTCAAGTATAATTTCTCATTTAATCCTTACAACAGCTGAGAAAGATGGGATATTCTGATGTACAGGGAGTGAAAACACTCAGGACAATGGGATGAAGTGTCCAAGGTTGCACAGTAGGTAAGTGAGAGCCGGGATTCACACTCAGCTCTTTCCACAAACTCCCCTCCCACTGGTCTTCCTCTTGTCCTAAGAACCCTGGAAACCACAATAACTTAATACTTTTAAGATGGGCAGGAAGAGGATATTTTCAGGCTGGCACTGATTTTCTCCCTTCTTTGCTTGCAGTACCATGCTTGAAACTGAAAATGGCAGATTCCTCCCCAATTCCTAATGGAGAAGCAAGATGCAGGTGTCTG
>SJYV01056333.1:4717156-4766058 GCA_006410875.1 Neotragus pygmaeus
CAGCTGAAGAGAACACCCTACCCCACCCTCAACCCCCCACCCCGGCCACCCTCGTTCCACCTGCTTCTCCAACACTGATGGGACTTCTGAGCTTGAGCTAGGTTGGAGTTTAAGTCTGGAAAAACAGAAAAAAGAAAGCTGGATGGTTGCAGAAAAGATCAAGTGCATCCAAGCACAGCAGTGTTCCTGGCTTTAAGTTTCGTGGTAACATGAAATGTTTTTAGGTTATCCTGGTGTCAAGGGAAGGCTCACAACAATCCAGCATCTTTGCACATCGTGGCCTGGATGACAGCGCTGGGAGGTGAAATGAAGAGGCACAAACACCCCCATCCCCCACAACAGCAGCAGCACTGGGGGAAGAGCAGTGAAGGAGCCAGGCCTCTGAGGGTGGGGCCCCTGAGGGTGATCTCTGCCACTTGTGAGTGCAACTCTGCAACTGATTACTGGCTACATAAATGCGGCCATCTCTTGTCCGAAGGACCCTGGGGGGCAATTTCCTCTCCTGTGGGCTCTGACTACAGATCTGGAGTGTTTGAGGCTCTAAGAGAAACTGCCAGGCTATTATGTAGGCCCAGAGGAAACAGACTATCCAGTTAAGTCCCCTGTTTCCATAAGGAAGCACATAATTCTAGAGCATTCTTCCTGTCCCCAGCCCCAACAACCCTGGTAACTACCCTGGGGGATGGCATTTGGATCATGTGCCCAATGCAAAAAGGAGCAACAAACAGAAAAACCCATCACTCTGCCAATACAGTCTTACTTACACACCATAATCATATACCCCGTACTAGCTCTAAAACATAGATACAGTAAATCTAAATGAGTAAGATAAAAATAAGTAGGGAAAGTAGTTCTAGATTTCCCCCTTCACATCTTGAATTATTTTCTTTCAAACACACACATCGGAAAGCATTGATTTATCTATGATTCAATAGACCACGCGTTTCTCTGAGTGTCTGAAATGATTGGCTAAAGCGGAAGAAATAAAAGGTCTGATAGGACAACCTGCAAAGGGTTCGAGTCTTCCAAGAGACTCTCCTTCACCCCGCCATGGATGGTGAAGAGGAATCCTTCTGACTTGAAGAGAGCCACATGTATGATTTCCTCTGTTTCTTGCCATTTCGAGAGATGTCAGATGTGGCTGTGATTTTTATGCTTTGCTCTGCTCCACATTCTCCATGTGTTGCTCATTTTTTTTTTTTTTACCATTTGCTTTGGGTTTCATGCCATTCTGTCGCATTTCCTCTGCATTCCTTTTCCCGGGCTTTTACTCCCACCTCAAGCTGCTGGTTCTTTTCAGAGCATCTTGTTACATGGTTAAGACAGAGAAAGGGAGCCACTCTTCAAAGCACAGGATGGAGAGGGGGCCACAGAAGGCATCTCACAGGCTGTGATGTGCTTACAGAATGAGAGGTGAGTGGGTTTTGTTTTTTTTAAGACTACCACTACCTCTAACATCTCTGGGGAGCTTGGAGCATGAGAGCAGCACTGCAGAGGGAGAAAAAGTGTGGCTGTGGCTCGGAACCTGCCAGGATTCCAGACCTCGGGCCATTCTTTAAACACATACTCGCTGTCTGCTTTTTGCAGGATGCTGTGTCTTTGGCTGCAGCCCTCCATGCTAATCAGGAAAGATGAGGACCACTAGGATCACTGCAAGGGTTCAGAAAGGGCCCCATTCAGCTTGTCAAGGAAACCAACTCACAGCTGGGGTCCTTCTCAACAGGCCCTATTTGAAAGTGAAAGGGAAAGTTGCTCAGTCCTGTCCGACTCTTTGCGACCCCACAGACTATACAGTCCATGGAATTCTCCAGGCCAGAATATTGGAGTGGGTAGCTTTTCCCTTCTCCAGGAGATCTTTCCAACCCAGGGATAGAACCCAGGTCTCCCGCATGGCAGGCAGAGGATTCTTTACCAGCTGAGCCACCAGAGAAGCCCAACCCTATCTGACTCCACTCTGAAATCTTTCCTTTTAAGGATTTTTGTTTGTTTGTTTGTTTAATGTAGATCTTTTTTTAAGTCTTTATTGAATTTGTTACAATATTGTTTCTGTTTTATGATTTTGTGGCCACATGGCATGTGGGGTCTTAGCTTCCCAACCAGAGACCAAACCCACATCCCTTGCATTGGAAGGCAAAGTCTTAACCACTGGACTGCCAGGAAGTTCCCCCAGATCCCCGTCGAAGTGGATTCCTTCTGCCATCGTCTCCGTCTAGACCTTGACCATAACCTCCCACCTTCCTCCGATCCAGGGGTCTGCAGGCTCACCCCACATGCTGATCATCCTACACCACAGCTTCTGCCAGCTAACTGCCTTCTTAAGTTAACCACCTTCTGTTTCCTCTTTCCCCTTACTAACCTCCATGGGTTCCCCACTGGTGACAGCAGCGATTCCCTAAATTTCTCTCTCCTGCCCTATATGCTGTCTAAAGAAGACCAAGACATTTTCATCAACGCCTGTGACCAAAGTGGTTCTCCCACTGGAGCTGGGGTGAGGAGGGCCTGACCTTCTGTCAGGACTAAATCAGGACTGACGGAGTGGTTTGTAGTTGGAAAAGGAGCTTTCTAAATGAGCACTCGAGCCNTCCTCTTTCCCCTTACTAACCTCCATGGGTTCCCCACTGGTGACAGCAGCGATTCCCTAAATTTCTCTCTCCTGCCCTATATGCTGTCTAAAGAAGACCAAGACATTTTCATCAACGCCTGTGACCAAAGTGGTTCTCCCACTGGAGCTGGGGTGAGGAGGGCCTGACCTTCTGTCAGGACTAAATCAGGACTGACGGAGTGGTTTGTAGTTGGAAAAGGAGCTTTCTAAATGAGCACTCGAGCCCCATCATAGTCTGACCCAATCCACCTTGCATGTCTGGGGGCCAATCCTCCTCGCATCCTCTTCCCCTCACCCTTAGTCTCCAGCCACAGTGGACATCAGACCAAGACTGAGGCACATCTTTGCCTTTGCACACGCTGTTCCCTGGACCTGGAGTTCCTCTAACCTTCCCTGCTCACATGGCTGAGCTCTCCCCGCTCCTCTGCCTCCCTTGGAGCCCACTCCTCCCAGGGGCCTCGGGGCTGGTGTCTGTCCTTTTGACACGCTCATCACACCACAGACAGTTGTTCAATCCCCTCCCTTGAGACTGTCTGGATACAGGCACTCCACTCATCCCATCAAGATGGTAGCCAGCTCGGTGCCCAGCAAGACTCACAATGATAGAACTAAACTGGAAGAGGGATGCCGAGATTCTGCTCTCTCTTGCTGTTGCCGACGGAGCCATCCTGCCTGCCCTCCTCTTCCGCATCCCGCCCGCCCGGCCGTGGGGCAGCCCCTCATCCCCTTGCTGCCCCCAGGCCTCCTCCCGGACGGCTCCGTAACTCTGGCGGCTGTGATTTACAACTGCATTTAGCTGAATCTAATCAGAAGTGTGAATACTCCCCTTCTATCTGGCACACATCATCGGAGCTCTAATTATTCACACATTTTGGCAAGCATTCTGGTGTTCCCCTACCAAGCTCCTAATCCCAGCAGATCAGTTAAAATAAATGAAAGAGAGAATCAAAAGGCACTTTAAAAATTCAACTGTTCTCCAAATGAGTTTGAACAGGCTCCAGATAACTAGTGGTTGCAGCTGACTGGCATTTAAAATATAAGAACCCTTCGGCCCAACCCCCACCCCAAGTCCCTTCCTGTGTACCCCCTGCATATAAACCATGATTCTCTCCTATTGGAGAGCAGGGCCCTGACATGTTTTCAATGATCTGCATGAAAAAAAAAACAAGAAAATAAGAGTCACCTCCCCAAGATCCAATCAGTGCCAAAAGCAGTTCTGCTGTTTTCCACATAGGTAAGGCGACACCAACCCGGGCCTAATGATCACCATTTTCCGCAGGCACCTATTACAGAGCTCCCCAAGCTCAGGAAGTCATTACAGCAAAAATGAAAGCCATGGACCAAGCTCGGGATTTGAGAACAGTTTTCAGATGCACAATGCTCTCAAGAATGCAAACACATGCAGCCAGTACATGGCCTGGCATCTGCAGGTTTAAGGAAAGCTATATGTGAGGCTTCCCACACTCCCGCCCTTGCTGCTGGCCTGGATTTCCCTCCCCGCAGACCTCAAGTCTTGCATAGGGCCTGGTCCCCGCCGCCCCCTCCCCACCCACTGCCCCCTGACCCTCAAGTCTAGTGCCTTTAGCACCTTCCACTCTTTGTTCAACTCTCTCCTTTGAAAAGACCTTCCCTGGCTGCCCTACTTAAGACAGCAGGCACTCTGGGTCCCCTTCCTGCTCCCTCTTCCCCTCTGCACATGGACTCTGACACCTTATGCATTTTGCTCACGTGTTCATCGTCGGCCCCTCCCCCACCAGAATGCAGGGATTCTGGACTCTTCTGGCCGCTACTGCCTGGAGCAGCAGCACCCTGCGTGTAGCGGGTGCTCAATAACTCTCTGTTCATCAAAGAGTGAACTCCTCTTGATGCGCTGTGTGGGTCTTTGAGACCCAGCCACAGAAAGCTGCCATCTCATCCTCGCCCACCTCATGTCTGAGCAGGCTGGCTGTCGGGGAAGACGCCAAGTGCAGGATCAGAAACGTGAGATTTGGCGGGGGTGGGGATCACCCATCCTGAATTCTTGACTTGGCTTTTTTCCTCACATGCTGGGAAACTTGACTTCTGTCCTCGTAGTGTTAAGACCAGGAGAGTATACCAAGAGAAACTATCTTCTGCTATTACTGAAAAAAGTGAAAGAAGTGAAAGTTAATTGTTCCGTCATGTCCAACTCTTTGCAACCCCATGTACTGCAGCCCGCCAGGCTCTTCTGTCCATGGAATTCTCCAGGCAAGAATACTGGTAGCCACTCCCTGGGTCACTCCAGGGGATCTTCCCGATCCAGGGATCGAACCCAGGTCTCCCCAAGTGCAGGCGGATTCTTCACCAGCTGAGTCACCACGGAAGCCCTTACTACTTGAAAGTTCACATAAAATCACAGGCAAGAGAGAACTTAGCAAAGCTGAAGGCACTCTCCACATGCAAGAGGACACGGTTCTCCAAAGATAGGGCGGTGGTGTCAGTCTGACTCTTCCCAAAGCCAAGTGCGCTTTTGGATACAGAATGTAACAAGTACATCAAACCACNCGCTACTGCCTGGAGCAGCAGCACCCTGCGTGTAGCGGGTGCTCAATAACTCTCTGTTCATCAAAGAGTGAACTCCTCTTGATGCGCTGTGTGGGTCTTTGAGACCCAGCCACAGAAAGCTGCCATCTCATCCTCGCCCACCTCATGTCTGAGCAGGCTGGCTGTCGGGGAAGACGCCAAGTGCAGGATCAGAAACGTGAGATTTGGCGGGGGTGGGGATCACCCATCCTGAATTCTTGACTTGGCTTTTTTCCTCACATGCTGGGAAACTTGACTTCTGTCCTCGTAGTGTTAAGACCAGGAGAGTATACCAAGAGAAACTATCTTCTGCTATTACTGAAAAAAGTGAAAGAAGTGAAAGTTAATTGTTCCGTCATGTCCAACTCTTTGCAACCCCATGTACTGCAGCCCGCCAGGCTCTTCTGTCCATGGAATTCTCCAGGCAAGAATACTGGTAGCCACTCCCTGGGTCACTCCAGGGGATCTTCCCGATCCAGGGATCGAACCCAGGTCTCCCCAAGTGCAGGCGGATTCTTCACCAGCTGAGTCACCACGGAAGCCCTTACTACTTGAAAGTTCACATAAAATCACAGGCAAGAGAGAACTTAGCAAAGCTGAAGGCACTCTCCACATGCAAGAGGACACGGTTCTCCAAAGATAGGGCGGTGGTGTCAGTCTGACTCTTCCCAAAGCCAAGTGCGCTTTTGGATACAGAATGTAACAAGTACATCAAACCACGGCTACATGTAAGGGTGACACTGAGACCCCTCACCCACCCTTTCACTTTGGGTGGGAAGGAAGGGACAGATGTACATATGGCTGGTTCACGTCCCTGTACAGAGGAAACCACCGTAACACTGTAGAGCAACTATACCCCAGTTAAATACGGAAACGAAACGCCTTTGCATGAGAGCTGGGATGGCAGCAAAGAGGAGAGAGCATATCGCACTTCTGCTGCTGCAACTGGGGCTCCCCTGACCTCCTCTCTCGGAGAGGCTGGAGGTACCTGCATGCTTCCTGGGGCAGGACCACGAGCCCTTGGGCACATAAGCGGGTATGTGCAGTGGCTGATCAAGAAGCTAGACTGAAAGCACAGATGAAGGTTTGAAAACTCTGGTTCTTTGGGACCTTCTCACCTGAACCCCACTTTTAGTCGCAGGGGGTGGACTTTAAATCCGAGCTGTGTGTGTTTTTTTTCTCCCCTCAGTGGTTATTCATAGGAGAGAAGGTTGTTTAACATTGAGCAGGGCTGTGCCCCTGCTCCCTCCCAGGTGCCCTGGGTAACTGAGAGACTTTTGTTACTAGGGTCGGCAAGAGACCAAGGAAAATATCACCCCCACTTGTCTATTTATATAAAATACTCCAGCCATTCATATGTCTTTGCATTGGGGGTAACAGCCGCACAGCGTAGATGTTGATGTTTCATGCATGTGAAATAACACAGTAGAAACCTACTTTAAAAAATGACTTTTCTTCGGTGTCACCATGGAAACCAGCCAACATAATCTCTCCACACCTAACTTTGGGGGGGTAAGGAATAACAGTGACTTGTGGGGGGAAAAATCAAAACATCGAAAACGCTCATAAATTCTGTTCTATGCCAAAACGTTTAACATGAGACATTTTTCCTCTGCTTTGGGCTGGATGTCAACCTGTGATGTCTACTTTTTGAACTTTGTTTGATTTTCAAAACTAAAAAAAAAAAAATCCAATTGGGAAGCTTAGTGAAATTCCTATCAAGAAACAAATCACTTCAAGGCCTACATAAGAGCCTTCAGCCTGTTCTCGTCAGTTGCCTTGAGTCGGAAGCTACAGAGAAAGGAGAGACAGCAGCTGGTGGGACTGAAGGGTCAAGGGTTGGGGAGGGCAGTGGGGATGTGGGGAGCCTGTTAAAAGAGGAAGAAAGTGAGGGTCAGTCCCAATTGTGCTTGTCATTCTGATCATGGCTCTAGTCTCCACAGTACCCAGATCCTGGCACTTTCTTCACCCTGCATCCCATGTAAGCTTTTCAGGAAGGTGGCTCTTTATTGGCTGGGTCAACCTGAGGCCCACTATGCTTTTCAAGAGCTATAGAAAGAATACTTTGTCAGAGTCTGACTACTAGTAAATTTGGAAAATATATGTATGCCCAAACCTAGACTCTGAAGGGAAAGATTAAAGAAAGCAGGGATTTCCTAGACGTTTGTTTTTTTGAAAGTCATTCATGGTTTAAGAAGACAAGTTTTGGACTTTCCTGGTGGTCCAGTGGTTGGTAAAGAATTTGCCCGCCAGTGCAAGGGATGTGTCTTCCATCCCTGGTCTGGGAAAATCCCACCTGTCGTGGAGCAACTAAACACGTGTGCCATAGCTACTGAGCCTAGGCACCCCAGAGCCCGTGCTCCACCCCAAGAGAGGCCACCAGAATGGGGAGCCCACACACTGCAACTGGAGAGTAGTCCCCACTCGCCACATCTAGAGAAAGTCCGTGAGCAGCTGCAAAGGCCGACCGCAGCCCAAAATAAATAAATAAAACTTAAAAAAAAAAAAAAAGAATACAAGTTTCTAAGCAATGATTTCCCTTGATTCTCAACTAAAAGTGCTCTTGGTGCAGATGAGAAATTGGCAACAAAAATCAGTTCTGCCAGGTAAAGGACTGTTTTATTCTGAGTCTTGGATGACTGGTTCAAAGAGGAAGCTAATTTCAAATCACACGATCCTTTCCATTCATTTATTTCAAAATTATAACTTCAGGATTTGCTGCCCATATATCTTTCCTATTTTCATGGTCGAGTTTTTTGGCAGAGGCTATTTCTTCTCCTGCCCTATCACATTACATTTCTTTCTGGTCAGTGGATTTTATTTAATTCCCTAGAACTACATCTCAGTTTCAAGACTGTTCCCTATCCCTCCAAACATTCTAGTAATAACAGTGCTTTTAGTCTATTATAATACAATGTGAAATCAGTATCTGTTTTCAAAGGAATTAGTAGACCTTCCAAGAAAGGTTATTTAACCAAGTAGTAGAAAGAGTAGGAAACTAAAGACTGGAGTTAGAAGTCACGTCCAGGCTAATGCTCACGCTTTGTTAATGTCCCTCCTAACATTTGCTCTGATCTCTCAATCACAGTTACACAGACTGCACACTTGGGGGAAAAGAGTATGTTCCTTAAAAAAATAACAGAATCAACTTTTTTCACTAAGAACATAAATCCTGAGAACCGGGCAGAAAGTCTGAGACAAAGTACTGTAATGAAATCCAGAGGAGTGGGTTATGGTGAAGATTGCCTCTCACAAGCAGCCTAGTGAGACCTGACTTAGCTGCTTTAGCGTTATTGATCTCTCCATCCAATCATTCTGCTGCCCAGCCTGGTCACAGATATGTGTGTGTGTGAGCCTGTGCACTGTTGTGCTGGACTCTCTGCAACCCCATGAACTGTATAGCCTGTCAGCCTCCTCTGTCCATGGGATTTCCCAGACAAGGATCCTGGGGGGGGTTGCCATTTTCTTCTCCAAGGGATCTTTCCGACCCAGGCATCGAACCTGCGTCTCTTGCATCTCCTGCATTGGCAGGTGGGTTCTTTACCAGCTGAGCTACTGGGGAAGCCTCACAGATACATAGATTCCAAACAAGCACTTCTGTGCTATTGCAGGGAAGCCCCTATCCCACTGCTGGAGACAGACAAGACACTGTCTGTCCCCGAAGGAGACCACGTACCACCAGGGGTCATACATCATTTTCCTCTGTCCATTTCTCTTCTCCTAACAGTTACCATGCCTTGAAGTATAAGCGTACCCTCTCCCACACATTCCTCCCTGAGTTCCTGGCTCTGAGCATATACACTTACAAATGCAGAACAAGGAGTTATGCATCTTTATCAGCAATTACTGAGCAGGAACATTAAAAAAAATAATATTCATTGGCATGAAAAGAAATATAGTATGTAGAAGAGGGAGAGGGAAATTACGTGGGGAGGGCAGATAAACATGCACGGCATGGATAAAAATGCAAAAGTGTATTATAATTTATTCATTAAATCCAGCACAGGAGAACAACGTTCTCTCAGAAACACCCAGCAGAGGGCTAAACTTCCAGAACATTCCTCTTTCTTGGCGGAGCTTCAAGCACGGTGTCAGTGGGGTCCCAGGGTGCCTGGTATTGGTCTTGCTATGATCCAGGGCTACCCTCTTGCCTAGAGTGGTTTGTGCAGTTGGCTCAGATGGTTGTTCAGAGACTTCCTGCACCCAGCTCCTGCCTGGAGTCNTCTTGGTGCAGATGAGAAATTGGCAACAAAAATCAGTTCTGCCAGGTAAAGGACTGTTTTATTCTGAGTCTTGGATGACTGGTTCAAAGAGGAAGCTAATTTCAAATCACACGATCCTTTCCATTCATTTATTTCAAAATTATAACTTCAGGATTTGCTGCCCATATATCTTTCCTATTTTCATGGTCGAGTTTTTTGGCAGAGGCTATTTCTTCTCCTGCCCTATCACATTACATTTCTTTCTGGTCAGTGGATTTTATTTAATTCCCTAGAACTACATCTCAGTTTCAAGACTGTTCCCTATCCCTCCAAACATTCTAGTAATAACAGTGCTTTTAGTCTATTATAATACAATGTGAAATCAGTATCTGTTTTCAAAGGAATTAGTAGACCTTCCAAGAAAGGTTATTTAACCAAGTAGTAGAAAGAGTAGGAAACTAAAGACTGGAGTTAGAAGTCACGTCCAGGCTAATGCTCACGCTTTGTTAATGTCCCTCCTAACATTTGCTCTGATCTCTCAATCACAGTTACACAGACTGCACACTTGGGGGAAAAGAGTATGTTCCTTAAAAAAATAACAGAATCAACTTTTTTCACTAAGAACATAAATCCTGAGAACCGGGCAGAAAGTCTGAGACAAAGTACTGTAATGAAGTCCAGAGGAGTGGGTTATGGTGAAGATTGCCTCTCACAAGCAGCCTAGTGAGACCTGACTTAGCTGCTTTAGCGTTATTGATCTCTCCATCCAATCATTCTGCTGCCCAGCCTGGTCACAGATATGTGTGTGTGTGAGCCTGTGCACTGTTGTGCTGGACTCTCTGCAACCCCATGAACTGTATAGCCTGTCAGCCTCCTCTGTCCATGGGATTTCCCAGACAAGGATCCTGGGGGGGGTTGCCATTTTCTTCTCCAAGGGATCTTTCCGACCCAGGCATCGAACCTGCGTCTCTTGCATCTCCTGCATTGGCAGGTGGGTTCTTTACCAGCTGAGCTACTGGGGAAGCCTCACAGATACATAGATTCCAAACAAGCACTTCTGTGCTATTGCAGGGAAGCCCCTATCCCACTGCTGGAGACAGACAAGACACTGTCTGTCCCCGAAGGAGACCACGTACCACCAGGGGTCATACATCATTTTCCTCTGTCCATTTCTCTTCTCCTAACAGTTACCATGCCTTGAAGTATAAGCGTACCCTCTCCCACACATTCCTCCCTGAGTTCCTGGCTCTGAGCATATACACTTACAAATGCAGAACAAGGAGTTATGCATCTTTATCAGCAATTACTGAGCAGGAACATTAAAAAAAATAATATTCATTGGCATGAAAAGAAATATAGTATGTAGAAGAGGGAGAGGGAAATTACGTGGGGAGGGCAGATAAACATGCACGGCATGGATAAAAATGCAAAAGTGTATTATAATTTATTCATTAAATCCAGCACAGGAGAACAACGTTCTCTCAGAAACACCCAGCAGAGGGCTAAACTTCCAGAACATTCCTCTTTCTTGGCGGAGCTTCAAGCACGGTGTCAGTGGGGTCCCAGGGTGCCTGGTATTGGTCTTGCTATGATCCAGGGCTACCCTCTTGCCTAGAGTGGTTTGTGCAGTTGGCTCAGATGGTTGTTCAGAGACTTCCTGCACCCAGCTCCTGCCTGGAGTCCCAGGAGGCAGCACCTCTGGGCTCTGGACCCCACTGTGTCTGGAAGCAGCTGTGTGACCTTGAGCAAGTCCTTTGGCCTTCCTGGTCTTCAGCTTTTTCATTTCTTGGGAAAGTACTGACTTACGTCACCCCTCGATCCCAAACTGGCAGTGAGGAAGTGGTAAGATGACGCACAGGAGAATGTTCTGAAAATGTCAGGTCAAACAGAAGTGCTTGATTCACTCACACCCAAGGGAACTGACCTCCCACAGCAGGCTTCGGCTCCTCACTCTTTGTTTCCATTCTTGCCCCAGTTTTTCTGCCCTTCCAGATAGTCCTGTCTTGTGTGCACTGGCGTCACGGCAGAAGCAGTCAGCACCTGGCAGGCAAGGTGGCTCGATGCGCTCCAAGGCTGTTTTGGGGAAAGGGAGAGCTTCTACTACGTGAAGCCAACTGTCTTGGAGCTTGGAGAACCCCAGGGGAGACTCAGTCTTTACTGAGGGTCAGCGTCCGCCAGCCCCAGCAGGGCAGGGACTCCTGATCTAACTGCTGCTGTCCAACCTGGGGTACTTGGGGTCTATGCTGAGAGGGCCACCACGGGAATTAGCCTGAGGGATCCAGGAGCCATGGAGACCTGAGAGCCCCACAGCCAACCCTGCAATTTCCTGGTACCTCCAGCTCTTACCAGGTGTCAGCCTGTCAGTGGGGTTTTCTTCTGTGTCTGTTTTTAATTTCCCACTGAATGCCTCGCTCTCGTGGACACAAGGACACTCAGGTAAATAAAGACACAGATGCCCAGAGTCTTGCCACTCAACTTAGCAGGCAGGGCACGCTCACCTGCTTTGGCCATTCCCCACCTGCACTTCTAGGCTCTTATTAAGTATGTGTAGTCATTTAAGCCCTCACCACGACCCTATGAGTGAGCCACTCTCAATTTGCTCATTTTATAGATGATAAATTTAGGGGTACAGAGGGAAGGTGATTTCCCAGGTGGCACTAGAGGTAAAGAATCTGCCTGCCAATGCAGGAATGCAATAGACGTGGCTTCAATCCCTGGGTTGTGAAGATCCCCTGGAGAAGGGGCAACTTACTGCAGTATTCTTGCCTGGAAATTCCAAGGATAGAGGAGTCTGAAGGGGCTACAGTCTGTGGGGTCGCAAAGAGTCGGACACGACTTAATGCACACCCATTCTACATGGGGGAAGGTAACTTGCCCAGGACCACAGGATCTGGCTCCAGAGTCCACACTCATGTGAAACATTACCTCTCAGGATGCCGGGGCAGAGAAGAAAGAGAGATTAAGGAAGAACTCGTTCCAACAAGAGCAGCAGAGACAAGCCAGCCAGAAACTCCTGTGGGTGAAAGACTGAACAGCTTAGGACCTTGTCCATAGATTCACACCACCAGCCGCCGGTCCTGTGCCTGGGGGTGAAGGCCTGCCCACGCCGCATCCCAGGCTCTCTCAGATGTTGTGTGGGCTCCTATTGACTTGGAAGCTGTCAGTGAGCAGGCGGGCTTTGATAAGCATCTGCTGCTATAAACATTCAGGCTCCTCTTTAAGAAAGAAAGAAAAGAGCCCCATTTCTAGCAGCATATAAACCAAGGCAAGGATGACAGCACGGTCCCAGGACGGCCTCAGATCAGCTTTGAAATCTGTGAGCCCCACTGACCAGGACCTGTACGTCGGGAGGGGAGAAACAAAGTCTCCAAATGTTCTGGGGGGTGGCAGACTCAGACCTGCTAGAGTTACTCACTGTCCAAACACGTTCAGAAGTGTTTTGAGGCAGTTCGGGTGCCCTGAAACACACCTACTGGTCAGTAGCACACCTAATAAACACGAGCACTCGGAACTGTGCCACAAGGAGAGGTGAGTGGGGCTGTGGACACTGGCCCGGGGTCATTGTAGAAAGTGACAATTCTGCTCTGTACCTCATTCAAGATCCCCTAGAGGAGGAAACGGCAACCCACTTCAGTACTGTTGCCTGGGAAACCCCATGGACCGAGGAGTCTGGCAGGCTATAGTCCATGGGGTCGAAAGACGTGCGCCTGATTCCAGGCAGGCTCTAAAGCCTCACTGTCTTCTACTCCAAGTCCCTCTCCCCATGCCCCCTAAACCCACATTTAACTAGCAAGTCATTTCCAGAACGTCACACACATTTCTGCTTGCTGAACTCCTGTTCTGACTATCCTTTAAAGGCCTGTGAGATCTGCACTGATAACACCATTTTCATTCTTGATATCTTTGTACTGGTGTGTCTTTCCCCTTATCACTCTAGCTAAGCGTTTCTCAATCGTCTGCTTCCAGTTTCTATAATAACTGCTGATGTCTTTACTACTTCCTTCTTCTCATTTTATTTGTGCCCTTCTTTTTCTACCTTCTCATCATGGAACCTAGGTCACTGAGGTTGAACCTTTCTTCTATTCTAATATAAGCATTTAAAATAGTCAATTTCTCTCCGACCACTACTTTAGCTGAAACCCATAGATTTTGATACCTAGCACTCTTATTACCATTTAGTTAAAAAATAATGTCAAATTTCCCTTGTAATTTCCTCTTTGATCCATATTTAGGAATCTGTTTAATTTCCAAATAGGTGGGGTTTTCCTGGTGTCTCATTGCTGTTGATTTCTAATGAACTTGAAGCTTCACAGCCCCCCTCAGATACTGCTACCCCCTGACTCCCCCCTGGGATCTTCCTTTCCCTTGGGTCAGAATCAGACCATAAGCTTCATGAGGACACAGGCCACGCTGCTTATTTATGCTGTGTCTCCAGTGATTAGGTCAGTGTCTGCTCCACATAATGTACTCAATAAATAACTTGTCAAGCGGTTGATGACTTCTTCTTGCACACTTTCTAAGCCCGCTGTAATCGTTTATGTAATTGAACTCATTATCCATGTTCAGGTTGGCCTCATCAAGGAAAGCTCAGGCATAGAAGGTCCTTGAATTATATAGTCTCTCCAGGGCTCAGTCCAGAGCTGATACAAGGTGGGGGCTTTAGTAAAGGACACCTAAGCAATGGTTCTTTATAGGAAATCTTGATCTCTAATACTGATGGAAGTGTTTGATGAGGCTCTGGATTTAAGGGCCATTGACAGTATAACTGACGGCATATTTAACAGCAGATATTGGCTGGGAAAAAGTCAGTTTCTCCTGCTGCAATGAGATGCTTCTGCTGGTGATCAAAGGCGTCCATTCAGCCGCCCACTTTCCACGACATCTAGGAAAATTAGAACCACATTTGTGTTTTTCTCCATAACTTCCCTTAGCTTATAATACTTGATAGTGTTCCTCAGCCTCTTTTATTGATTGATTGCTTTCTCCCAGATGGTGCTGTTTGGGGTCTCAAAAGTATTTGTGTTTTTTTGGTTGGTTTCCTCAGGTTCATTTACAAAGTTAGGTGGGATCAATCACGGGATCAACCACATAGGTGGTCAATTAAATTTCTCTGAACAGGACTGTCATCATTCCATTAGGGAGCTAATTAGAAGTCTTCCCTTCTGGTGGTTGGTGAGGAAAATGCAAAATTTCCCTCTGTGCAGGGGAATGGTAAGGGAAGAGGGTACCCTGGGGACAGAGGTGGGACTGAGAGGTGGGCCCCTCTGGCCTCGCACTTGGGAAGGTGCTCTGCTAGCCCCGGGCTGGGGCTCCATTAATTGGTTCCAGTGCTTCCTGCTTCCCTGAAGGTCTACATGTTTTCCCTCAGGCTGTTTAGAAAGGCTAAAAGGTTCTCCTAGGCAGAGGGATGAGCATGTTTGGGGGCAGAAAGAACCCTGAGAGCCAGGACAACCCTGGGCTTCCCTGGCAGTTGGTAAAGAACTGGCCTGCCAATGCAGGAGATGGGCGTTCGATCCCTAGGTCGGGAAGATCCCCTGGAGAAGGAAATGGCTATCCATTCCAGTATTCTTGCCTGGAGAACTCCACGGACAGAGGAGTCCGGCAGGCTACAGTCCATGGGGTCACAAGTCAGACATGCCTGGGTGCCTAAACCACCGCCACCCTCAGGACAACCCTGAGGGCTTAAACCAGGCTGCTCCAAGAGGAGAAGTGAGAGCCGACGAAAGGGCTGGGGACAGAAGGTTGCTGAGAGGAAGGGACTCACTGAGGCTGAAGCTCTAGGGACACTAAGGCCTGGCTTATGGGAAAGGTTACCAGAGTGTGGAGGATAGGAGAGCAGAGCTGAGGAGCTGCGTGGCAAAGAAAACAAGAGAGACGAGGACAGTTCCAAGACGGACAAGGTCACAGACAGAGTGGAGAGTCCGGTCAACAGGCTGCTGCCAGCCAGAGAGGGAACAAAGGCGCAGGCTGCCCTTGGAACGCCTGGGGCACTCTCCCCACCTGGCAGCTGAAGTGGAGGAACATTCCCGGGTGACTTCCCAGGCAGCACAGCAGTAAAGAAGCTGCCAGTGCAGAAGACGCAAGAGACTCAGGTTGGATCTCTGGGTCGGGAAGATCTCCTGGAGTAGAAACCACTCTAGTATTCTTGCCTGGAATATTCCATGGACAGAGGAGCCTGGTGGGCTTCCGACCATGGGGCTGCAGAGTCAGACAAGAACGAATAACTGAGCATGCGTGCACACGCACACACACAGTCACACACATGCACACACAACCAACCGGAAATGCCAGGTTTTGAAAACCAGCGCCTGTATGCCCATGCTGGCCCCCAGCACTCCTCAGCTTGGAGAGTTGGCCTGGGGGCTTCTGGGGCAGTTCTCCAGCCCTCCAGGACAGGAAGCCTCCTGGATGAGACGCACAGGTGGTCTGGCACCCCCAGCCCTAACTTCTTCGTTCCTTGCGCAATGGCCCGCAGGGCGTCGCCTTTGTGTGATCTCCAGCAGGCCTTGGGAGGGCGAGTTCCCACAGCAACCCAGGAAGGAGCTCTGTGCCAAGTGGCAGAATTTGTGCGGACCATCAGGTCTCTCATCAGAACCCCCCGCCAGGGGCTTCCCTCTCTGAACATCATATCCCCCCGCCTTCCGTTTCCCACAACAAGCACCCAGGCTCCTCCTCGTCCCTGTTTTAATGGTTAAAGACACGCACACCAAATGCTTCCTAATTACCACTTTCATGGCAGATGCAGTCATTTCCTTGGATTTTACTGCCATTAGTTTTCCTCACCGATTTATCCTTAGCTACTCTCCTTGAATCTTGCCTGCCTCCCCCGAGCCCTCTCCTCCTTGCTCCTCACGGCTTGTCAGCATGCCTCCAATCCCCGGGAGAGATGGAAAGCCTTGTAGAGCCCACTGCGCAAACACACATTCCTATTCATTTATCACATTTAGCATGCGCACTTCCACTCTCATCAAAACCGGCCCCAGCTCGCTAACTCATTTCCCTCTCCCAATTACAAATTAGTCCATTAGGCTGTCTGCAGTAGGCCCTCTGTTGCATCTTGGTAATGGCTTCTGAGATTTCCATCATAATCGTAATGGCTCCCCATGCAGCCATGAGGGCAGATGGAGGCCGCCAGTGGGTAATGAGGTATCACACTAGCAAAGGGCACAGCCCTGGGCTCATTATTTAGTCTTGGCTGTTTTGTGAAAACAACAAGAAAGGTAAAATGCTGAAGGGAACACTTTAGCATATTAAATTAACACTTCTGGAAAATTCTCTCTGTAAACATGCCATATTTTCCCTTTACGCAATGTCCCCTGTGCCAGCGCATACTATGGAGGGCTGGCTGGAAGAGGGGGTGTGGAAAGGGGGATGAGAAAAGAGGGAAGGAGATGAAAGGAGGGGGATGGGAGAGAAATGAGTCAGAAAAAGAGGGGAAAAATAAGGCACTCGAGAACATTTTGCAGCGTGCTAGAGGTCTTCACTAGGCAGCCAGTATCCTCTCCCAGTGAGGCTCATACCCCCTCCCCACCCCCATCAGCGCAGGGCTGTGACTAGCAGCCAGCCTCACCTAACGATGCTCTGTCACTTGAAACCAGTTTGTCACCAAGTCCGCAAATGAATGGCCCACAGAGCAGACCAAGTACTGTCGGCTGCAGACTTTAAGAGATGCTGGTCTCCAATTTTATTTTTTTAGAGAAGATACAAATATATATATATATATATAATCCACAGACCCAGTGCCACTGCCGCCACCACCACCACCCCCGACAACAAAAACCTGATCTGAGATGCTGCTACGCAGACACTTGAGGGCCTGGCTCTGTGCTAAGCAGGTCACACACATTACTACCAGGAGCTCACTCAGACTTCACAAGGTCTCTGTGGGGCAGGGCTGGTGTTGACCACGAGTTCAAAGTGGTGGCTTTTCTAGGGCACCGGAGAATCCAAGCAGCGTTACTCCCTAGCCCACCCCCTGAACCTCTGCTCCACTGCCGGGACTGGCCAGTCCCCTTGGGGAGACTTGACAGCACCTGTCCCTCCAGTGCTGACCCTCCCTAGTCCCCAGGGGCACTAACCTTACCACCTCTGACCTCCACGCCCCCATCCAAGCCTCCTGCACATTTGTGGGAAGGTTCCCTGGAAAGAGGCCCACTTCCAATTTAATAGCATTTTCCCCTGATGTTATCAATTCTTGCAGAACTGATAGAACTGATAGGAGAGTTTATCCTCGAGTTCCCCATCCCCAAGGCCCCCAGCCTTGGCATGTTATTGCTTTCAGACATGGCAGCCTCTGGAGGCTGGCCCTTCATCTTTCATGTGGAGTTGATTCAGATTCCTTGGAATCTGTCTGTGTCTCCTTGCTCCAGGTGCCAGCATCCTCTCCAGACAAGAATGACAGCAACTATAAATGCCACTGTGAGGGAACGCCACGGAAACAAATAGGTCTTCTCATTGGAGCCAATCCTGGCAGAGGTGATGAGCCCACTGTGGTTTTGAGGAAACACAGGTGTGAGTCTCAAGGAACCAGAGGTATTTCTACTGATAAAAGTATCATAAATAATAACACAGTGGACCTATTTCCGAAAGCCTTTTTTTTTTTTTTTCTGCTTTCAAAAGAGTCGTCCTAAACCATTCCTGAAATACTTGAGGTTGATCCCAAACCGATCATCCCATTCTGTCCTTTATTGGCTCTTAAATCCACGACTGTACTGCTTCCCTCTGAAGGGCTGGAAGAGCTTTCTCATCCATTATCTCATTCATCCCCACAATGACACTGTGAGCCAACAAGGGGAGGCTATAATTATCCCCAGGACTCAGAAGTGGGAGGTAACTGGCTTGTCTAAGAGCCAGAATGAAAGCAGAGTCCCTAATTCCCAGTCAGAGGCTCACCTGCCCACCCCACAACACTGCTTGTGGTTCTGCAGCTCCAGAAGACCACGGATGCTCTTCCAAATAACAGTTCAGCCCCAGTCCTGCTCTGGTAACAAAACATAAGGTCACTTTAGTAAAGCCTGACCTCTAAGAGTCAGGAAATGGCCTAAGCCCAGGGTTCAGGATGGGTCTGGCTGTCAATAGAGTGGGGAACCCTTCAACTTTGCTAGGCTGTAAAATACAAATTTATGAGCTGTTTTTGTTAAGTTCTGATATGGATTTTTGAAAATGAAAAGGATGGATGGGTAGATGGCAGCAAGATGTTTAATCAATGTCATAAAATATAACATTCATTGGGTTTCTAAAATGAAATTAATAATCTGTGTAGAAGTATCATTAGGAGATAAGTGACATTTCAGGCTTTGATTTGTAACTTGCAACAAATCTCACTTCCATATAATTTAAGCATTTTTAGGGATATTCATCTTTATTAAAAAATACCCAAACCTTTACCCCTCTGCTTCACAATCAAGCCTTTCTTTCCCTCCAGGACCCAGCACTAAATAAAAAAAGGATACATTATCATATACATGCTTTAAATTAATGAAGACAGAAATATCATATTTAAATTAAATCAGGGATTTCTCACTTGCTGCTTATCAGGGGAACTTAGCTATCTTTAATAAGTTTTTTTTCTTCTCTTTTTTATCTGAGACTTGGGGCTTGATCTGGCTCTATCTGAACGGATGAGACATCTCACTTTCACTCAGAAGGCTAAAGCAAGATATAGAGAGAAATGCCGTTCTCCTACATAAATTCTAGCACCATAAAATAATGTTTCAGAGCTGGAAGGGACCTTAAAATCACCTAGCCTTAGCTCTTCATTTTACAGATGAGAAAACTGGGTCCAGGGAGAGTGAGCGTGAGGAGAGAACAGGCCAGGCTTGGAACTAAGCTGTTTAACCAGAGACGCTTTTCCCCTTCTGCAAATCAACACTGAAGGGCGGAAGTGAAAGCTGGAAGTCATGGGCATTTGGAGTCTGTTTTCTTTTCTTTTTGCCTTCTTTGGTTTATTCTGGAAGAGGGAAGTAGAAGAGCAAGTGACATGTTGTCACATAACCAAATGACAACAAGGAGAGTAAGGGAACTTCTTAGTTCATGTGCGTCATGCTCAAAGGTCAACATGACAGAGGTTTATCCCGATCAAATAGTCCTTTGCTTTTCACACAAGTGTAGGCAGGGGACTTGAAAGGTGGGGGAGGGTGCTTTGTCTCTTCTCAATAAATGAGAGCACACAGGGAAAAAAATATACTCTTTCAGGGAAGGGACAGTTAGGGAGTTTGGGATGGTCATGTTCACACTGCTATATTTAAAACAGACAACCAACAAGGACCTACTGTATAGCACAGGGAACTCTGCTCAGAGTTATGTGGCAGCCTGGATGGGAGGGGGATTTGGGGGGGAGAATGGCTACATGTGCCAACAAAGGTCATTACAGTCAAAACTACAGTTTTTCCAGTAGTCATGTATGGATGTGACAGTTGGACCATAAAGAAGGCTGAGTATCAAAGAACTGATGCTTTAAAATTGTGGTGCTGAAGACTCTTGAGTCCCTTGAACAGCAAGGAGATCAAATGAGTCCATCCTAAAGGAAATCAACCCTGAATATTCACTGGAAGGAGCTGAAGCTCCAATATTTCAGCCACCTGATGCAAAGAGCCGACTCACTGGAAAAGACTTTGGTGCTGGGGAAGACTGAGGGCAGGAGAAGAAGGGAGCAACAGAGGTTAAGAAGGCTGGATGGCATCAACGACTCCGTGAACACGAGTTTGAACAAACTCTGGGAGACAGTGAAGGGCAGGGAAGCCTGGTGTGCTGCAATTCATGGGGTGTCAAAGAGTCGGACATGACTTAGCGACTGAACAACGTGTATGGCTGAGTTGCTTCGTTGTTCACCTGAAAATATCACAACTTGGTTAAACGGCTATACCCTAATACAAAATAAAAAGCTCAAAAAAAAAAAACCATGTAAAAAATTAAAAAATACTCCTGGTCATAGCTGCCCTATTAAGAAATGGCTGGCTTCAAGGATTCCCAAGTCTTAGGGCCCCAGATGACCTGCCATCTGTCCCAAGTCCCTCTGGACTGGTCCCCAACCCCCGTCAATGTCTCCCAACATGTACACCAAGAAGGGACTGTGAAGAACTTCACAGAAAAGTACACATTAAAAAACAACAGAAAATGGACTTCCCTGGTGAGCTAGTGGCTAAGGGGCTCAGGTTCGAGCCCTGATCAGGGAACTAGATCCCACATGCCACAACCAAGAGTTCGCATGCTGTAACTAAAGATCCCAAGTGCCGCAAGTAAGACCTGGTGCAGTCAAATAAACATTTTAAAAAACGCATCAGAAAAATGGATCACATGTGACATACTTCAAATTGTGAGTTCTGCATAGTTATCCTTCTCGGAATAGAAATAAATATAATTCTACACTTAAGAATAGGCTTCCTTGGTGGCTCAGACAGTAAAGAATGCAGGAGACCCAGGTTCAGTCCCTCAGTTGGGAAGACCCCCTGGAGAAGGACGTGGCAACCCACTTCAGTATTCTTGCCTGGGAAATCCCATGGACAGAGGAACCTGGTGGGCTACAGTCCATGGGGTCAGAAAGAGTCAGACACGACTGTCACTGAGCATGCATGCACACTGATAAGTGTGCATAAGAGGCATNAACCCACTTCAGTATTCTTGCCTGGGAAATCCCATGGACAGAGGAACCTGGTGGGCTACAGTCCATGGGGTCAGAAAGAGTCAGACACGACTGTCACTGAGCATGCATGCACACTGATAAGTGTGCATAAGAGGCATCTCTCTCTCTCCATCTCCACCTACCTATCTATTTACCTACTTGTCCCTCTGTCTGTCTGTCTACCTCCATTCCTCATGCCATTTCAGTCAACTAGGGGAAATACAGCAGCCACGGCAGGGAACACAATAATGTTCTTTACTTAAAACAGCCTCTTTTCCAGGATAAAGCTTCACTCGGCATCCATCTAGACTTTGGGATGAGAGTAACACAAATCATGGGGACAGCTTATAATGGGCACCACTGTAAACACACTTTTCAGAGTCAAGATGGTTCCATCTTTAAGCCACCTGCAGAAGCTCCCTCCACACCCTCACCCCTAACATATTGTGATCCTTTGTCCAAGCAGTGATGCTAACGCTTGCAGGGTCAGGGTTGGGGCCCCGGGCATCCCTTGACACAAAAGAGGAAGGGACCTGGTAAAACAGCAAATGTTCAAATGTCCAGGAGCTCCTTTAGGGCTGTGTGATGATGTGAAACTGATTTTTATGGCTTCAAGAGCGTTCGTGTGACTTCCGTTCATATTCTTTCTGCTTCTACCCTTCACCCTGCCTCAAGTTCTTTCCCCTTCCTTGACCTCTAAGATATGCCCTTAACTCAGATCTTCCCTTCCTTTCAGACTGCACTGGGGGCTGATCAGCGATTTAGGTGGTGGGTAGGACGACCAGGAGCTCGTGTGAGAGAAATGGTGGCAGGAGGTCCCTGCGCCCTTTCAGCTTTGTCCTCCAGAGGTCTCGGGGAGGACCCTTTGTTGGGTCTCAGGAACATTTCCTCCTAAACCCCTGAAATTTCATTATGATCATTTATCTTCAAAGAAATCAAAACCCACTCCCCTCCTCCCTCCCATGGAAAGGTTAGGTCTTTGCTCAAGCCCACGGACTTTAACCTCATAAATATTCCCAGCTATAAGATCTTATTAAGAAGGTATGTCTCCCAGGAGCATAAAACCATCAAGCTGTAAATTTTATTTAATTTCCCATGAGATCTTATGGCCTCATACATATAATTAGAGTGCAGTATAGAGCACTTTTTTGTGTTTTGTCAATAAATCACCAGGGAACAATCAACGTTTAAGAGGACAAGCTTTAATGATTTTTCAGACCCCTAAGCAGTCGTGCCTCCACAATGGCAAGCCAGTCTTTAACCTCATCTAACTAGGACTGTGGACTGTGGCGTCAGATAGGACCCCAAACACTTAATCCTATTAGATTCCCCGGCCCAGACAATCATGGCAGAACACCCAAGGGACGTATTGATTTTGATGTGACCGACAGAGAAGACAAGTCGACCTACTGACAGTGCTTTATTAAGTGTTTACAAATTAAATATCTGAAGGTCTGCGACAGGCCCAGCTCAGTTAAATGGGCCACAGTGAGATGTGTGAACTGGACCCAAAGGGATACTGCGTGGAGTGTGAGGCGGCTTGGGGGAACGGCCGGGCAGGCCCTGCTCCCTCCACTTCAGGTCTGCAGAAAGTCAGAAGGCTGCAAGAGCAATTCCAGATGCACAGTTTGCTGTTATTGTTGAGCTCGCTCTGATTGAAAGCCTGTCGTGTGACATTTATTCAAGTTGTAAGAGGCTGATTCAAGGAGAGAGCTAACTGCTAATTTCTGCGTCCCTCAGTCAAGGCTCCAGAAGAAACGATCCTGTTCCTTTGGGTTATTCCTCACGCTGTGCTTTCTTAACAAATCCACAATCTGGTGGGCACAGAAGCTCTGAGCCCTCAGTTTTATATTGATATTTGGCTTAAAAGTTGAACCAGGTTCACTATTTTCCTAGAACTCCTTCTCTGCTCAAAAATACTCAAGAGGCCCCCAGAGTCGTAGACAGGCGCTGGACACTCGTCCTGGTCCACTCTGGGCGTGCCCTTCATGCTGTTCTTCAGTGTGACCCCTGGATTCCCCTAGACATGTCTCAGAGCCATCAAATGTGCATGGTGCCAGCTACTGGTATGCACACGCTGCGAAAGGAGCTGCCCAAATCTCACCAAACTTTGAGGCTGCTTCAGTGCCTCCTTCTCCTTGATGTTCTCTGAGCTCCTCCGCGCTCACTGTTTCCTGGCAGCCCACCATGTTTTCCTCGGTCTGTCTAACTTCCCAACTAGACCAAGCTCTTCCACCTCTCGACTCTCACGAGGAGCCCCAGATATGGGGTCCCAGCACAGAACCAGGCTGTGAACTGACCCACTCAACGGCCAGCTCATCAGGTGCTCCTCGAGCGTAAGGAGCTTCCTGGGGTTGGTCTTGATCACCTGCGCCCTCTGAGGATGCTTAGGAATGCAGATGCAAAGAAGGCTCAGTGGGCCCCCCTGCTGGCTTGGTTCAGACAGTCTTTCGTCCAAAGTGACTGAAACTAGGTGAGGCTGAAGGACTTGCTTAATTCTGTGAATTTATGATCTGTAAGAACACGCATCCGAGGGTACAGCCAACCATCTTGACAAAGGCACATATCTTGTTATTCTATTATTTTTTCTGAGCTATTTCTGCCTTAAAGTTCTGAATGACCCTTAAAATGGTACAGCTACTGAGGTGCATGTGTTACTTTATGTGCAACTCAGGGTGCCTGACGACCTGTATCTCTCTCTCTCACACACACAGAGTGAACATTTCTGTTTTACTTATTTTTTTCTTGATATCACTCTAGAGAGATCCACTCCAACAGAGCAATGGAGGCTAAAGTCAACTGAAGTGAGAGAGATTTTTCAAGATAATCTGGCCTGTTGTCTGCCTGCAAACAATTCAATCTCCTTCTGAAGTGTTTTCAGGCAGTCAATGCCATGCTCTGTCTCAGACATCACAATTTGTCTTTTTTTTTCCTGAGGCAAATTGGTATTTACTATGGTACCTGGCATACAGGGAGGCCTCAAAAAAAGTGAGCTGCTATTACTTTTATCATCTTTATGACATCTTTCTTTCCTGTGTTTCCCTTTCACCCTCTTCTCTCTTGGTTTCTATAGGCCTGGGGTTTTTCAAAGTGATCTCCAAGATGCTGACTTCGGGATAGCACAGGGGGGAGGGAGTGCACAAACTCCCCAGACACGCATCCCTCTTTATGGATGAGGCTTCTGTCGCCATCACAGGTCCTACAAAACAGACGAACAGCTCAGCAGGTAAAAAGAGTTTGAAAACCATTGCTCTAGGCCAGGTGTCTAGTCTTTGGCATCATTCTTTTCAAGTACTAAATGACCAAAGAGTCATATGGTAAAAAATGATTTATGCAGGTGAACTGAAAATCAATCTACATTACAGAAGAAGAGCTATTCAATGTATCATTATTAATATCTGCTCCCCTTCCCCACACATCTGGGCTGCTTGCAGAGGGCAGGGCTGTGGCTGACATTGCTGACTTGGGGGAAATGGCACGTGTAGGACATATTTGGGGTTTTCTGGGGAGAAAGGCCAGTGCTTACTGTCCTTAAGAAAAGCTCCATGCCTTTGAGTATGCCCCTGAAGGGTTAGGGCGGTGCTAGGTTTCAGAATCAAGCTCCATATAACAAATGACTACAAATGGCCTTTTCCCCATCTTACACTGCAGTAATTCATAAAGCCCTCCAAGGGGACTTTTATGGCTTTATATTAATGTTCATTTAGGAAAGAAGTGAAAAGGGCATTGTCGAGATTTTAAAAAATCATTAAAGAGGGTCCTTACTTGGGTTAATAGTGATACCATACCACAAAAAAATGCACTGATATACCATGAAAATTGTTCTAAGATACTATTTTTTTCATCATTTTTATATGACCTCCTTTTTTGTCTGCACTTAAACTATGGAGATAAAAAAGTAGACTGGGTAATTAAATTTTCTCTACATTTTCATCTTATTTCAATAAATATTAATCAAGTATTTATAATAAGCCAAATACTCTGTTAAGGGTCTGGTGAAATCATATCTCTACTTTCAAGGAGCTCAACATTGTAAATTCATTAAAAAAATAACTGAAATTCATAATTATTTGTGTACATGTGTCATCTCTCGGAGAAGGCGATGGTACCCCACTCCAGTACTCTTGCCTGGAAAATCCCATGGACGGAGGAGCCTGGTAGGCTGCGGTCCATGGGGTCGCGAAGAGTCAGACTCGACTGAGCGACTTCCCTTTCACGCATTGGAGAAGGAAATGGCAACCCACTCCAGTGTTCTTGCCTGGNGTGCGGCCCTCTTCAGGGCCAGAGGTAAAGACCACATCCGCAACCCTTGGGCGTCCCCTTCTCTGCTTTTTCTTATCCTCGTGATTCTTTCCCTTCCTACCTCCTGTATTTAGACACTACACTGTGTCTACTCACTGACTTAAATCTCTACATAATTATATTTAAAGCTTGTCCAGTCTCAGGTAATATACCCCCAATCCTGTGTTGACCAGATATGCTGAGATGGTGTTGATTATATATTTTATATATAGACGAGACATCTGCTACAGTAATAGCCTCCGTGGTCAAATTGAATCTCCTCCACCAAGGAGACCTTCAGGCCAGTGGCCAACCTGACCATGACTCTTTCCTGACACTAAATGTTCCCTCTTCCTTCTGCCATGTCTCCTGGGTTCGGGTTTCAGCAGCAGAGTCTGGATGACCAAATATCGCAGCTGGTCTTCTGATGTTCCTCTTTCTCTGCTGGGAGGTTTACAGTCTAGATACTGCTAGGTGGGGCTGGCAGTGGCCACCTCAATAAGAGGCTGAGGTCATAAGGAAGCTTCGCTGACCACTAACTAGGTCCTCATCCTAACTTCAGAGATGGAGGAGGGTGAGGGCGGCACAGGAATAAAAAACACTCCCCACTGGCCACTTCAACTACAATATTTAATACTGTTAGCTTTTCCCTCAGGCAAACAGTGCTCTTGCTAAGACTGTGAGAAGTCTTCACTAAAATTTCTAGGTCATTTTTCCATCCGCTCTTGCTAAGCCATATATATGTCTCATGCTGTCCTTGAAGGGCCAGCCTCTCTCACTACCCGATGGTGATTCTTCAAAAATACAAATCAGATTAAACAACTTGCATGGTTCAAAGACCTTCCGGGGCATCCCTTCTCCCTCATAGAACATCTGAAACCCTTCAAGCCTCAGACTCTGTCTTCATCTATGGCATGTGTTACATACAGTCTCAATCTTTTAATCTGAAGATGGAAAGCTTACTTTATGCTGTTGACATTCCAGCAAACAACATTTTTTTTTTTTTTTTTTTTTTTTTGCAGTGGTGGTGAGGGAGCAGGGCAGAATTAGACCTTGCTTCCTCTAACCACTAAAGATGAAATGCTGATTATATCAGTTTAGAATCTATCAGAGGGTCTGGCTTTGGACAACAGTTCTGCCAGCAGTGGGGTTTAAGGACAGCTTCACGCTTTCAAGTGAAGCCTCGTAGAGGCCAGTCCAACTCACTTAGTAATGATAATTTGGTCACTTATTTAATCTCCCTGGGGCTCAGGTTCCTTGCATTTCAAATGGGGATAATGAAAGCACCCACTTCAGGGGGTCGTATAAAGTTTAAATCACATAATAATGAAAAAATATTGAAAAAAATCTAGTATAGTGCCTGACATAATAGCAGTATTCAATAAGTAAAGTATTAAAAGAAATGTTAAGTCTTCACCTTTGATATGACATCTTTTTCTCTCCCAAATGATCCTCACCTAAATGCAACTTTCCACAACCATCAGGTCAGATTCCCATCCTAGGTCTCACCCATTAGGTCTCAGTCCTACTCCATCCACCAAGTCACACTTAGCTGGAGAAAGATAGAGGCTTCGTGGAGGCTGAAGACTAAATACCAGGGGTGCTTTGTAAGAAAAAGTACACAAAGTTATGAACGTAAGAGTAGGTATTAGGTTTTGGAAGAGGCCCTGGCAAGTGAAAAGGCCCTGGTTTGAGGCTTGCGTTCTACAGCTTCCTGGTAAACCCAGCTCTGTGTATCCCACTTTCGTGTAGGGTGGGTGGAGAGTTCAGAGGCTGGGGGAAGGCACACCTTTATCTCCATCACTCTGGAGTTTCAATTTCCTTATCTTTAAAATGAAGCTAGGGCTTCCCAGGTGGTATAGTCATAAAGGAGCCACCTGCCAATGCAAGAGATGCGAGTTTGATCCTTGGGTCAGGAATATCTCCTGGAGTAGGAAATGGCAACCCGCTTCAGTATTCTTGCCTGGAGAATCCCATGAGCGGAGGAGCCTGGCAGGCTACAGTCCACGGGGTTCCAAAGAGTTGGACACAACAGAGAGCACACACAAAATGAAGCTAATAATAACTCATTCAAGTCCCCACAGCCAATGGAGGAAGTAGATAACTGTTTCCCATTATCTCCCATCAGTTGCCAAATCTTGCTTATTTGAGATCCAGAATGAATTGAATCCCTTTTCTTCTCTCAACCCCCACAACTGCCTACTTGGAATCACCACCGTCTCCCACCTGGACTTTAGGGAGTCTCCTAACTTCTGCATCTGCTCTACCTCCCAGAGTCCACTATCTACACAGAAGCCACAGTCAGCTTGTTGCAGGACAAATCTGATCTTTCCTGTCTCATTTTCAAATGCTACCATCACCTCCAACTGATCTTTTCAATGTCAGCTTAATGTCATCGTCTCCCACTAATTTTTTTTTTTCATCGTAAATAAACACCATTGTTTATTGAATACCAAGTAATGTGCCGCACATTTGCCCTCTAGTCTTGGCTCAATGAGGTAGCAACTTTGAACTGCATTTTTACAGAGATGCAGAGAGATGTACCCAAGGCTTTGGAGCTAGTAAGAGAAGAACCTTGATTCAAATAGACTTTCAGTTAAAACATCGATATATGCGCATTAAACGCCGTATTTGTTTCCTCTATTGGAGGCCCATGTCAGTTTTCATTAGGAGAAAGGATCATGGGAAACCACTGGACAAGAGACTCTCTGAGGTCTTCTCCAGCTTTTAGAATCAAGGACTCTTTCAGGAGAATGTGGAAGGCTCCAGCCTCTTCTGGGCCCTTGTAGGAAGATGGGGCAGAGGTTATGGGCTTTGAGAATTGTGGCACGGTGGCCTCTGTGCCCCGGTCTCCCCATGGCCTGGCCTGGTGAAATTTGTACCAGGCTACTCCTAGTCTCATGGACCTGGCAGGACAGAGGGGCACTGGCTTCTTAAGCCCAGAGCTGAGATCAGAGGTCAGAAACCTCTGACCCTGAAAGGCCATCACATGGTCCATGCAGGGCCTGAGCAGACCAGGGCAAGGCTGAGATTTCTATGCAAATTGAGGGGGAGGAGAAAGAGGGGAGGAAAATTCAATAGGCAAGAAGGAAGAAGTGAGAAAGAAGGGAGGAGAGAAATACACTTTGACTCTCTGTCCAGTGAAAGCTGGACTCTTTCTATAATGCAAAGCTTATTTTTTAGTCATTTCCCAACCAGGACTGTATTGTAACTCCACAGAGAATAACCATCTTCCATTCGGTACTTAAACATGAGGTGGAGAACAGTCCGTTTTACTGGAATTCAAGTTAAACACAACTGTTAATATTCATAACAACAACAATAACAATATTAATAGCTTACCATTTGTTAAATATCAGGAAGGGTTCCAAATACTTTCTATTTACTCTTTACAGCAACCTGGCAGAGGAAACTGGATTTTCCCCATTTTACAGAAGAAGCTATAGTTCAGATGGGGATGCCCTAGCAGGTCAAGAGTAGAACTAGGACTGGGACCCATCTGATACCCAAGCTCAAAACATTTCCACTGCATAATGGTCTTTCATGCTTTGTAGGCCAGAAGCCCAAGTTGGGTAAGAGAAGTTCACTGACTTTCCTTTGGTAGGAAAAGCCACCAGTCCTCACCCCCAGCTCCAGGAACCAGGAGCTCAAAAGAAAGTACAAGTCCCAGCACGACCAAATGATCTGCAAGTGCCTCTCTCTGAGCATCTCCTATGCCGCCACCATCAGGGGCCTGACCACCATCATTGGCACCTCCACCAGCCTCATCTTCTTAGAGCACTTCAGCAAGTAAGTAATCCACTTGGTCAACAAGTATTTACAAACCATCATGGGTCAGGAACAGACCCAGATGCTAAGGATATGGCAGAAAATAGAATCAGAGCAGCTTTTGTAACAAGGTCCAGAGAAATGATCAAGTCATTACGGTCAAATGTGGTGAGAAGGGTGGGATTCTGCAAGGGTGGCAGGGGCGGGTGGGAGGAATCAGTCTAGAGGGAGGAAATGCCTCCCCAAAGGGGTGGCAGTGAAAGCAGAGACCTGGAACCTGAGCTGGAGTAAACTAGACAGAGGGAGATCTTCCAGACAAAACAGTGTAAGAGGCTCAGAGGCAAGAGAGCAGAGAAAATAAAGACAATGGCAGAGGGCGAAAGGAGGCCAGGCAGGTGGATGCACAGACCACACAGGGCCTCACAAGGCCCTCCACGGAACTTGGACTTCATCCGAAAAAGCTGAGAGAAGCCTTTGCAGAATTATAGGCAGGGAGTGAGGTGATCACATTTACAGTTTTGAAAATGCATTCTGGATTTTAAAAATGGACAATAGAATTTGGGAAGGAAAAGGCAGGAAGACAATCCAGGCTGCTGCTGCTAGGTCCCAGGACAGAACTGATGGTGGCCTGGATAACACTGGGAGGAGAAATGGCCCGATCTGAATGAGCTTCTGAGGTCGGATTAGGAAAAGCCTGAGAGAGGGGAAGCCCTGGACTCATTTTCAGAGTCAGGGCTTCAGCAGCTGGGGAAACAGAGCTGTCCTTGACCTACACGAGGGCAAAGATAAGGAAATGCTGATAGAGAAGTGGACATGTCCAGGTGGACACGTCCCTGAATTTCAAGAGCCATTTTTAGGCTAAAGACACAGATGTGGAGTCGGAGTGGCCACGGTGCCACCCCCAGGCCATCAGGCTCACAGGACCTCATGTGGGGTTTAATGTCCTGCTGTCAGTGAACAAGTGGCCCTACATTTGCCTTTTGCACTGAGCCCCACAAAGTAGATGATGGCTGGTCCGAGTGACTTGCATATGGAAACTGAAGCCCTAAGAATGACGGAGATTACTCAGGGAAAACACACAGAGGAAGGAGATCGGGGCATAAACATTAAGCACAAACATTTAGGGACTTCCCTGTTGGTCCAGTGATTTAAGACTCCACCTTGCAATGCAGGGGACAGGTTCTATCTCTGGTTGGGCAACTAATATCCCACATGCCTCAGAGCAATGAACCCACACACCACAGCTCAAGAGTATAGGCACCGCAACAAGAGATCTCCCGTGCTGCAACTAAGACCTGACACAGCCAAATAATAAACAAGTAAATATTTTTTTTTAGAAAAACACTTAAATTAGACTAGAAAAGAGAGAATAGAACAGTTATCAGACAGAGAAGAGGAAAATCTAGTGTCATTCTACCCAATGGAAAAAAGTGGTCCATATTGTTTACAGTTGTTGAATGACCAGGCAAAGTAAGGACAAAAATGTAGCCATTAGATTTGATGATATGGAGGTTATTGGTGGTCTAGGCAAAAACAATTTGGTCAAGTGACCTGAAAAGAAGCCAAATTTCAGTAGTTGAGGAGTAAGATGGAAATGAGGAAATGCAGAGTTGGCTGTGAAGGAAAGGGGAGAGACGAGGTGGTAATAAAGGCAGGGTAGAGCATGGCAAATAGATGAGGAAACAATGGAAATAGTCACAGACTTGATTTTCTGGGCTCTAAGATCACTGCAGATGGTGACTGCAGCCATGAAATTAAGACGCTTGCTCCTTGGAAGAAAGACAATGACAAACCTGTGTGTTAGTCGCTCAGTTGTGCCCGACTCTTTGCGACCCCATGGACTGCAGTCTACCAGGTTCCTCTGTCCATGAGACTTTCCAGGCAAGGATACTGGAGTGGGTTGCCATTTCCTTCCCCAGTCCCACTAATTTTTAAAATCAGTATGTCTTGAGGACGTCCATGGTGGTCCAGTGGTCAAGACGCCATGTGGAGGGCATGGGTTCAATCCCTGGTTGCGAAACTATCATGTGGCGTGGAGTGGCCAAATTAAAAAATAAATAAATAAAATATCAATACATCTTGTTTAATAGATATCTAGGTATTGAACTGTGAAAAGAAATGACTCATTTTAATTCACAGGTACAGGAAATAGCTACAAAATTAATCATGTATTTGTCCACAAAGAAATCTTAACCCGTGCAAAAGAGTAGTGATATTTAAAGGCTGTATTTCACACGAAATTTTAAGGGAGGGACCATGTCCATTTTACTTGTGGCTGTGTTCCTGGAGCATACTTTATGACCTAGCACACAGTAGGTTTTGATCAGCATGTGTCAATGGAAAGAATAAATGACTGTACAAACAACAGCTATGACTGAGTAGCGAAGCTGTTTTTCATATAGAAGATACTGAATTGGATGATTACAATGTTAGGAACCCTAACAAGTAGATAGGCGAGACTGTAAATGCTACATAATTAACATCATCATCTCATATTAATCACCAGGCACCAAAAATGTCTTCCTCCCCTTGATATAACAACTTCTCCCATAGCAGCTGGTACCATGGTTTATCCAGGAGGGCTTCATTTTGCTCAGCATCCCTGCGGAACCTCACTTGCCCAGAAAGGATGAGTTCCATCGCTGGTTAAGAGCCTAAAACTAGTGCCAGTCAAGAAACCCAAACTCCATTGTTTTTTGTTTTTTGTGTTTTTTTGGCCACCAAACACACTGAGTCAGTTACCTGTCTCCTCCATTCTTTTCCAGATTTGAAAGGGAGAATGAGCACACTGCCGGCACCGTCTACCTCCTTCCTCCCTCTTGTCCAAGGCCCGTCTTCGCTGTGCTGCCCTGACCTCTGCCTTCGACCCCCAGTCTGTCTTCTCCACAAGCTGCCTTTTTACAACTCCTCTTCCCACCTCCTTGTACCAGGATGTGCAAATGTCTAGTTGTGGCTCACCTGTCTCCTTCAGGTTGACCAGCACACCTGCTCAGCCCTCCTCTAAGCTCTGCCCTTCTGTGAATTGTCTTGGTGGTGAACCTGATCACTTCCCTGGTTTACAGCAACACCTAGTAGAGTGCTCCAGGCTGTGGTGGCCGAGTGTCCGCTGCAGGTGTGCCCTCTAGTCCCCCATAGTTCCCTCCTTGTCACAGCACAGTCCACTGGTTCTTCCAAGTAAATTACCACCAGTTATCATCAATCAACCCAGTAGCTCAAAGAGGCCAGGTGACAAAGCACGGAGAAAGAAAGGAATATCTGAAGAGCTCTACCTCTCCTGACTTGTCCCCAGCTTCTTTCAGCCAGTGTGAAGGTACTTTCCACACCTTGTTGCCCATCATGGGCTCTCTGCACTTGCAGCCTGAACTCTCAGTGGGAAAGAAGTTTTGTCCCCAAGTGACAGGTTCCAGGCAGTTGTCAGCAGCCTGGAGAGGCACCCTTGGGATACAGTCCTTTCCAATGCCCCCAAATCACGCCACTACAAATGTCACCAAGGAACAGAAGCATCCTATGGATGCTTTCTCATCAGTAGGGAAAGGCAGAAGAACATAAAAGGCTTTTTCTTCTTGCTGTCTTTTCTTCTTAAAGACCAAGGACCAAACTGGGGTTGGGCATAAGTGGCTGAAGAAAGCCCCAATTGGTCTCTAAAAGTCAGCAGAAGTAGGCTGCGTGGTAAATTTTCTTGATTTTTCCTGCCTTTCTTTTTTTTTTAATGGGAAGCAAAATAAGCTAAGGGGTTTCCCTGGTGATTCAGTGGTAAAGAATCCACTTGCCAATGCAGGAGACTTGGGTTTGATTCCTGGGTCAGGAAGATCCCTTGGAGGAGGGCAGGGAACCCACCACAGTATTCTCACCTGGTCACAAGAGTCAGACATGACTTAGTGACTAAAAGCAAGGGAAGAAGCTAAGAATGCCATAAATGAAAAGAAAGCTGTTGGAGGGAGGGAGGCAGAGGAAGATAGTGAAAATGAAGAAGGCAAGATGCCCAAGTGCTGAAATGTGGTAAAGGGACCCTCCCCTGTCCTGGGAAACAGCCTACAGACAGGAAGAAATGTCAGGGTGACCTCCATGCAAGTTCTTCCCCTTGGCATTCAAGAAGTATATTAACCTAGACCTGCTTAATCTGGCCAACCTCATATTCCAGTTACCCAGAAGCTCACTCCTTTCCTCCAAAACTGTGCTGTTTACCATTCCTCCTGCTGGAAGTATTTTTCCCGAGCACCTTCCAAGATCAACTTGTCCTTTAACCACCATTCTTTGTCACTGCCTCTCAGCAGCTCTCTTGAGTCCACTGGAGGCTTACAACATTGGGTAATGCAAGCCTCTAGCAGACCAACTGGTGGGCTGCCGTCTACGGGGTTGCACAGAGTCGGACACGACTGAAACAACTTAGCAGCAGCAGCAGCAGACTGTGTTTGCTGTGAAACACTGGGCAAGTTATCTGAACTTCCTGTGACTCAGTGACCTTCCTTTCAAATGGGGATAAAAAAAACGAAGCCTACTGCACTGTGTCATTGCAGAGATTAAGGGAGTTGACCTGTGCAAACTGCATACAGTGATTGTCCTACAAACGTCACTCCATTCAGTTCATCACACAGTATAGCATCTGCTCCTATGTTGTTCTGAACCACTCTGCAATGGATTCAAATATGTCCTCAACCAGCCTGGAAGTTCTTCGAGGATACATTCCATGCCTAAAACCTACTTGAAATACCTCAAAGTGACAGGGGTTCAAAGACTCCCAGAAAAGCTGTATTTCTGAGTGTCTACTGTAAGTTAAGCACTGCAATAGATGCTGCAGAAACAGACGGAGGAGGTAGTGAGGCGCTCACTTGGTGGAGGCTATATGAGCAGACGCATCTTTTCTAAATTAATAGCTGGTGGGTGCCTCCCCTCTTTCGTGTATATGCGTGTGTATGCTCAGTCGTGTCTGACTCTATGCAACCCCATGGACTGTGGCCAGGCTCCTCTGTCCATGGGATCTTCCAGGCAAGAATACTGGAGTGGGTTGCCGTTTCTTCCTCCAGGGGATCTTCCTGACCCCCATTTTCTATGTCTCCTACATTGACCAGTAGATTCTTTACCATTGAATCACCTGGGAAGTTCCCAGGCTTTCTTGTGACTGCTCCCAAATCCTTCAGGAGGAGGCTGGTGGCATGCCTGCATTTGTACTGAGCAGAGCTACAATTTGTTGAACATTTTGTTTTGATTAAAAATTAATAGCTGCTTTTGACCCATATGGATTAATTTCACTTTCTCCAAGTATCTCTTTAATTGACAAACTACCATTAGGTGAAAGAACCAATTAAACCAGCACATCACTGCCTCCCTCCCTTCCTCTGCCAGTCTTCATCCCCCTTCCTCCCTCTCCATGTTGTCCTGCCCGAGTGTTTTAATAGACTATTTCCATACCAGCACAACAAGATTAATTACTCAGTGAACACACGAGAACAAAGGGAGGGGTGCTTGATGTGGATGCAAGGCCACCCTGAATCTACTAAAGGGCAATGAAGGGAGGCTCGCCAAGACAAGAGATTCACTTTCAGGGGCCCAGAAGATTGACACGTGCAGTTCTTCTCAATTAATCAGCCTTCCGAGCTTATCAGCCATCAGAGGCTGTTCATTGTGCTGCTTTATCGTCGTTTGGCAAAAATCCTCGATAAACTCCGGGAAAGTGCTGACAAGGTTATTCTAATAACCAGCTGGACAAAGTCCATTCACTGTTCATTGCAACATGTGCTCTGCGGCCGTAGCAAGGGGGCGTGAAACTTCCTCTTGTGCTGAAGGGAGGCTTTGGTGGGAAAACTGAACTGGAATAAACTGCTATGACCAGGTCCCCTAGGATAAACACTCTGCTCTCTGCTGGGGTTTTTTCCAGGCTTCTAGATCTTTCTGGGTGAACATTTCTCTCCCCTCACTTCCTAAGACTCTGCCAAAGCGAGGGAATAAGAACACTGTGTCTTTATTGGGGCTAGAGAGTTTCAAGAAACCTCCACTAGGGACAGATCCAAAAGGACTCTCTGCCCTGAAACAGGAGATGTTTATACCTAAACCCGTCTTTCATGTGGAGCACTACAGACTTCACAGCTTTCCAGTGGGAGAGTCTGAAACCAACCAAACCTGTCAATTTCAAGTCTTGGAGTAGGCAGGTGGAGAAGAAAGTGACTGATGACTGATTTTGTTTCCCTCAGCCATTTTTTTTTAAGGTACAATCCAACAATGACTAACTCTCTCACATTCACATTCATTAAAAAGATGTACATTGACCCAGTGATGGTACACAGAAACACAGGAAACTGCATTTTTAAAAACTAGGAAAGGACTTTGAGAAATGATCTACTCAATTTCTCCTACATCTTATTATGACAAATTTCAAATTCAGAAAAGTAGAAAGACCCTTACAGTGAACACTTATACATCCAAAATAATATTCTACTGCTAAAGTGTCATTATACTTATTTTATTATGTAACCTATCCCATCTAGCCAGCCTGTTATTTATCTATCACTCCAACTTCTTTTTAATTGCTTAAAAAAAAAGCTATTTGAAGCACTCTTTTCTGTAAATTCTTCTGAGAAAGACAAATCTATGAAATAAATAAAAATTAAGCTATTCTGTTGCCATATGATTTAGCAATTCCATTCCTGGGCATATATCTGGAGAAAGCCATAATGTGAAAAGATGCATTTACCTCAATGTTCTTTGGGCAAACTCTGGGAGATAGTGGAGGACAGAAGAACCTGGTGAGCTGCAGTCTATGGGATCGCCAAGAGTTGGCTATGACTTAGCAACTCAAGAACAACACCATCCCAAAGTTCACAGCAGCACTATTTCAATAGCCAAGATATGCAAGCAGCCTAAATATCTATCAGTAGGTGAATGGATAAAGATGTGGCATAGATATACAATGGAATACCGTGCTGTGTTGTGCTTAGTCGCTCAGTCATGTCTGACGCTGGGACCCCATGGATTGTAGCCCTCCAGGCTCCTCTTTCCACGGGATTCTCCAGGCAAGAATACTGCAGTGGGTTGCCATGACATCCTCCAGGGGAATCTTCCAAACCCAGGGATCAAACCCAGGGATCAAACCCAGGTCTCCTGCATTGTAGGTGATTTTTTACCAACTAAGCCACCAGGGAAGCCCAAAGGAATATTACTCATCCATAAAAAAAGAATAAAACAATGCCATTTGCAGCAACATGGATGACCTAGAGATTATCATACTAAGTGAACTAAGTCAAACAGAGAAAGACAAATACTATATGTATCACTTAGATGTGAAATCTAAAATTTGATACAGATGAACTTACTTACAAAACAGAAACCGACTCATAGACATAGAAGAAAAACTATGGTTAGCAAAGAGGAAAGGGGGAGAGGGATAAATCAGGAGTTGGGATTAACAGATATATACTACTGTGTTTAAAACCAATAATAAGGTCCTACTGTATAGCACAGGGAACTATATTCAGTATCTTGCAATGATGGAAATATATATATATATATACATGTGGTTTATTTGCTAAGTCGAGTCTGACTCTTGTGACCCCATAGACTATAGCCCGCCAGACTCCTCTGGGATCTTTCCTACCCAGGGATCAAACCCAGGTTTAAAGCCCCTTATGTGTGTGTGTGTGTGTGTGTGTGTGTATGTGTGTGTGTATTTAGGACTTTCCTGGTGGCTCAGCTGGTGAAGAATCCACCTGCAACACAGGAGACCCGTGTACAATCGCCGAGTGGGGAAGATCCCCTGGAGAAGGGACCATGGACTGTAGAGTCTATGGGGTGGCAAAGAGACTGAGCAACTTTCAGTATGTCTGTGTATATAAAACTGACAGCTATATACCAAAAACTAACACAAGTTTGTAAATCAACTATACTTCAATAAAAAATAAAATAAAATTTAAAGAAAAGCAACGATTGTGACCTCTAAAAAAAAAAAAGCCAAGCTACTGTGCTTAAAGTAGGGTCAGGCCCCTGATATCCTGACAACTCATGCCCACTCCCACTGTTCCTTGGACTCCAGGGAGGACTGAGTAAAATCACAGATAATTTCTCACCTGGCAAATGGGCCACTGAGACCCAAGAAAGGTGTGACCTTATCTGACCGCCCCCTTGCTTTGTGTCCTTGGGTCAGTGATCACATTACATTTCAATGCTCTTATTTGTAAAGAGGAGATAATGATTACACAAAACATGGTAAAATGAGCAGCAAATTCCTGGCACAAAGTAAATAAATGCTCTACAAACTAGAGCGGTTCCTACAATCATTATTAGTATTATTAACATTATCATGACCACCACAACATCTTGGAGAGAACGAAAAACAGCCTCAAACAGGATGAGCAGGAAAGAGGAGAATGGTGGGAGCCTAGGGCAGGGGTGCAGACAATTCCACCTCAGAGCACATACTCAGCTCGGTATGATTTAGTCAAGTTCACAGCAGTATGTCACTGAGAAGAATCTCTGTGTCCTCTGAGTCCCAAAGAGTTATTTTAAAGATGAAAAGGTACAGTAATTATAAACATTCTGGAAGCAAATTTCTGCAGCAATTCAGGTGTTCCTATTGTTATTATTAGCAATGTCATTCCAAAAACTGAGGAATCATACAACCCCCGACCCACTTGAGAACAAGGCTTCCCTCTTCCTGCCTTTGCACAAACCACCCAGGATGACTCTTTCGACCTTCATCTACTGCCATCTTCCCCCAAAGAGAAGCCCGCCATCTGGTTTCTCCACCAAACCAAAGCCAACCTCTAAACTCATCCAGTGGGTTTCCAAGGGCCTTTCTGCCCTGACACCAAACACCTTCCGAGATCGATCCGTCACCGCTTACCCGCTTTGTTTCCCAGGCATGAGGTTCACTAGCTGCCGGGTGCACCCATCTCTCCATTTCTCCCATGCTCACTGGGTCATTCTAGAGTCCGTGCCTTGGCGGAGCAGAGAAACGTAGGACTGGTCGGGCACTAAGGAGGCCTGGAGCCGGTGTCCCTCCACGTCTGCCCACACCATAAGACTGCGGCGTGGTCACGCTGAGCTCACTTTACAGACAAGGAAAAGGGGGCAGAGATAAACCGCCACACTTGGGCTTCCAGCGAGTAAGCGCTTCTGACTGTGCTTCAGAGAAAGCCATGGCGGCCTCCCTGCTCAGGCTGGTATCTCTCAGGCTATGGTTCTACTGCCACTGCTTCCAGGAAGCCCTCCTCACTTCTCCAATCTGTCCGTGGACCTCCTGGAGCACTGCACAGATGTCTGGGGAGCTTGAGAGAAGACTGGGCAACACAGGAAATGGGTCGGTTTTCAGAGGTGGGCAGCCCTGCCTGATTTTGAGTCTGACTGGTCAGGGGTCAATTTCTTCGTGTGCACCTCACGCATCTGATCTAACAAGCTAACCCCTGCAGGCTTGCAGACTATGCGGGGTGGAGGAGGACGTGCCTGTTAAGTGTTGGCCTCCCCCCTCCCCCCCCCTCGCACTCCTTCCTTCAGAGTTTTTAATCTAACTCTCCTAAAGACTCGACTCATGGTCATGAAACAGGGAGGGCACACGGAGGGCAGGGCCTGGCAGTGCCACAGGGACCAGGAGGGCCTCCGTCTCAGGTTGGCCCTGCTGTCTTCAGCGGACCTCTCATCTTACTGAACCCTAGCGCGGCCTCTCCCCACAGACCCAGAGGGAGCCCCCAGGTCCACGTTCCCGTAGCTGGCCCATCACCTGTGAGCTGTGGAGAGCCTGGGGCGCTACGGTTTTGCAGATAATGAAGTGCAGGTGGTTAGACTCTGTGGTGCAAAACAAACAGTGCCTTGTCTGTGCTTAGGTTCAGGTTACCCAGTGGGACGGCGCCCAGAAAGTAACTGAGAACACCGGTGAAAATGCCTTCTCTGTGCACAGCCCAGCTGGGGTTTTCAAAGAGCTGGGGCTTGTTCTGAGGCTGGACCCACACAGCTTCGCTACTGTCCTGGTGACCTGGGTACACCAATGTCCCCTTGCAGGCTGGGAGCTCTGCAGAGACAGAACGTACAGTTTGCATGGCCGTCTCCCTGCTCTGGGACCTCAATGCCCTCTATCTCTCCTGGATCGTCCAACAGCGGGGAGCTACCCTACACCTCAATTTCATGAAGGATTAGCAGCCATCATTCTCCCATTACTAACGGTCATGCAGGGACAAAACTGTCCTCTCAAAATCTCAGAAGGGAAAGGGGGAAAAAAAGCCACGTGACTGATGACTTAAAACGTGGGATTTGTCACACAAAGTTTATACACAAGGATAGGGGAATGGCATTTGTCCTTCCTCCCTTTTAGGTTTAAATGGAAGCCAGTCTTAACTCCCCCTCCTCACGGGAGACCACAACATCCTGCTGACGAAGAGAGCTCCTGGTCGCCCAAAGTGTGGACAGTCCACTGTCCACATCAAGCCTGTGTTGGGGGCGACTGCAGAGCAACAGTCAGGCGCACCTGTCCGGGTCTCCCTCTGCGTGCATCAGGGCAGCCGCCCCCAGATCTCTAAAATGCCCTCTGAGCTTCCTCCCATCAGTGGTCCACAGGAGTCAGACACAGGCGCACTGTCAGGAAGCTGTACACCTGGTTCTGGGGGACACAGCGGAGCAGGAAAACCCAGCGCCATCCAGCAAGGCGGTGGCTTGCTCACCACTGGGTTTAGTCCTATGGTATAGTCCCCGAGAAGAAATTCCTGAAAAGGAGCAAAGAAGTAAATTTCCACCAACTGCCTGGCCACCTCAACAAAGCCCGAGGAGGGAGGTGGATAGACGCCTCCCCTCCCCTTCACCCTAAAAACAACTACTTCCTGTTTAAGGAGCCGAAGAGAAGAGCAATTCACCTACTCACAAAGGCCGGCCACTTGGCAACCCGCCAAGAATCTAAGAGAAACCTTGAATTTCAAAAACATAATAGACAAGGGAGTCAGCTTAAGAAAAGATTTCATCTATCATCTGACAAGAGGCTGGGGTCATGGAGGAGGGTATTCTTTATCCTGGAGAGACCATGCTAAAAATCTCAAAAATGTACAGAAGGAGTTGGGGCCGGTGGAGGAGGGGTGGGCTAAGAAGATTATAGCATGGAATAGAGGCTGCTGTTTCAAGGAGGCTTCTCATTTCTTCTGACATCCTGACACAGACGTGTAATATAGAGGTTCAGCCATGTGGGCAGGTTAAGTCACATGAGACAGAGGAAATCACTGCGCTGCGAACTGAAGGGCTGCTGGGGCGCCCCAGGCCTGGGTCCCCACAGGAGGGCGGCCCCCGGAAGGGGCAGGGCTCGTGAGCCTGGGCTCCAGGGCTTGTGTTCACAGGCAGCAGCCCCCGACAGGACAGTGAGGCGCCCTTCAGACTCCTCTGTGCTCAGTCTTTCCTCGGCGCCTCTCGGTCTCTCGGAAACGTGAGCAGTGCGGCCTAAGGGCCCTGGGGAACCGAGAGGCCGGCTCGGCAAGTCCAGGGTTGCTCCCGGCTGGGCTCTCTGCTCTCCACCACTTCTTAGACCTGGGATGCAACAAAGAGGGCCGCTCCCACAGAAACACTGATGATTCTGAAGGGCTTTTTACTCATCAGAGCAAGATTAAACAGAGTTTGGGAAAACCTGTGCATCTCTAATAGGAATCGGAGTCTGCTGAAATCACGCACCTGCAACTCTGTAAGTGACACACGAGATGGACCGGCTAGCGTGTCACCCATCACGGCAGATCTACCCACAGTCAGGTCCACCCACTGCAGGGAAAACTAGGTGTTTAGACACCTTTTCCTCACCAGAACAGAAGCGACTCTCAGCTCACTGTGTGTTAACTGTGCCAGGATGTGGACCAGGAGGTCAGAGCTGCTTCTGTGTGGTTCTGTGACTGGGCTCCCCAGTCCTGTGCTCAGAGCTGCCCCTCCTCGGGCAGAGAGGCCCACTTCCAAGCCCTGGGGAGCACATGCTGAGGTGGGGACACAAAGCAAAGAGACACACTCATTGTCATGACTTCCTGACACTAAGGTGTCCACCACATGTGGACGCGGCACTTCCTCCCACTTAATAAGACGGATCCGTCAGATGGGGAAAACGACCCCTTTTATAGATGAGGAAACTGAGATGCAAGTCACATGGCTGGGAGGCCAGACCCAGGCCTCCAGCTGTTGCAGGTTGCAGCCTGCGGTGCCCGCTGTAAAGGGAGACATGCCTGTCTCCTTACCCTAAACAGCTCTGCTCACCCCCTGACCCTACTTCTTTCTGGATGAGTCATTTGAAGAAAACTGGGGATGTTAACAAACAGGCATGACGTAACAGCTGCCCAGGAGCAGACTTCTGCAGCGGCACCTGCCAGGCCTCCTGGGCAGCCTTCTCCCCCAGGGTGGGCTATAGGGGGACAGGGCTGGACAGTGGGGCTGCAGGGCTCTGAGCGTATCACACTTCAGGCTCCCAGGGCCCCCAGCTGATGTGTGTGGCCAGGTGAAACCAGGGTCAAAACAGACATCTACAGCAGCTGCAGTCTGGAGGAGAGGTCAAGAGCGTGGTCAAAGCTAAGGTAGAGGGCCCAGCTATGTGGGTGTCTCCAGCTGCGAGTGTTCCAGGCCTGGGGGCGGAGACCTGCCTCTGGAAGCATCGCTGTCCTGCCCTCCCCGTAGGAAGGGTCTGCCCGACCCCCTTGCCCCTTGTCCGGGCAGCAGTTCCTGACCTTTGGCCCAGTTCTCCCATCCTCTCTCTGTGCTTTACAAATCCGGCTCCTGCTGGTGTCTCTGAGCACTTTACAGAAAGTGGGCAGTCATTAATGCTCAATGACAATAGAATTTCTCCCAAATTATACATGACACTTGCATTAAAGGCAAACATGTTCATCTGGATTGATGTTATCGCAAGGAGTGCCACAAGAATTCACAACGATTTGTCAAGGATAAGAAGTACACTTCCTTTAATTACGAATTCTCTTTAACCAAAATAAGAGGAAAAGCCTTTAGAAATGGTTGTTAATTAAAATAACAATTTGGCCATGGGCTGTGTAAATCTTTGGTGAGGATGGACTTGGTGGCAAGTGGTTGGTGGGGACACCAAAGCTGAGGCGAGTGAGCCAGGCTGGCTGTGGGCTTTATGGGGAAGTACAGATGTCGCGGTTTTGTTGAAGTGCTCATGACTTGTTCACATGTCTTACTCATACTTCCAACACCCAGGGAGGCAGGTATCAGGCCAGCTTGAAATCTAAGGCTGCTGGAGTTGAGAGTGCATGAGGTGAGTAACAAAGCTGTCACCAGACGCAGGTTTTCCTGACCCCAAGCTCATGGTTCTTTCCTAGAAACTTGCATCTCTGCTTGGCTCACTGTGTGTGCATCAGAAGCCTTGAGCGCCCTTCTGGAAAGACAGAAGGTTCCTGCGCTCCACCTGGGAACTTTGGGATCAGAGTCCCCAGACTGTCCAAGTGTTTTGCCCCTTCTGCCCCCGCCACCACGCACGGCACTAGGGACAACCGTGGGGCCCCTCCCTCCACACATTCCTTTCTCGCCACCTGCCCAGGTGTTACATTTCTTCATCTGCTCTGCAGGCCGCCACCCTGGGCTTGAGTCTGATCAGACCGAAAAGCCGGGACTGGCACAGGTGCCAAGAGCATCTCTGCTCCTCCTCTCTGGTCCTTGGCATTACCGCCCGCACGTCCAGGACTGAGACCACTGTGGGCAGGGTGGCCAGGCCTAACCGCGAGCATGAGTGCAAACCAAGTGCAAATTCAGGAGCTCGCCTTCTCCCCACGGTCCAGATGTGACAGGAACCTTCTAGTGCCCAGAACTCCCCTGATACTCTCCACTTGCTCCTGGAATTACACTCAGGGACGTGGTGAGAGCAGTGCCAACATCAGCACTGAAGGCAACTTGCCTTCCTCGTCAAAACTTGAAGATAAACAAATGACAGCATCCAGCGTACGGAGCAAGTCTGAGCGTCCGTGGTGGGCGTGCCTGAGGGAGTGTGGCTCAACAAGGGCGCCGAGCCCCTAAACCTGGTAGAAGCTGGGAGGTGCCAGTGGGCTGCACCTAACACGGACAGCAGTAACACCAGCTATCACGTCAGGAAGTCCTGTAAGCGCATTTCATCTCTTCCCCACAGCCTTGGTAGGGAAGCGTTCCACTGAGGCTCTAGAGAGCTTCAGTGACTTTTACATCACACCAGCAGTCAGTTATGAATTCTAGGCCTTCTGAGTGTCAACCTTAAGCTCACTTTCCTCATAAGTGGATCCCAGAGACGGGTAGAGAGTTAGAAACTCAACAACTATGGTCCTTTACTGTTTGACTGAGCTGAGAAGGTTTAAACAGAAAATTAAGATGGTGTGAACTCCACAGAACTAGAGGGTAGACTCATTCAGATTTTGCAATCTGACCACATCAGAAGGTTTGGACACCCACATCCTCTGTGGCTGTCGCTGTTTTGTGCTTACCCAGAAGCTATTTCTCCCACTCTTCTTTTGCTAACAGAACTCTTAAGGCAGCAGAATGCCCAGGGACCGTCATGCTGAATTGGGGAAATCCAGGCCCTTTTTGCCAGATTCCTGTTTCTCCCTTTGTCCTGGACTGGACTGTTTCAGCCACAGAGATGTAAAAGGCCCCTGATCACCTGTTTCCTTTCTGATTGCCTTGTGTATGTTCTGCAAGGACCCACGAATGCTGCCTTGTAAGAAAAAGGTCTTTACATGGACCCCAGTGTTCATTGCAGCACTATTTACAAGAGCTAGGACACGGAAGCAACCTAGATGTTCATTGCCAGATGAAGAGATAAGGAACTGTAGTACATACACACAATGGACTATTACTCAGTTTTAAAAAAGAATACATTTGAGTCAGTTCTAATGAGGTGGATGAACCTGGAGCCTATTATACAGAGTGAAGTAAGTCAGAAAGAAAGATAAATATTGTATATTAATGCATATATATAGAATTTAGTAAGATGGTATTGATGATCCTATATGCACGGCAGAAAAAGAGACACAGAGGTAAAGAATAGATGGACTCAGTGGGAGAAGGTGAGTTGAGGGTAGGATGACTTGAAAGNAAGATAAATATTGTATATTAATGCATATATATAGAATTTAGTAAGATGGTATTGATGATCCTATATGCACGGCAGAAAAAGAGACACAGAGGTAAAGAATAGATGGACTCAGTGGGAGAAGGTGAGTTGAGGGTAGGATGACTTGAAAGAATAGCACTGAAACATGTACATTATCATATGTAAAATACATGACCAGGGTGAGTGCCAATGCATGAAGCAGGACACCCAGAGGGATGAACACAAATTCCTCCTGGTGCCCACAATCCAGCATTCCAGCTAATATCCCAGTAGAAGTTCCTCACAGTACAAGTTTAACAAGTAACACTACCCAGCCTACACCACAGACTACTCCAGGCATTGATTCTGCACTGTACTGCAGTTTCCCAGGGAGATATTCAACTAACATCAGAGGACTCCGCTAGAGCTCAGAAATATACCAAATATGCTGGCAGAGCTTTGCACTATGATGTCACCAATGCAGTGCAAAATCTAGAGAAGGCCCTCAAGTTACTGGCTATAGGTAGAGAATGCAGTCTTTGTAGAAAAGATCCATGCTTAAAGAATTAACAGACTAATATGCTTAAAGAACTCAATCTTCAGCTTATCATGAGCAGTTTTAAAGACTTCATTTCCACTATCTGTAACAATGAAATCTGTGTCTGTGTATCAGATTCCTGTTGATGCTTTCAGCAGACTTAACCCATTTTGTTTGTCCTTTAGTGGATCCAGAAGTCTCTGGATATACAGGAATGATGTGAGCAAGATCCTAAAAGTGCCCACTGAACCCTGCTTGTTCTAAAAATGAAACATACATCTATGAAATANATTAAAATAAATTGATTAATTAAAAAAAAAGAAGAATAGGTTAAAAGAGAAAACTTTCTTGCTTACATGACTCAGTTAAAGACCTGAAGATATGGAGATTATCTCAGATTATCATCAGGGTGGCCCCAAGTGCCATGCCAAGTGCCTTATAAGGAGGCAGAGACCAGTCACGCACAAGCAGGGTAGGCTATGTGAAGACAGGAGCACAGGCTGGAGGCGGCCACACGCAGAGGCAGGCTGACAGCCAGCAGAAGACGGCAGAGGCACGGGGCAGGGTCTCCTGTACGGCCTCTGGGTGGGGTACAGCCCTGACGGAGCCTTGATTTTGGCCCAGTGGACATGACATGGAACTTCTAGCCCCCAGAACTGAAAGAGAAGTTCCTGCTGTTTTAAGCCACCAAGTTTGCGGTTTGTTATAGCAGCCACAGGAAACAAATACACTCTCAAAGCCACTGACAGGCATTCTGTTACCACAACCAAACACAACGCATTTCCATCTCTCGGCCACACTCCGAGGACTGACACAGGGGCTGCTCCCTTTCTGACCGTGAGAGAGACTTCTAGAAACCCTCAGATGCTGGCAAGTCTCCCTGATTCCAGTCTCCCCGAACCTGGTGCTGCCACCTTTCAGAGAGCACAGCTACCATTAAAATCCCCATCATGTGTATGGGGCAGCGAGTATGCGCAGCACGTCTGACGCCCACATTCGTGGAGCAGGCGCCTTGGCAGGCAGGTTCCACGGTGCCCTCGGCCTGAAAGCACATGGGGACTGAACAAGTCCAGGGACTGCTGAAGGTGGCAGCTCCTCGGCACACATCACACGTGAGGCTCTGAGTTAGCAATGATGTAAACATCCCTTGGACTTCCCTGGGGGTCCAGTGGCTAAGACTCCGAGCTCCCAATGCAGGGCGCCAAGATTCAATCCCTGGTCAGGCAACAAGACTCCACATGCTGCAACTAAGACCTGGCACCACCAAAGAAAGAAAAGAAAGACAGAAGGACATCACTGGGAGTTGGGAGTCCAAGACAGGGAGGACGTGGGGAGGGAGAAAAGGGCTCTGAAAGTTGGGGAACGGACTTTTAAAAATCCTACTCTATGACAGGAGCAAATTCAGCAGAAATGTACTTAAAAGCCTTCTCAAAAGCAAAAATGAAGCTTAGGTAGAGAGGGAATCTTGGTGAAATCTTCTTGATTATTAAAGCTGCCTCTGCCATCAGTCTTTGCTTGGGGCCCATTACTTGCTCCTTGGGGTACCTCCTGCTCCTCCAAAGGCTTGGTGACTTCCTGTTTAAAGTCTGTTCTTCCTGTTGAATCTCTCTCTGCAGGGCCCCTTTCCAAATTTCACTGATTGGTGACATAGCCAAGATTCATGTCTCTCTGATCTTCTGCTTCTTCAGGACTTATTTGGGGTCCCATTTCTTAAGAGGTCTGCTTCTGAGGAGTGGGCCGACTTGTCTGTAAGGGATTCAGCGCTAACGTGTGTCAGGGCTTTGTTTTGGGTTTGGTTTTTGGCAGGGACGGCAGGTGGGGGGAGCAGTGGTAGGGGTAGCTATGTGGGAGAGACTGAAATCTGAAATTCACGGAGCATTTATTACAGGCCATATCATTCTACATGTTTGGTATTCAGATTAAACAAAATAAAACAAACAAAAAGAACAGCAGCAGTCAGAGGCATTAAGTATATTTCTCAAGGTCAAGTCACACAGCCTGTCCTGATGGGACTGGGGACCTTTCCAGGCATCTCCTCCATCCTTCTGCTTTCTAGACCTCAGGCTGCCTGACCTCCACAGGGCCCCTCAGGACCACACCTCTTGGAGCTATGGCCTGGCCTGAAGACTGCACAGTTCCCACTGTTTATACCACAGGCTAGCTATCATGAAGAGCTCAACCAGTTTAAAAGCACATGTCTTACCATCAGGCAAAGACCTGAGTCTATCTACTGAGGTTAAGAATCACAGATCAGCACTGAAACTGTGGTTGACAGTTTGGTGAGAAACAGGTATTTTGCATAGTTTCAAAATATCTCCCCACAAGATCCTAATTACTCTGAAAGGAAAACAACAGTAACCTTACAGTGAGGAACCTGGTGGGTGATCCACGTCACACTCCCACAACCAGCAGGAAGACGTCATGAGGCCCTGATGTGATGCACCAAGAAGGGGCTATCATGTCCAAGATTCTTCCTGTCAAGATGGCATAACCTCAATCTAATCAAAAGAAAACAACAATGCTCTCTAATGACCTAGAGGGTGGGATGGGTGTGGGGAGGGAGGCCCAAGAGGGAGGAATATCTGTGTACATATAGCTGATTCACTTCACTGTACAGCAGAAACTGACATAACATTGTCAAACAATTTTAATACAGTTAAAAAATAGAAAAAAAAAATCAGACAGACCCAAATCAAAGGATGGAGGGCCACAAAATAACCTGTCTGGATTACTGAAAAATGTCACAGTTATGAAAGACAAAGAAACACTGAGCAACTTTCCCAGATAGAAGGAGGCAAAGAAAACTTAAGGCAACTATATGCAGTGTGGGGTCCTAGATGAACCCCAGGACCAGAAAAAGGACACAGTTGGGGAAACAGGTGAACTCTGAATAAAGGTCTGTAGATTTAGCTAACAGTATTATATGATGGCTAATTTTCTGATTTAAATATCTGTTGTTTAGTTACTCAATCACGTCTGATTCTTTGTGACCCCAGGGACTGTAGCCCGCCAGGCTCCTCTGTCCATGGGATTCTCCTGGCAAGAATACTGGAGTGGGTTGCCATTTCCTTCCTCAGGGGATCTTCCCAACCCAGGGGTCAAAATCAAGTCTCTTTCACTGGCAGGCAGATTCTTTACCAATCAGCCACCATNGTAGCCCGCCAGGCTCCTCTGTCCATGGGATTCTCCTGGCAAGAATACTGGAGTGGGTTGCCATTTCCTTCCTCAGGGGATCTTCCCAACCCAGGGGTCAAAATCAAGTCTCTTTCACTGGCAGGCAGATTCTTTACCAATCAGCCACCATGAAAGCCTTAAATATCTGTATTCTGGTTTTAAAAGATACAGTATCAGGAGAAGCTGGGTGAAGGGTATATGGGAACTTCCTACACTATTTTTCTGTAAGCCTAAAATTATTTCAAAATGAAAAAGTAAAAAAAAGAAAATCCCCCAAGCCCAAAACCTTTCAGACACTGCTTTCTTAGAGGATCATTTTCATGATAGCATTTAGGTGGCAACTGCTAGCTCTGGTGGGCCCTCTGGGGGTCTACACACCCATCACACAAGGGGTCACTTAGTGGCTGTCTGAAGCTGGTCTTGAAGATCAAGGTGCTCTGTGTGCTAGAGTCTGGGGGTCCTGAGCTCAGGAGCCCTCACCCTGTGCTGCTCCCAGAGCCAACCCTGCCTTTGCAGAGTGATCTTCCAGACAATTGGAGAAGTCCGAGAGCTGGTTTCCAGCTGAGTGTTTAGAGGCTGATGATTTCACTTTCAAGAAAAGAGGATGAGGAGAATGGTGGGACACCCAGCTCTCCTCTTTCTACACAGTCTCCTTTCAGATTCTGGGGAGATCAACGTAGAGGAAGAAAGGGGTAAAATGGTTCTGCTAGTTGCATCTGGTTCCCTTTCCTTATCTTGAGCCACTGGAAGCAGCCCCCTCCCTCACTTCCTGTCTGAAGCCTTCCAGAGGCAGCCCAAAGCAGATGGCTCCCTATGCTGTTCCTCTGCCTCTGTGTGTGGCAGACGGGGAAGCGGGGGGCGGGGCTAGTCTTTAAGAGTCCTTCCACTTCCGCCAGGCCAGGCCAGCTAGGCCCTGATGGGTGGCCTCAGGTGGGACTGCTGTGAACAAAGGGTCTTCAAGACTGGCTAATCCTGAGTGTCCTCAGGTGAATCAGCCCCATCACCTACAGACCAGAGCATGGAAGCTTCTATGATGAGTCTGCTTTGGTTTTCTTTTCTAAGTTGGAATACAATTGCTTTACAATATTGTGTTAGTTTCTGCCGTACAACAAAGTGACTCAGCTATCTGTATACATAGATCCCCTCCCTCCTGAGCCTCCTCCCCCCTCCCA
>SJYV01056333.1:4766638-4806638 GCA_006410875.1 Neotragus pygmaeus
AGGTCATCACAGAGCACCGAGCTGAGCTCCCTGTGCTATACACAGCTGCCTCCCGCCCGCTATCTATTCTACATACAGCTGCCTCCCGCCAGCTATCCATTCTACACAGGGTAGCGCGTATATGGTAGGGCTAGTCTCCCAATTCATCCCCCCTCTCCTTCCCCACGGGGTCCACAGATCTGTTCTCTGCATGGTGTCTCCATTTCTGCCCTGCAAATAGGTAAAAATGGTATTGATGAATCTATTTTCTCTGCCTTTCTTACAGAAAACTCTGGAATCTGAGGATACAAGTGAGTTGCTTACTGCTGGGTCCACGGAAGTTAGATGCTAAGTACTGTCACCAGCGATGATGTGGTGTAACTTCTATACTGATCAGAGAAGACGTGGACGTATTGTCACCAAAGCGTTAGGTTTTGCCTCAGTTCTTCCCTTGTTCCAAGTCCCTCCTTTGTAAAATGAAGACTAAACATTCTCTCCCCAAGGGTGTTGGTTATAAGGTTTAAATGATCTACCGTTTGGTGCTTTAACACATTTGGTACAAAAAAACCAGACAGGTCACATGACAGTGTGAATGTACCAAACATTCCTGAAACGTACGCTTAAAAATGGCTAAGAGAAATGAGATGAGAAATTTCATTACATGTGTTTTGCCATAACAACAACAGAAAAAAGTCATTCAGTATATCGTTTAAAAAAACCCACACAAACATCAGTTGCTAGGATTAATATACCGTCACTTTGTTCTGAATGGTTACCATCACCACATGTATTGATTCCTAGATTAGATGCAGACAAACTCCCGGCGCTCTGGCTGGGCTCCTGCTCACTCCCACTGCTCCAACTGTCTCCGAAACCCAGATGGTTCTTGAGCTCCCAGACACCATCCTGCACTTGGGCTCGCTCCTGTACCACAAATGTGCAGTCTCTTCAACCCGTGCAGTGGAGGTTCCTGCCAGCCACTCCCTGGACTCACACTCCCTCTCTCCCCCATTATGTACGTATGTGCTCAGTTGCTCAGTCGGGTCTGACTCTTTGTAGCCCCAAGGGCTGCAGCCCAGCAGGCTCCTCTGTCCATGCAACTTTCCAGGCAAGAACGCTGGCGAGGGTTGCCATTCGCAAGCCCAGGGGATTGCCCCAGGGATGGAACTCCATCTCTCGGGTGCTGGCAGGTGGATTCTCTACCACTAGTGCCACCTTGGAAGCCCGTATGCCCCCCATTCTCATTCTCCCATTCATGGTATCATCAACGTCCACCAAGTCAGCCTTATTGAAACCTGACCCCCACATTCCAGGGGTCACAAAATCATGTCAGTTCTACTTCAGAAATGCCTCCAAACTCTAACTCCTCCCTTTTCCACCACTTTAGTTGAGATGCCAACGGCCTCTCATCCAGCCAATGATGATGACAACAATCTCTCTGGTCATCGTCCTTCTTCCGCCTCATCCTTCCACCGCTACCGGGATTAATTCTCTTCCAGAAAGTCAAATCTGATGTGTCATTCACCTACATGTATGGTACCCATTGGGCTCCCATCTGAACCAAGTTTAAGAACTTTGTATCTTACCCTACAAGGTCTGTTTATATGGAGCTGTTTATATCAACCCACATTTACAGTCACATGTCCCCCCCCATCCCCAACTATGAACCTTGCTCTGTTATAAGTGTCTCTCCATAAGCTAAGACTGTCACAACTCTTCATTTTTTTAAAAGTAATTTCCCCACTTGCCTATTACCTGCAGGACTCTTGCTGCCTAGCAATCATTCACATCCACATGTTTCAGCAAGATCTAAGTCGAATACCTCTTCTTCCAGATAGCAGGGTTCAGCCTGTGCACCATTCCTCAGCATACAATGGGCTGGGGGTGGGGATGCAGGTTAATAATTCATCAAGGTACCTCAGTTTTCTCTTCAATTAGCCTTCTGTCTCTGAAGGCTTGTTATGTCTTCATCATTGCTCCATTCCTAGTGCCCAGAACAGTGCGTGGCTCAGCACATAGAGAAGGCTAGGTCTGTTGAATGAACTATGAGTGTAAATGCTGTGGCTGAGTTTCTTAACTTCCTAAGGACTTAGGAAAGTCATTTCGGCAAGGCCACCTGTTATAACTTAAGACGGACACAAGACACTGGACACAAGCCAGGTACTCTGGGACGACCATAATTCCTTTGGATAAGTAAGTTACATTTTGTACCCTAGATAAACAATTTGCTAACCGGCCCCTCAGTGACTTCAAGGACCTTTGTGCCTATCATGGGGGCTGTCCTCACCTACTGTGTCAACAGCATTAATGAATTCTGGACTGTTCTGAATAGGTGTACTCACAAATTCTTACTCGAAAATCCTGTGCCCCGCTATAACTTTTAACAGCTTAGTATTCTTTAACATTTTTATCTTCTGTTTTTATTTTTTAAGTTACTATTTTTTTTTTTTTTTGGCCATGCCAAAAGGCATGTAAATTCTTAGTTTCCCGACCAGGGATCAAACCCATGCCCCCCTGCAGTGGTAGCATAGAGGCTTAACCACTGGACCACCATGGAAGTCCCTTAATAGTTTAATTTAAGCAAGAGAGACCCAATCTGTGCATGGCACTCAAGATAATTCTATGAAAATTTAGGTAAGTATTGTATATAAAGGAAAACATATATTCATATTTCAAACCCTGTGATCAATACTAAGTGTTAACTTTGGATGAAGATCAAGGCAGCTTTGGCGGCTGGCAAGAAGTACCTGTGAGTACCTGACTCACCTGGCAGGAAGGTCAGAGTGCGCTTTATAGACACATCATTGTCTGCTAAACTTCCACTTTCTGGGTCCTCTAGCTACTCCATACAGAGCTACCTCCAGAGCACCTTTGTACAACATGGCCCTGTCTTTCTACCACAGCTTGGCTGATCCACGGTCCTTTCCAGAGAACCTGCTTCCCAGGATGCAACCTGTTGTTGAGTTGCTGTTGTACCCGACTCTTCACCACCTCATGGACTGCAGCCCACCAGGCTCCTCTGTCCATGGGATTTACCAGGCAAGAATGTCTGGAGTAGGTTGCCATTTCCTTCTCGAGGGGATCCTCCCAACCCAGGGATTGAATCTGCATCTCTCACACTGGCAGGTGGATTCTTTACCACTGAGCCACCAGGGAAACCCAGGCTGACCCAGTCAGAATCCTTTCCATGGATTTTAGTAACTGCAGTGGAAAAGCAGGCAGTCTCTTTTCCACTGGCTGAAACTGAAAGGTGTAGTGCTCAGAAGGACAGGTCATGATTTCTACCACAGGAGAAAATAATTTCCACTAACAGTCAAGGATAAAGTGGATATGGGCTTCCCAGGTGGTCCAGTGGTTAAGAATCCATCTGCCAGTGCGGGGGACATGGGTTCAGTCCCTGCTCCGGGAGTGCCCCACATACCATGGAGAGACTGAGCCCACGTGCCACACTACCGAGCCTGCTTGCTGAGGCCCACACTGCGCAACGGAGAGTGGCCCCCACTCTATGCAGCGACAGGAAGCCTGTGGGTGGCAACCAAGACCCAATACAGCCTACAGAGTAAATCAATAAAAAATAAATAAATCTTTAAGAAAAAAGAATAAAGTGGACAGATAGAAACAGAGCCGAGACAAGGAGGGCACTCAACTCCTTGTTCTGCACAACTCAAACCCAGCTGCACAGCTCTGCCCTTCTGATGGCTTGGTTATCTCGACACTTATATTCCACAAGGCTACACATTCCTGTCTTTTTTAGTTTGAATTTAACTTGTTATTTGAAGCTAAACAAATCTTAAAAACCGAATTAACCCCTGCTAACATAAACATAGTCAAAGTTGTTCAATGTGAAGAGCTTTAAAATGACCCTATGGTTTCAAGAAGGCTCTTGTAGGAGTTTTCTAGAAAGTTTCTAATACGTGCAAATCACACACTTTCTTTAGTTATAGAAGGTTGAGGGATCTTTTGTACAATGAATAAGTCCTATGTAATCGATTCACTGAGTAAGCTGCATTTTTTCCAGTGTCCATTCTTCTTACAGAGAGTCTAACTGCTCGTCATTAGCGGTTCGGGATGTGGTGAGGCTGCCGGCACAACTCTGGGTTAACAAAGAAGGTGGTCCACTTACACTGTCCTGCTGTCTCTGGGGAATACGGCACTTGAAATTACTGCTGCATTCTAAACAGACCATCTGAGAGGGATAATTGCTTTTCAATGACTGGATCAATATTTTTGTTTTTCACCTTTACTACTTGAGTGATTGGATCTAAGGCCAGAAGAGAAAAATCAGGTCAGTCCCTGCCATTCAGGAGGATCAACGCGCCTTCGAGGGAGCCCAAGGAGGGGAGCACAGTTCTTAGGGCGCTAACTTAATTTCAAATTTCTCAATGAGAGAAGCCATGCTTATCTATGGCTCTTTTGTTGCAGCATTAAAAAACTGCCTTGAGGGTACGAGGTATAACTCGTTTTATGTGTGGCTTATTGAATAGGTTCATGAATTGATGACCTGACCATGTATACCAGCCAAGGCAAACAGCAGTTCAGCCACTCTGCCCAGGAGGGGGAATATCTCGAACTCTGGGAGAGGGATGACGGGGCTAGAGATGCAGAGAGAGGTCATTCGGTAGCAGAACAAAGACAATGTCCACACATGCAGGCATGAGTGAACATTCTAGTCTAGCACTCGGGACCCAGTGATGTGAAACTTGTGATGATATGATGCGGGAGACATAAGAGACATGGGTTTGGTCCCTGGGTGGGGAAGATCCATTGGAGAAGGAAGTGGCAACCCACTCCAGTATTCTTGCCTGTAGAATCCCATGGACAGAGGAGCCTGGAGGGCTACGGTCCATAGTGTTGCAAAGAGTTGGACACAATGGAAGAGACTTAGCATGCATGCACAACTGTGGCTGACAAACTGGGCCCTGATCTGGATCCCACTCATTGCCTAGATGGTCCTGTAAGCCTTTCCAACAAGAGAGATGATGCTAAGCAATATATTAAAAGAATGAGGCATTTTGCCCAAGTGACTGCTTAGCTAACAAAATCAATGCTTTTCAAGCACCTTAGAAGCACCATTTGCATGCAACTAATGTACTAACAGCAAATGGGGGCTTATTACTCAATTAAAGCTCATCACAGAGCATCTTTTTCAAGCAATATTTTGTTGGATGTTGGAGTTACAACTGAAAGGGATAAAATGCTGTTTGAACATTTCCTTTTAGTCCACTGCTGTTCTCCCTGGTCTTTTCCTGTCAGTCCTCAGGGTTATTGGAATGTGGCAGGAGGGAAAGCTTGGTGGTGAAGAATGTTGCATTAGGAGCCAGACAACCTGGCTTTAAAACCACCAACTGGTACAAGATTACATAAGGCTTGTTACATAAGATTACATTTGAGCTTATTACATAAGATCCCCATGACTCAGTTTCCTTGTCTGTAAACTGGGGATAACATTAGCACTTACCTGGTAGCGGTACCATGTGGATTACACAACTCAGTCCATGTAAAGGGCATAAACACACGATTCAAGTAATTTCTCTTTGTTATTGTTGTTTTGTCGCTAAGTAGTGTCTGACTCTTTGCAATCCCATGGACTGCAACACGCCAGGCTCCCCTAAATCCTTCATTATCTCCTGGAGTTTGCTCAAATTCATAGTTATCTATTACATAATATTATTTCTGTATAACATGCAACACTAGATATCTTATAAAATATGAAATCAATGAAATCTGAATAAAAGGTAAGAATCCCACCCCTGCTGCCATTAGGACACAAGGTAATTTACCTCTTCCATCCTCTGTTTCCTTTAAGTAAAACGGGGTTGATCATGCCTACACTTTGGGGGGCTGGTGTGAAGACTGTATGAAATAATGTATATAGCATGCTGACCAACATTTCTAACCGGGTTTATTAGAGCGCTAGGCTGCTGCGTGGATGCACGTGGATTCTGCCACACAAGGACCCAGATTTCCTTCCTTCTGTCTGAACATAGGCAGACGAGAACAGTAACGATCAGCCTGAGGCTTGGCGGGGCCTGTCGGGTAGGACCCTGGGCTCTCCTTGGAGAAAGAACTGCTGCAGACCTATGCCCGGGGGGCAGGCATCGCAGAGAGAGAGCTGAGTGCAGGGAGCATCGCGCTCTGCCCCTGGAGGCATGAGGCAGCCTGTCCCCTGCCAGCCGGGGATGTTCCCAGATACACACACACCTGCAGGCTGGCTCCCCGTAATTCTTTCCCCAGCTTCCTTCTCGGGGCATGAGGGGAGCGGCCCCTGGTTAGCCCGCGTCCCCTCCCTGCTGGGCCTCAGTGTGGAAAGCCAGGGCCCCTGGACTCCCTCCTCAGACTGCCCGCCTGCAGCACACACTGGAGCCGGGGAACTTGCCTGAGAAGCCAGTAAAATTTTAATGCACTCTGTAGCACGGTCATGTCATACTCGGTTATGGCAAATAATCCCAGATGCCTGCAGAGGTAAAATGGAGCTGTAATGTGCTTGCCTCCTAACCCGAGCTGACAGCAATGATGTACGACTACCATTAGCGGAAAATATCACTTCAACTAACCCATGATCCAGCTCCGCTCAGGGTCACATTATCCATGAGGAACAAATTACACTCCCAAAGTAAATACAAATTTTCTACACGAAATGGGTACAAAAAAATAAAAAAGGGAAGGGGGCGATCCGTCCCCTTGGCCAGCACACTGCTGAGTGACACAGATGATAAAGGACAGGACAAATCATTGGCTGACAGAGTGCCGCGCTGTAATCAGCTCTGCCGGCATGCACTCCAGCCGATAAACACTATATTCTCCCCTTAGTGGCAAATACATAATCTTTAACACAGACACGGCTGCTTCGGATACTGACCACTGCGTTGCAGGAACACCCCGAGCAGCACTCGCGATCCGGGAAGGAAAGTGCTGTTTGGGCTTAATGGACCTCAAGATCCCCTGCAGGGGCGGGGGAGTCAGTGTCTAGAGGGTTCTTGAAGGGGCTGGTGACACCGAGTGAAGCTGCTCTGGGGGGTGCAGTGCAGGGGCTGTGGTCATACCACAGCCTGTTCCCCTGTGCACTGACCGCAAGAAGAAAGCAGTCTGGAGAGACCACATGAGAGGCGAGCGGCTTGGGACCAGAAGGTCCAGTAACTCCCCGCCTGCCTGGGTGACCAGGACAAGACCTTTTCCCCTTTTGTGACTCAGATAATCAACAGAGTAACTTCCAGTTATAGAATTAATATTCATAGATCATCTCCTAAATGTCAGACACTACTAGATGTGGGGTACTTGCTAGGAGTCAATGATTTAAGAAGGTACTAAGTGTTTACACACAGATGCTAAAAGAAGACTGAGAACCCTGACCAAATGTGCTTAGTCTGCGGGGCGTGAGCCTCCACCTCATTACTCATGGGGAACCCCGGGCTGAGTGAAAACATATACCTGTAGCCCTTGCCTTCTTACCTTGGACAACTGCTTCCCAGGTTAAAAAAATAAAGTCACATCTCAGAAGAGTTTCCTCCGTGTCATCGAGCAATTGTCATGTCTGAACATGACAATTCCAGCTTTTTAGAAGCTGGAAGCTTTGTGGGTGGATGGGCAGGTACAATCCAGGTCTCTTGGAGGGTGCAGCACAGAGAAGAAGGTAGCAAAGATTCTCAAATACCTATGGGCATTTCCCAACTCATCTTTGTATATACGGGGAAAGAGCCCAGAGCCTGGAATCTTAAGACAACTCATATCTCGGCTCTATCACTTTTCAGCTCTTAAGTTTCATTTTCTTTATTTGTAAAATGACATATGGTTGAGAAGATAGTCCTTGCAAGGACTGATCATTGACTCTGGCTCACCAAAGGTGATAAATAGTGCAGTAGCTAAGGATACACACAGATCCCACAATAAAATGACACATGTAAAAGTGTTTTGAATGACACGATGTTCTCTTCAGAGGGAAACACTGTTTCATCTTATTACTTACCTATTACTATTGACCCTACTTTGGCCACCAGACACAAAGAGCAGACTCACTGGAAAAGACCCTGATGTTGGGAACGAGTGAGGGACAGGAGAAGAAGGGAGTGACAGGAGGTGAGATGGTTGGATGGCATCATCAACTCAATGGACGTGAGTTTGTGCAAACACCGGGAAATGGTCAAGGACAGGGAAACATGGCGTGCTGCAGTCCATGGGATCACAAAGAGTTGGACATGATTGGAAGACTGAAAAAATTGATCCTAATCTCATTTGTTTACTCCCCCTAATAAATTAGTAGTATCTACCTTTTTTTTTGGCCAAGAAATTAGGGAGTTGAAAAGTCATTAAGAGTCCCAAAGAAGAAAGATGAAGCCCAAGGTGAATGCTCTGGGTACCACACCACCAGTCCCAGGGGTTCCTGCTCAGTCCCTGCTTCAAATGCTCCATTTCACTGTCTTGGGCAACACGTATATAATCAGCAGTGAACCATGCCTGGGGTTGAACAGCACTGGAGAAGCTACTCTGCTTACTCTTCAAGTAACAGGCTGTTATGGAGGTCTACAGCCAGTACTTCTCAGCACAACCCTGAGAACCAACAGTGGAAGCTTCAGACGCAGGCCAACTTGACCTTCCCAGTTGTAACTTTGGAGGGAAAAAAAAAAGAGGAAAAAATAATATCCAAGCACTTAATTTTGGGACTTCTGAAAGTATAAAGTTTGGCTAATTATGAAAGTATTCTAATACAGAGATTTTATTATCTTTATCACATCTAGATATTGCAAGGTTGCAAGGAGTGATTCCATTACCCATCATCATATATCACCATCTAGAAGTTGCCAAAGGAGGATTAACTAAGACACTCACGCCTACATACAAACACAGACGTGTGTGACCACAAAGAGAGGCCTGCATCTTTACTGAGGACAAACATTCTCCAACCCAAATACAGACAAGACAGACTCGCCTGCCAACCAAAGAACAACCCAGGCCATACTCACTGACAAGCCACCAGATTAAGGATCACCAGTACTAACGCCTCTGCTTAGGACCTCCCTGACTCTTAGGTGGCTCAGGATTCATGGTCTATTTCATGAGACTGAAAGCCATCACCTCCACCTAATTCCTCCTTGGCTTTGCAACAGTCCCTTCAGCTGAGCCATAAAATCAAGCCAATGGTTCATTCTAAGGGAAAGCAGTTGATCTTTACTCTGTCAATGTAGAATCATGTATTCAACTCTGGACCTCTCCCGAAGAATTCCTTTAATAGGTCAAATGATTCTCATTGTTAACCATTGAGTCCTTGAAAGGTACTATGTCAACTAGCTTTTCACTAGCTCCCATACTCTCCTAAATAATCAGGGTAATTGAGGAACAAGATTAAACTAACTACTGCCTACTGACAAGTGCATGATGACAGAGTCACGCAACTCTGTCAAGTCCAAGTTGGTTCATCGTAGGTACGTGCATAAAAAATTAGTAAGTTGGATGGGGAGGGAGATGGGAGGGAGGTTCAAAAGGGAGGGGATATATGTATATCTATGGCTGATTCATGTTGAGGTTTGACAGAAAACAACAAAATTAAAAAAAAAAAAAAAGGTGAGTTGATATGAACGACTAAATGAAAGAACCAACAAACAGGTAATGACCTTGTTTAGACATCAAGTTTCCTTTAGTTACTTGAAAGTGTCAACACGGATGTGTCCACCCTATGTTTATTTCCTGTTAGGAATTTGAGAGAGGTGAAAGAATGGAGAAAAATTTTACATAATCTTCTTTGTACCTTGGCAAAGAGAAAATACTTTCATGTACATTTTCCTCTGGGTCTGCTGTGTTGCTGGGGCCTAGGTAACTAACTACACAGAAAAACACAATATTCAGAGCTACACCACTGAACTCAGCCTCATATTACAGATGACAAAACTAAGGTTCAGCAACAATAGGTAAGTCACCCAGGGCCACACACTTGGTTGGTTAGAAATTAGAACTCAGGTCTTCCAAGTATCCTTCTCCATTACCTGCCCATGAGAACAAGGGAATATCTAGAACCCATTCCTGTCACTATTCAGTCTAAGAAATAGGAGTTTAGCTGAAGATGACAGACCAGTTTCCAATAATTTGAGTATTCATTTGATAAAGAATATGTACATATAAAAATATGCATATATATTAACCCATATATAAATCCTCTGGGGTTTTTCAGGTGTATGAACAGATATTCTACATACACATTCAGCGTGAGTGAAGTAAGTTTTGCTCTGGTACAAAAATGCAATGATATGAGGCAGAGAAGAATTTAATGAAACTCGGGATTTAAAATAATTTGCAGCAGAGATTAAATCCAAGGATCTATCAATAGGAATTTTGGAAGGATAGGAAGGAATTAAGCCAGATGGAAACATGGTGATGTGGGAAGAACAATCTAGTATCATTTTGACCCAGACTTAAATCTTGGAGGTTGAATCGATGGGCATCACTCAACAAGAGCTGCAGAAAATTTCCAAATAAAGGAGGAAATTTATAAATGACTCAGAAATATCTTATGAAAAAATAAAATTATTCAAGAGATATGGAAGGCTGGGGAAGAGAGCCCAGAAAACACACCTTGGGATTGACATGAGGTGCACTCAGGTAACAGCAACAGTTTTCTGAGTTTTCTGAAGTGGTTTCACTTATCTCCTCCATTGAGAGATAAGTATCCAGGAAAGGGAATGCAAATTTAGCAAAACAATGATCATGACTGAACATCAGGGATATGAAGATGAGAGCCTGAGTCCCTTCTCTTCTCTTGGGCCATGACTGTGTGCTTTGCTGCTATAAAACCAGAAGGGAGGAGAAAATTCCTTTCTTTTCCTGCAAAGTAGGACAGCATCTTTAAGTTGTCTCCTGATCAGAACACATCCTATTTCAAAATCAAGGAAGGAGGTTCTACAAGTAACAACAGGGGATGCCTCCTGGGCTTCCAGAATGTTGCTGAGGGCACAGAATTTTTACCAAGTGTGAAATGTGGTCCATCAAGGAATGGGGCTGTTCTACCATAAGCACAAGCCACACGTCCCATCTTTCATTTGACATCTCAGCAGTTTCTCAGCCCTTTCAGGGAGCCAAGTCAGGCATGTGGTTTGTGTTGAGTTAGGAACACAAGCCTCTCAGTATTCTAGCTGCTTTTCTTAGAAACTGCCCCCTTTCCACACAAGTGAATACGAAATGATCAAACGTACAGCTTGAATCAAAAAGTTAGAATGCACCAAAAAGTGTGTGTGTGTTAAAGGGAGGAGGAGCTGACACGGGAAATCCGGGGTTCTGCATTGGCCGTGAGCCAGTACCCCAGCTGGGGGTCCTGGGCGCTGCTGAGCAAGTCCAGGGACTCAGCAACTTTGTCGAGGAGATCATTCCTGTTATTAAAAACCCAGGGAGGGGAAACTGCAAGCAGAAGTCGTGCTGAAAGCTTCACGAGGACAAGGAGAATGGTTCATGTCTATGGAGATGCTGTGTATGTGTGTACTACACGCACTAGGCACTACACATCTATGAACACAAGCGCGTGGGGTGCGTGGACACACACAACATCCTATTGCTTTCAGGTCTTTCTCCTGAGCTGTCAGAGTGTTAAGAGCATTAACAAAGAAGAAAGTAAATGCTTCTTTTGGACATTTGCTATAAGGCAGTAGTTCTCAAAACCAGTTGTATAAAAAGTACCAAGAAGCTATCTAAAAAATATGGGTGCCGCAGCCCCCACTCCGATGGACCTCATCAGACCCTTCCTGCTGCAATGGGCATCTGGAGACTGACAGTGTTTGGCTTGTGGGCTGGGCCACTCCATCACCCTCTGCTTCCTCCAGGATGGCATGCTTGCTCTCTGTTCAGACTGGGCCAAGAGGAAAGACTGATGATTGGGGTAAGGAATTTAATAATCATTGTTGGGGGACCCTTTCAAATTTCACAACACTGCTATTCAGCCTGTGTCAGGAAGAAGTGACTGAGGGGAATAAGGCTGGGCCTTGGGTTCCAGAAAAAGAAACTCACACCTCTTATTCTCTGGCGTGTTCTCTGGCAGACCCAGAGCTTTCGGAAGAGGAGGACTGCCTTCCTCCTTCCCCGAGTGATTCTCCCTTGCTCGACTCCAAGGAAAACTAACAGAGGTTGACATTTAGAGAGCACAGACCAGGCATGGAGCCAGTTTAACTGGCTCGAGGTGGGGGCCGTTGTTATCCCCATTTGGCAGATGAGTGGATCAAGGCTTGCCCGTGGCTCCGGAGCTGTGAGGGACAGTCAGGAACAAGCCCAGGCCATCAGACTCGGCGGCCCAAGCGTATGACCACTGAGTACCCCTTCCCACCAGCTTGTTCACGTGGCCCGCAGAACACACAGGAAGTGGGTGAACGGAAGGAGAATCACTTTCCATCTCCACTTGGATTTCACAACCAAACTGGGAGTGTTTCTCAGCACAATGGGCTGCTGCCAGTAGGAGAGAAAGGGAGGAAACAAGAAAAAATACAGGCCAAACATGGGGAAATATGCCTGTGGCCTCTTTGTTCTTGTTATATCAATTCATTTCAGGTGGGGGACTGGAACAATTACTTAATTTGGGTGATTAAGGTGCCAAGTGCTGCCTCTTTTCTCTACACTAACTGCAAAGAACGATCCCCAATCCAAGATGCAGTGTTCCCAGCCTTCTCTACTCCTCCACCCTGTTCCTACTCTTCACAGAAGTCCTCCAGGGCCGCTGACATTAACGTGAAATGTATTCTCACAGCTGGTGGGGGGAGTGGGGGCGCCAAGGGATGCTGTACCCGGTGTCCCGGTAAGCCTTCTCCACGTATGAGAATGTCTCCTGCATTTATGGAAAGCTCTGCTTTCTAGCCTTCTTCTCAGTCACTTCGACATTAATTAGTAAGGGTATCATTTTATAAATTACAGCTTCATATCAGAGGAAAGCAGAGTTTATCTTAATTCAGTCAGCTGTGTGAAATACGGTACCCTAATTTTAGACCGCCGGCTCTGCGGATCCCTATGGAGTTAGAGAATGACAGATCTTCGGAGAGAAATCCCAGTGGGTCCCCTACAAGTCTCACTTTTGCCTCCGACAGCCTCCCTGGTGGGGCTGCTGAAAGGATCCCGGGACACTGAGTGGCATCTCTGCCGCCATTAGCAATTCAGATTCGAATGCGAGCCCTCCGAAGAGCACAGGAGGCAGCCCGGGTGAGCTCTGGGGCTCTGAGCGGGCAGCCAGAGGCTCTGGCAAGGCGGAGGCTGATGGGGCCCCGACTCTGGTGCAGAGCAGAAGCCTGGGAGGATGGTGTGAAAGTCAGTGATAAACACCGACAGTCTCAGTCCAAAAGGGGAAGCCTTGGCAGTCTTAACAACAACGGGGCCAAGCAGGCACGACGGCAATTACAGTCTCGAGGGCTCCTGGCAGGCCCCCTGGAGGAACAGGGGAGTGCCTCTGTGGAGGAGCCCCTGGGGAGGGAGATGAGGACCTGCGGGGCCACTGTCGGCCACAGGGAAAGTGGCTGGGGAGGTGAGGCAGGAACCCCCCCTTTCCAAAGGACTGACCACTCCCAACAGCCCTCTGTCCCCACCGTCGCCCCTCCCGTGGACTTGCCTATGGACATCTCCTATTCTCCTTCATTGTCCCGAAATCACACCAAACTCAAGAGCCATGGGCACTGGCTACCTTCTCACCCATTCCCCTGGGCTGACACTTCATTGCTTCCCACACTCGGAGATGGACACCCGAGCGGCAGAGACTCAGGGACACAGCAAACCAGTAGCTGGGGTGCTCCCAGGTTGCAGGAAACACCTGGTCCCCCAGATGCCTCTGGAAACTGCAGGCAGTGCTGATAATTCTCAACATTAATAGTTAGTGACCTTGTAGACAAGGGGTGCTAGCCACCAGCAGAGTCTGAGGCACTTGCCTGAGACATTGCCCGGGTGTCTGGGACTCATGCAGCCCCAGGGGCATTTGGAAGCACAGTCAAGGTTGAGACTGTTTGTCAAGACACCTTTGTGGAACACAAAACTGGATGCCTTGCCACCTTCTGGGACACTTCCTGAATTCACTCTGCCTTATAAAGCAGGAACGTGTGCTTGGCAGTGCCACCCCAAGGAAGCCTCATCCCCTTGGAAAGGGCCACCCACTTGGAAAGTGAGATCTACTGTCACCTGGAAAAGATCTCTTGGAGCAGCCAGAAGTGCCAGTCTCTCCCTGGGTCCCCGGGCCTGACAGAACGAGACGACGACTGCCCTGTGGGATGTGGCCAGGATGGCTTGGGGGCCAGTGGGCTTACTTGATCGCCAAACGCCCACTGTTGCCCACATGCCTCAGGCACCCACTACACACTGGCTGCCAGAGACACAGTGGGGGGCATGACTTCCAAGGAGTTAGGACTCCCCAGGGGCTGGAGGAAGGAAGCGCCTACTTGTCAGCTAAACAAAAGACTAACCCACAGCCCCCTTCTCAGTGCGTACTTTCACTGTCATCCAACAGCCCATTACCGTGTCACAGCACGGCGCACCCTTCCATAGGTCACTTTGTTTAAAATGACATGGATAATGCACATGTCAGCAAGCTGACAGTCCTAGCCGTCCTTCAGAGATAAAAACCTCAAGGCGAGAGCCTGTTCTTATCTGGGGGACACGCACTGGTCTATCATCCAAGTCAGGCAGAACATGATTTCTCCAGAGAGCACTTTTTTCATTTCCTGATTTTAAGGAAATCAAATAAGCACCATTTGTCTTCATCTGAATATGCTTGACCTGCTCAAATGATGATGTCTCGCATTTTATAACGGGCTGCATATGCTGAATTCAAATTAACGACAGCACAGAACAAGGGCCTTTAGATCTCTCTTGGAGGCTGGCAGCAGAGAAGGAGAGGGAAAATCCTGGGCTCCATGGAAAGATCCCGCTAAATACTAACCACAGAATTCTGAGTAAAATCTGCCAGCACATTGGAGGTGAGAGTCGGGGAGAAGAGCTCAGGAAAGCCAGCTGGGCAGGACAGACCCAGAAACTGGAGATGAGGGGAGGATGGGTACATTCCTTTTGGTGTCAAGCAATATAGAAACCATGATATTCAGGTTAANAAGGAGGTTCTACAAGTAACAACAGGGGATGCCTCCTGGGCTTCCAGAATGTTGCTGAGGGCACAGAATTTTTACCAAGTGTGAAATGTGGTCCATCAAGGAATGGGGCTGTTCTACCATAAGCACAAGCCACACGTCCCATCTTTCATTTGACATCTCAGCAGTTTCTCAGCCCTTTCAGGGAGCCAAGTCAGGCATGTGGTTTGTGTTGAGTTAGGAACACAAGCCTCTCAGTATTCTAGCTGCTTTTCTTAGAAACTGCCCCCTTTCCACACAAGTGAATACGAAATGATCAAACGTACAGCTTGAATCAAAAAGTTAGAATGCACCAAAAAGTGTGTGTGTGTTAAAGGGAGGAGGAGCTGACACGGGAAATCCGGGGTTCTGCATTGGCCGTGAGCCAGTACCCCAGCTGGGGGTCCTGGGCGCTGCTGAGCAAGTCCAGGGACTCAGCAACTTTGTCGAGGAGATCATTCCTGTTATTAAAAACCCAGGGAGGGGAAACTGCAAGCAGAAGTCGTGCTGAAAGCTTCACGAGGACAAGGAGAATGGTTCATGTCTATGGAGATGCTGTGTATGTGTGTACTACACGCACTAGGCACTACACATCTATGAACACAAGCGCGTGGGGTGCGTGGACACACACAACATCCTATTGCTTTCAGGTCTTTCTCCTGAGCTGTCAGAGTGTTAAGAGCATTAACAAAGAAGAAAGTAAATGCTTCTTTTGGACATTTGCTATAAGGCAGTAGTTCTCAAAACCAGTTGTATAAAAAGTACCAAGAAGCTTTCTAAAAAATATGGGTGCCGCAGCCCCCACTCCGATGGACCTCATCAGACCCTTCCTGCTGCAATGGGCATCTGGAGACTGACAGTGTTTGGCTTGTGGGCTGGGCCACTCCATCACCCTCTGCTTCCTCCAGGATGGCATGCTTGCTCTCTGTTCAGACTGTGCCAAGAGGAAAGACTGATGATTGGGGTAAGGAATTTAATAATCATTGTTGGGGGACCCTTTCAAATTTCACAACACTGCTATTCAGCCTGTGTCAGGAAGAAGTGACTGAGGGGAATAAGGCTGGGCCTTGGGTTCCAGAAAAAGAAACTCACACCTCTTATTCTCTGGCGTGTTCTCTGGCAGACCCAGAGCTTTCGGAAGAGGAGGACTGCCTTCCTCCTTCCCCGAGTGATTCTCCCTTGCTCGACTCCAAGGAAAACTAACAGAGGTTGACATTTAGAGAGCACAGACCAGGCATGGAGCCAGTTTAACTGGCTCGAGGTGGGGGCCGTTGTTATCCCCATTTGGCAGATGAGTGGATCAAGGCTTGCCCGTGGCTCCGGAGCTGTGAGGGACAGTCAGGAACAAGCCCAGGCCATCAGACTCGGCGGCCCAAGCGTATGACCACTGAGTACCCCTTCCCACCAGCTTGTTCACGTGGCCCGCAGAACACACAGGAAGTGGGTGAACGGAAGGAGAATCACTTTCCATCTCCACTTGGATTTCACAACCAAACTGGGAGTGTTTCTCAGCACAATGGGCTGCTGCCAGTAGGAGAGAAAGGGAGGAAACAAGAAAAAATACAGGCCAAACATGGGGAAATATGCCTGTGGCCTCTTTGTTCTTGTTATATCAATTCATTTCAGGTGGGGGACTGGAACAATTACTTAATTTGGGTGATTAAGGTGCCAAGTGCTGCCTCTTTTCTCTACACTAACTGCAAAGAACGATCCCCAATCCAAGATGCAGTGTTCCCAGCCTTCTCTACTCCTCCACCCTGTTCCTACTCTTCACAGAAGTCCTCCAGGGCCGCTGACATTAACGTGAAATGTATTCTCACAGCTGGTGGGGGGAGTGGGGGCGCCAAGGGATGCTGTACCCGGTGTCCCGGTAAGCCTTCTCCACGTATGAGAATGTCTCCTGCATTTATGGAAAGCTCTGCTTTCTAGCCTTCTTCTCAGTCACTTCGACATTAATTAGTAAGGGTATCATTTTATAAATTACAGCTTCATATCAGAGGAAAGCAGAGTTTATCTTAATTCAGTCAGCTGTGTGAAATACGGTACCCTAATTTTAGACCGCCGGCTCTGCGGATCCCTATGGAGTTAGAGAATGACAGATCTTCGGAGAGAAATCCCAGTGGGTCCCCTACAAGTCTCATTTTTGCCTCCGACAGCCTCCCTGGTGGGGCTGCTGAAAGGATCCCAGGACACTGAGTGGCATCTCTGCCGCCATTAGCAATTCAGATTCGAATGCGAGCCCTCCGAAGAGCACAGGAGGCAGCCCGGGTGAGCTCTGGGGCTCTGAGCGGGCAGCCAGAGGCTCTGGCAAGGCGGAGGCTGATGGGGCCCCGACTCTGGTGCAGAGCAGAAGCCTGGGAGGATGGTGTGAAAGTCAGTGATAAACACCGACAGTCTCAGTCCAAAAGGGGAAGCCTTGGCAGTCTTAACGACAACGGGGCCAAGCAGGCACGACGGCAATTACAGTCTCGAGGGCTCCTGGCAGGCCCCCTGGAGGAACAGGGGAGTGCCTCTGTGGAGGAGCCCCTGGGGAGGGAGATGAGGACCTGCGGGGCCACTGTCGGCCACAGGGAAAGTGGCTGGGGAGGTGAGGCAGGAACCCCCCCTTTCCAAAGGACTGACCACTCCCAACGGCCCTCTGTCCCCACCGTCGCCCCTCCCGTGGACTTGCCTATGGACATCTCCTATTCTCCTTCATTGTCCCGAAATCACACCAAACTCAAGAGCCATGGGCACTGGCTACCTTCTCACCCATTCCCCTGGGCTGACACTTCATTGCTTCCCACACTCGGAGATGGACACCCGAGCGGCAGAGACTCAGGGACACAGCAAACCAGTAGCTGGGGTGCTCCCAGGTTGCAGGAAACACCTGGTCCCCCAGATGCCTCTGGAAACTGCAGGCAGTGCTGATAATTCTCAACATTAATAGTTAGTGACCTTGTAGACAAGGGGTGCTAGCCACCAGCAGAGTCTGAGGCACTTGCCTGAGACATTGCCCGGGTGTCTGGGACTCATGCAGCCCCAGGGGCATTTGGAAGCACAGTCAAGGTTGAGACTGTTTGTCAAGACACCTTTGTGGAACACAAAACTGGATGCCTTGCCACCTTCTGGGACACTTCCTGAATTCACTCTGCCTTATAAAGCAGGAACGTGTGCTTGGCAGTGCCACCCCAAGGAAGCCTCATCCCCTTGGAAAGGGCCACCCACTTGGAAAGTGAGATCTACTGTCACCTGGAAAAGATCTCTTGGAGCAGCCAGAAGTGCCAGTCTCTCCCTGGGTCCCCGGGCCTGACAGAACGAGACGACGACTGCCCTGTGGGATGTGGCCAGGATGGCTTGGGGGCCAGTGGGCTTACTTGATCGCCAAACGCCCACTGTTGCCCACATGCCTCAGGCACCCACTACACACTGGCTGCCAGAGACACAGTGGGGGGCATGACTTCCAAGGAGTTAGGACTCCCCAGGGGCTGGAGGAAGGAAGCGCCTACTTGTCAGCTAAACAAAAGACTAACCCACAGCCCCCTTCTCAGTGCGTACTTTCACTGTCATCCAACAGCCCATTACCGTGTCACAGCACGGCGCACCCTTCCATAGGTCACTTTGTTTAAAATGACATGGATAATGCACATGTCAGCAAGCTGACAGTCCTAGCCGTCCTTCAGAGATAAAAACCTCAAGGCGAGAGCCTGTTCTTATCTGGGGGACACGCACTGGTCTATCATCCAAGTCAGGCAGAACATGATTTCTCCAGAGAGCACTTTTTTCATTTCCTGATTTTAAGGAAATCAAATAAGCACCATTTGTCTTCATCTGAATATGCTTGACCTGCTCAAATGATGATGTCTCGCATTTTATAACGGGCTGCATATGCTGAATTCAAATTAACGACAGCACAGAACAAGGGCCTTTAGATCTCTCTTGGAGGCTGGCAGCAGAGAAGGAGAGGGAAAATCCTGGGCTCCATGGAAAGATCCCGCTAAATACTAACCACAGAATTCTGAGTAAAATCTGCCAGCACATTGGAGGTGAGAGTCGGGGAGAAGAGCTCAGGAAAGCCAGCTGGGCAGGACAGACCCAGAAACTGGAGATGAGGGGAGGATGGGTACATTCCTTTTGGTGCCAAGCAATATAGAAACCATGATATTCAGGTTAACTATTTTCAAAATACATAGAGCGGCAATAACATTGGAAAGACATTTGGTTGGAGGGTTGGGACAGCTAGAAAGAGAAACGAAATAGACAGACAATTCCTTTGGCTCGGGCCGCAGAATGTACACTTTACCAGGTTGTGATCCGATCTTCTGGAAGCTCCCAGACCGAGCTCCTTGTCTTGGTCCGTGTGGAACCAGCTACACAGAGGCTGCTGGCCATCAGCCTCGGAACAGAGTGTGTACCTGCTGGAAGAAGCACCCTCCCACCTGACCATCCGTCTGGACCAGAAGAGGGCAATTCCTACCTGACAGCCCTGGCCCACCTCTCCCCCCACCACCATGAGGAACAGGAATAAACCATTAACATAAACCAAAANTTGGACTGCAAAGAGATCCAACCAGTCCATCCTAAAGGAAATCAGTCCTGGGTGTTCACTGGAAGGACTGATGTTGAAGCTGAAAACTCCAATAGTTTGGCCCCCTGATGTGAAGAGCTGACTCACTGGAAAAGACCCTGATGTTGGGAAAGATTGAGGGCAGGAGGAAAAGGAGATGACAGAGGATGAGATGGTTAGATGGCATCACTGACTCAATGGACATGAGTTTGGGTAAGGTCTAGGAGTTGGTGATGGACAGGGAGGCCTGGCGTGCTGCGGTTCATGGGGTCGCAAAGAGTCAGACATGACTGAGCAACTGAACTGAACTAAACTGAATCTTGGGAAGTCTACAACCCTGGTGGTGGGACCAATTTCAGCTGACTGTAAGTGTTATATAGGCTACTATCATAGCAGCAATAACAGCACCTGAAAATCTACCAACAGAAATATTAATTTCTGAACTAAGCATTATTGTGTTTTTATATTCTTCAAAAGAACAGAGAGAATACTACTGAGCCAGTAGAGGCAAACTGCCAGTAGTCCTCTAGTTTTCATAATCCCATTTATTCTTTCTCAGTACAAAATCTTGATTTTTTAACTGGTGACCAAGTTGGCCTTAGGGCTTTCCAGTTTGCTCAGTGGTAAAAGAATCTGCCTGCCAAAGCAGGAGACACAGGTTTGATTCCCTGGGACAGAAAGATCCCCTGGAGGAGGAAATGGCTACCCATCCCAGTATTCTTGCCTGGAGAATTCCATGGACAGAGCCTGGTGGGCTACAATCCAGGGGGTTGCAAAGAGTTGGACACAACTGAGCACACATGCAAACAGGACTTAACATACCATATCATTTATATGTAGAATATAAAATATGATACAAATAAATTTACAAAACCAGTCATAGACACAGAAAACAAACTTATGGTTACCAAAAGGGAAATGGGATGGGGGCGATATAATTTGGAGTTAACAACAAGGTCCAACTGTATAGCACAGAGAGCTATCTAATAACCTATAATAAACCATGATGGAAAATATGAAAAATCATGTATAAATATGTATATATATATTTACATATGTGTGTATATATATATATATATATATATATAAAACTGAATCACTTTGCTGCACACCAGAAATTAACACAATGTTGTAGGTCAACTATACTTCAGTTAAAAAGATGTGATGGATGAATTTGAACAGCTATGTTAGATCACAGGATGGACTCCACAGGCTAAGGATGGCAGAGAAACAACAGGAAGCATGTAAGCCTCTAGCACATGAAGCATCACTCCAGCCATGGGCCAACTATATCCAGCTTTCCTAATGTGAGAGAAATTTGTTTTATTTAAGCCATTGCTATTTTGAGTTTTCTGTTTACTTCCAGGTGGGCCTTATCTAAGTCATGTATCCACAAATACCATGGTTTCACTTTTTACCTAACTTTTCTCCAAGATGAAATATGGATTGCTAAAATTGTGTCCTTTAGGGTGCAGGGAAGTTTGTAAAATGAGATCCATTGACATACATCCATGGTTAGTATCTGTTTTATACTACTCAGAATAATCTTAGAGATCATACAAAAGCCACTTTTTAGGAAGAAAAATGCATATTGAAATTCCTCACATATGCATAAGCTTGTTTCTTTTCCTTTTAAATTTAACCCATTACATATGATTTTGAAGACTACACTTGCATACCTTTATTGGTTATTATAAGTTCAGAGGAAACAAAAGAATTGTGCCTTAAGGAGATCACTGAAAATTCAGCAAGACATTTACAGACATTTTAAATAGATATTAAAACAACCAATTTTAAAACACCAACAATTATCTCTTAACTGATTATATTTCATCCACTCTAAATATTACTATAAAATTGTTAGGACAATAGCATTTGCTGTGTTTTTAATTACCGAGTTGGTATCAGTTTGACCTAATTCAGTCAGCTTAGCTGGCTCTGAAAGACAAGGTTCCAGCAAAGATGTAAATCAAGTGGCCTGCAGAGTTCAACTCTGATACAGGTCAAAGCAAGCAATGGAGATGTGAGGTGATCAGATTCTAACAAGAAGGAAGGCAGATCTGCAGCCTCTTGCGGGGCATTTAGGCAAGCAAGTTTCCTTCTTCCTCCAGCCAGGAGTGCTGCAGTGTCCTCTGCTCTATAGTTTTGAAACTTTAATTATCCTAAAAAAAGGAATACCTTTTCCTGGATCTGTTGACATTGTCTTGTCAACTTTGTCATTCTTGCATACTTTGCACTCAATGAGGAATAGCACATATCTCATTTGCAAAATCAGAATGTGGAAGATTAATGTTATATGCACCCTCTCTCACTGTTAATAAATAAAATCCCATTCATCTCTTATTCCATTTTTTGCAAGTGAAAATGAGGTCACAGGCCTGTTTTTTACTTTTTATGGTAAGTAATGAAGTTTACAAAGACTCACATTAAAAAAGTAGAAGTCTTCACAATTAACAAGAGTTTAAAAGAAATGATGTCCCCTCTCTCCTGAAGTTACAGAGAGCTTTCTACATCATAAAACAAATTCAAATAGCCTGATTTGATAAAGTATTAAATAGAAAGTATTCACAAGAATATCAATCACATTTCCTGTGCAACAAGGGGATTTGTGAATATTCATAACTGTCCTATTAATATAAATTTGTCCTTGGAAGAAGCATTTAAAGACAAGATTCTTGTAAGACTTTGAAGACTTTAGAGATTGTTGCCATGCCCTGTAATAATAATAACCAAAAGAATTTTGCAGTTCTGATTAGTTATTTTACCCAAACTGATAGTATTATAACTGTCTTCTCAGTGTTTTTTAAGATTGTGTTAGGTTGGTGCAAAAGTAATTGTGGTTTTGCATTGTTAAACTTTGCAATGGTATTGGAATACATCCTTAAATGTGTTTATGTTATGCATCATTTTAATGCACATTTCTCACTTTGTTTTTTTGCTAATGACTTATTACTTGGTGTTTATTCTAGACTATAGAAATGATGTTAGACAAAAAACAAATCTGAGCAATTTTCTTATTTGAATTCAAAATGGGTTGCAAAGCAGCAGAGACAAATTGCAACATCATCAACAACAACATCAACATCAACACCAACAATTGGCTCAGGAACTGCAAATGAATGTACAGTGCAGTAGTGGTTCAAGAAGTTTGTAAAGGAAATGAGAGCTTGAAGATGAGGAGCATAGTGGCTGGCCATTGGAAGTTAACAATGACCAACTTAGAGGATAATTAGAGCTGATCCTTTTAGAACTACATGAGAAGTTGCGGAAGAACTCAACGCTGACTGCTCTACAGCTGTTCAGCATTTGAAGCAAATTGGAAAGGTGAAAAAGCTCAATAAATGGGAGTCTCATGAGCTGACTGCAAGTTTTAAAAAATTATCATTTTGAAATGTCTTGTCTTATTCTATGCAACAACAATGAATCATTTCTCAATTGGATTTTTTTAAATTTATTTATTTTTTAATTTGACTTTACAATACTCTATTGGGTTTGCCATACATCGACATGAATCCACCACAGGTGTACACAAGCTCCCAATCCCGAATCCCCCTCCCACCTCCCACCCCACAACGTCTCTCTGGATCATCCCCGTACATCAGCCCCAAGCCTCCTCCATCCTGTATCAAACATAGACTGGTGATTCGTTTCTTATATAATAGTATATATGCTTCAATGCCATTCTTCCAGATCATCCCGCCCTCTCCTACTCCCTCTGAGGCCAAAAGTCCATTGTCTATGTCTGTGTCCTTTTGNTGTGGAAGACAGAAGAGGGTTTTGCCAGGCAGGCTCGTCTTCCCAGATGTTCACAGCCCGCCTCGTGAGGTAATCAGCGGCAGCTGAAAGCAGGGGCAGAGCATCTGCCCACACCCCCCAAGGACTGGCGTGCAGGGGGCAGAAGAGTGGGGACGACGGTGGGGGAAAGAACCGCCGCTGTCCACACCCTCTCCCCCCACCCGAACAGCAGTGTGTCCCTGGGAATGGTTATTCCTATCAAAGTGTTAAGCTTCCTGCTTTCCAACAGTCCAGTTCTAATTTCAAGGTCCACTTAATTCTGCATCAAGTAATTACTGATATACCCAGAAGCACCTTGTCTCCAGAGTTAAGCATATGGTGAAGAACTGAGACCTACTGGTATCCATTATGGAAGCAGCACGGATGCCAAGCCGATTAAAAATGCTCAGGCTCCCCACACAACATGCCGGGTGAGTGACAGCCCCTCGACAAGGCCAGTCTCAGAGTCTGCCAAAACAGTCTGTGCTGCGCTGGGGCCCACATGGTGTGCTGAGAAAACAGTTCCATTTCTGGTATTAAATTCCCATACTGACCCGAGGACTTTGCCGTGAGCTCAGCAGGAGCGCACCATCCAATTTACAGCTCCACTCTCTGGAGCCTGGAGTGCCAGCCCCTGGCAGAGACGAATGATGGTCAACCCCTCCAGCTCATAAATTATGCAAAGGCAATAAACGCACTCAGCAAACAGTGCCGAACGTTTGCCTAGCCTGGCTCCTAACACACTCTGTAAAAAGCCAGAAGCTCGACACATACAAGAGGTCTATTCCACTCATAAAGGGGGTTTGTTGACAACCCCAGACGGAAAGCGAGCCACAGTCCTAAGGAGTCTTTCTGCTTCACTGGCAGCGGTTTATGGGCCTGCTTTATGAAAAAGGGAGGCTGTTTTATGGAGTCAGTGTGGGTAGAATTCATGGTCTCAAATTCACATTTAATACACTGTAAGGCTTTCACACCCTAAGTTCAATACGGTGTGGATTTCTGGCCAAATGATCCTTGGTCCTGAAAGGTTAAAAGAAGAAGTGTCTGCTCCCCACTCCCTAGATACCCACTCCAATTTATGAGAGTTCACACGGAGCCACCTCCTGAGTCAGGTTTATGTTCTGCATGGGGCTGGGAAATGGAAAAGGCATGTCAGATACAGAAATGTGGTCCCGGCTGATTTGACCATTTTAAGCATTTTGACACCAAGGTCCTATATTGGTTTATTAGCAAACAGGTTGCATGCTAACAACCAGCTCGAGGTGACAGAGTGCTCACCATGACTGGATTTCAAAGCCTTTGTGAACAGCTGAAAATCCTTTCCTCCATTTTAAAAGCCAGAGACAGGGAATAACTCTTGGCCACTCTGCCTTCAGACAAAGACATGACCCCAACCCACCACAGAAAAGAGAGGGAAACAGGAGGCATGAAATCCAAGCCACATGCCTCGAATGCAGGATTAGCAAGTGACCAGCTCCACACCTGGGTACCTGCACTCATTCCAACCCATCACACCCAACTGCCTCTTCACCTCTTCTTCCTCAAATCAGACCAAACCTTTGGAGGCACCTTCTTCCTTTCCCAGACAAGTCTTACCTCTTAAACCCAGAAAATAACCAACCAATCCCCACCCCAATATTTTCTCTTTTTGAAAATTAATACACATGTATTAAAATTCATGTTCAAAAATCACCCACCAGGGACTTCCCTGGTGGTCCAGTGGCTAAGACGCCTTACTCCCAGTGCAGGAGACCCAGATTGGATCCCTGGTCAGGGAACTAGATCCCACTTGTCACAACCAAGAGTCCACAAGTGTCAACTAAGACTCAGTACAGTCAAATAATTAAATAAGTATTTTAAAAAAAGAAACCATCAGTGTACCATCTACAGACAAACACTATCAACACATTTGCACAATGTGGCTCAGCTGGTAAAGAATCTGCCTGCAATGCAGACCTGAGTTTGATCCCTGGGTTGGGAAGATCCCTTGGAGAAGGGAAAGGCTACCCACTCCAGTATTCTGGCCTGGAGAATTCCATGTATAGTCCATGGGGTCGCAAAGAGTCGCACACGACTGAGCTACTTTCACTTCACTTTACATAATTCATTCCAGCCTTTCCTTCATTCTCTTCATCCGTCACCCACAGGTTTTAAGAAATGAAAACAAAGGTTACTATTTGGTAACCTGCTTTGTTTTCACCAANCACACGACTGAGCTACTTTCACTTCACTTTACATAATTCATTCCAGCCTTTCCTTCATTCTCTTCATCCGTCACCCACAGGTTTTAAGAAATGAAAACAAAGGTTACTATTTGGTAACCTGCTTTGTTTTCACCAAATATGTATAATATTTTAGTTTAATGAGTAAAATTTGCCAGTAACCCATAGGCTGTAGGCTGCCAGGCTCCTTGGTCCATGGAATTCTTCTGGCAAGAATCCTGGAGTGGGTTGTCATTCTCTTTTCCAGGGGATCCTCCCAACCCAGGGATCGAACCCAGGTCTCCTGCACTGCAGGCAGATTCTTTATCGTCTAAGCCACTGGGAAAGCCCTCAGTCATGAGGAAGCCCACTTTTCTACTTTAACTTTTCACTTTTGTTTTCACCCAATATATCCAATATTTTAGTGTAATGAGTAAAATTTGCCAGTAACATCATATTTTTTTAAAGGCTGCACTGTAATCCACTGTATGGATTGTAAATAATCTAGTTAAAAAAAATTCCCTAGTGCTGGAGATTTGGAATGTTTCCACCGAACATGCTGGAATTTCTCCCTTGTACACACATTCACCAATGTTGCTCTTTCCTCATATCTGCTCAGGGTCCTTCCTTTTCGACATACTCAGTCATGCCATTGTCCCCCTAGAGTTGCATGTGCAGGTCTATCGTTTCTATATGATTTCCAGGGGAGTCCTTAAAGAATCCCTCAGCTCCAGCTAACATGTGTATGCCGAGACTAAAAAACTCTCCATGCCTACCATTTGCCAGCTGTGTGACTTTGGGAAAGTTATTTAAACTCTCTGCATCTCAGTTTACTTCTCTGTCAAGTGTGGGGGCATTTCCCTCCTAGGAAGGTGAGAATAAAATGAATTGATACATGGAAACAACTTAGACATAGCACAGAGTAAGCGTAGACAACTAACATTAATTGTTACTGACTTGTGTTTCGTTTGCTCCACCCTCTTCCTGAAGCCCTAGAAACATCTCAGCTCAAGTATCCATCAAAATCCAGACTCACCGTCTTCTGCTCAGCCCACACCTGCCCCCTCCCAGGCTGTTCTTTGTGATGACATCACCATGCAATCACTCAACTGCCCGAGTGAAGAGTCTTGTCATCATCCTTGACTCCAATCTTGAGCAGATCTATCTTCCTCTCTCACCCCGCATCATCGATTCTTTTTTGCTAAGTCCTCTCCATCTTCACGGCCATCGCTTTCCTTCAGGCTTTTATTTTATCATTGCAAGAGGCTAATGACTGCTTTCCAAGGCACAAGGTCTCTTTTGTTTCTGATCCAAGTCTTTACTGAACAGAGTGGATTTCCTCAATTCCAATTTGCTCATGACACTTCCCATGGCCTAGAGGGCAATGAAAACGCTACACAGCTTCCCGGCTCTTCCACTGCCCTCTGCTCCTCCACCCCAGCGCTTCTCGGGCTTTGTGTGGAGAGGACCATTTGTTTTTGTTTTAATTTTCAATACGTTGTAGACCAATACTTTGTAAGATACAATAAAAAATAATTGCTAGAAAAATGGAAAAGGAAAGCAGAGACATATAAAAATATGTTATTAGATTTAAGAGATATAAAATTATTCTACTGAATTGCTATAAAAGTTCCCAAATGCTTACTCTCAACCGCTATACGAATCTCGCAGTAGGCAGTTACAGAGAGCTGAGAGGCTGGCTTTGGTCTGCATCCACGCTTGGAGTGGTATAATCCCAACACATCCAGTCACACCCCGGTACACTGGATCACACTCTCAGGTCCTCCCATCTTCGCACTTAACAATGTCCTCTGCCTGGAATTCTGTTCTTCCAAGTTTCCCCCTAAAAACTTACAATTCACCTTTAAAAATACAATTTCCTCTGAGTCTTCCAACACTCTTCTTGGAATTGAGAATTCTTAGAATTTCAGTACTCTTTTTAGAATTAATTGCTTCTGCCTCAATCTCTTATAAAACTGTGTTTTCACCGTTGGCCACAACAGTCTTCCAACCGGAGCACGGGCCCTGTGTAGAGAAGGGCAGTGCCTCGTTCATCTTCCTCCGGGCCTTGAGACACAAGCAGACGCTCCATCATATTGATAAATCCATCACACTCACCTTTAGAATTCCTGATTTCATGCAGTGTAAGCAAACGCTGATTTAAAAGACAAGTAATTCCAAAGAAAGACAGGCACAGGAAACACTGACTAACTTAACTGCTTAATACAAAGGAAGGTATGCTTGAACACAGCAGGTAGGGTAAAAATTATTAGCAGAACCAAGAGGGGTGGCCGCTGGCTCAGCGGTAAAGAATCCACCTACAATGCAGGAGACACGGGAGAAGCAGGTTTGATCCCTGGGTCAAGAAAATCCCCTGCAGAAGGAAATGGCAACCCACTCCAGTATTCTTGCCTAGAAAATCCTATAGACAGAGGGGCCTGGCTGGGTACAGTCCGTAGGGTCACAAAGAGTCAGACATGACTGAGCACACACACACACATACAAGAGAGCTGGGGCCCAGAAGAAAAGACACGATTGTTGAGTGGCTAAATTGTGTCAGACTCTCTTGCGACCCCACGGACTACAGGCTGCCAGGTTCCTTCCCAGGCAAGAATGCTGGAGTGGGTGGCCATTTCCTTCTCCAGGGGATCTTCCCCAACCTGGGGACTGAACCATAGTCTCCTGCACTGGCAGGCTGACTCTTTACCACTGAGCCCCCAGGGAAGCTCACAGAAGGGAATATCTTCCATTAAAAGGCCTGGACAAGACACGATTATCATTTTATGGTATCTGTACATCCTCAAAAGCAAACATTTCTCATTGCCATTTGGGAATCTCAGTATCTGTGTTTTAAGACTCAAACAGAAATAAGCCAAGGTCTGCAACACCTCTGCCTCATTCGGGATGAAGGAACAAGATGGAATTCCAGGGACCTGGTAATGGAATGCATTCTTAAGCAGAAAGTGGCAGTCACTGAATACACCACACACAATGACATTGAGGAGGGCACTGCCCCCCGTTCTGCTCAATGGACCTTGCTGGAACAGTTATTTCATGTTTCAAATCCATTTATCATTGCCACCAAAGATGTCAGGGCCGAACACCATCACTGAACAAAGTTATTTTATACTTCTTTCTGCCTAAAGGAAATGAGAGGAAAATGAGGGAGAACCTCACCTTGTAAACGACAGCCCCTAACATCAAGCAAGCACAATTTCACTTTGCCCGCGACAAAACAAACAGATTTCCCTTTGGGGCAGGCGGTTTATCTAAGACGGTAAGGACATCCCTCACCTAAAAGCAATTTCAGAAGAAGCCACCTGCAGAAAATATGACACTTGTTTTCTTATTTGAGGAAGTGAGGTAGCGGCTTGGTGACTACAAACATGGCTGCCACCATCTTCCCATCTGCCCAGTTCCACGTACATGAAAAAGACAACGGTCAGCTCTTTTGCACCATATGTGGCAACTCTGATGTTGTCTGTCTTTCATCATGCCTTAAAGCTCTCATTTCACATTGTTTACGTTGCTCTCATGCTGGCTTTTGACTGTAAGTGAAATTTAAAGCTATGGGGGCCCTAGAAATAAAACGCGTATTTTAATCCTGAAAATGGTTTGGGGTTTCTCAGTATAAAATGATGTCATCGGTTCCTTTCCCCCTGTATTTCAACAATAACTATATCTAAGCAAATAAAATAGCTCAGGGGGGAAAAAAATAAAAGCCTAATCAAGGGCTTCCCTCGGGGCTCAGATGGTAAAGAACCTGCCTGCAGTGCAGGAGACCCAAGTTCAATCCCTGGGTGGGGAAGATCCCTTGGAGAAGGGAATGGCTACCCACTCCAGTATTCTTGCCTGGAGAATTCCACGGACAGAGGGGCCTGGCGGGCTACAGTTCATGGGGTCCCAGTCAGACACAACTGAGTGACAAACCAGTTCCAGTCAAAAGATGTGTGTGTCCAAAGACAGTTTAAAACATAAGAGTACAGCTTCTGATAGTCACATGTACACATTTCAAAGTAATATATCAATCTTCAGCTGATCAGCAGGTAAAATCGAGAGCAAACTTTCAGAAGCTTATGGAATTCTGCGCTGGTAACTTTATCATTCCTATATGGCGAGCGCTCTGAACCTGGCATTTTTGCAAGTTCTCAGCTTGAACTGGCCAGAGTTCAGACAACCCATGTGATCTGAGGGGCCTAAGAGAACACTTCTTTTTCCTCTAGCATCTCTCAGGTGATCACACAGTTTCATTCAAAAATTAATTTAAAAGTGACTACTGTGTGCCAGGTTCATTTTGACCTCTGATTAGAAGTGCCAATCTATTTCCAGAAATTAAGCTGTCCAATTTGAAGTTTTCCAGCCCACAAATTAATTTTCAATATTTTTTTTTTCCTTTTAGTCACTTGGAAATCCAAGTATAGGAGGAAAAAAAAAACTATTTATATGCTGTAAATTTCCACTTAGCTCATTAAAATACAGTAGGGTTTTTGGAAATAGGGGAAGAAATGGATATTTCACGAATATTTGAAGTGTTCAGCACTTTTTTTTTCCTTAGAAAAAAGGAAGTGACATTTTGCCAGGCATAAACATACATAAACCCCAAAGATGAAACGTACTTAAACCCCAGAGCTCACAAGCCTCGGTGACTGCCAAAATGAGAAAAATGAGTTTCTTGTCCAAAGGTAAAACTGACAGGCTAGGGCCGGGTGATTTGTAAACCATCTCTTTTAAGCTTAAGCAACAGATCCTTTGCCTCCTTGTCATTGATTTACTGATTCTAAGTCATCAATAGCATTAATCCGTACCTGCCTGGGGACCTATTACAAATGACTTTGAAGATGGTGTGAAGGAAGAGTTTATTATAAGACCACAGCGTTATTACCAGGGAGACCTTCTCTGCTATCTTCTTTGGCAGGATTCTACCTGTGACAACCCCCAGCCCAACCCCCTGCCTCATAAGGCTGCAGTTTTCTCCTTCTAGATCCTGGTTGCTTGTTTCTTTGGGTGGGGACTGAGTCCCCCTAGGTTTGCTTCAACTATGGCTTGGTTCTCTTCAGAGTCCTGGGTGAGCTAATAAAACCCAAATTTGCTGATGAGGAAAAAGGAAAAGTATGTTATGGGTTAAAATAATACAAGAGTCTATTTTTTCCGCTGTGTTGTGATCCATAGAAATCACCCTGAGCCTTTTCTCTTTCTTCTCTGCCTGGGAAGCCAATTGCTTTGATTGCAGTGATATGAGCTAGCTAAAATGACTTGCCCTTGCTTGTGAGGCAAATGGAACATGCTAATAGAACTTATCGCATTACCCGATGCAAAAGTGCCATAGCTCATTACTTTAAGATAAAAGGATATCATTGCAGACGGCAAGCAGAATTGACTTTCTGAGGCCCGACTTGATGATGATTTAATCAACTGCTCTCTTTCACTTCTCATCTCTGCGCCTGTCGGTTTCACAGGTGCCGTTAAATGAGACACTCAGAAAGTGAGCGGAGGGAAAGAAATTGCTGTCATTACTTTTCAAGAAAGGAGGTATGCAAATTTTCGACAGAAAGATTGCGTTCATAATGGGCCTGGTAAAATACAAGGATCATGCTTGACAGGTGAGGGCAAGCCATTTGTATGTCCTTAAAGCAGAGCAACCTTCCTCGTTTAGAAATGTGCTCAGTAAGAGAAACGACAAATGAGAGGACTGGCGGGGCCAGGGAGCGGCAGGGTGGGACGGGCTGCACAGGGCCTGTGCTGGCCAGAGTTCACCGGGGGAGGGGGCTTCATATCTTAGGGAAGCCTGAGGAGCAGCTAACAAAACCTGGTAGCTCTTCATCTGAACCAATCCGCCAACGAGCTCTTGAAAGACCACCTTAATCTCCTTCATCTGTAACTGTGGAGCCAGCTGGCCTGGGTTCAAATCCTACCCAGATGGCACATGAACTGTAGGACCTTGGACAAATTACCTTCTTTCTGTGCCTCCATGGTACCTTCCCTGATGGCTCATATGGTAAAGCGTCTGCCTACAATGTGGGAGACCTGGGTTCGATCCCTGGGTCGGGAAGATCCTCTGGAGAAGGACATGGCAACCCACTCCAGTACCCTTGCCTGGAAAATCCCATGGACAGAGGAGTATGGTAGACTGCAGTCCATGGGGTCGCAAAGAGTCGGACACGACTGAGCGACTTCATTTTCACTTTTCTGTGCCTCAGTTCCACTGTCAAATGGGGCTATTGATAGTATCAAGCTCAGGAGGATGCTGAGAACTTTCATTACATGAATAAATATATTTTATACACACATGCACATATGAAATGGGCTTTCTAGGTGGCATTAGAGGTAAAGAACCTGCCTGCCAATGCAGGAGACATAAGAACCTCAGGTTTGATTCCTGGGTTGGGAAGACCCCCTGGAAAAGGGTACGTCAACCCAATCCATTATTCTTGCCTGGAGAATTCCATGGACACAGGAGCCTTGTAGGGCTACAGTCCATAGGGTCGCAGAGTCAGACATGATTAAAGGGACTTCAGTTCAGTTGCTCAGACGTGTCCAACTCTTTGCAACTCCGTGAATTGCAGCATGCCAGGCTTCCCTGTCCATCACCAACTCTGGGAGCTTACTCAAACTCATGTCCATCGAGTCAGTGATGCCATCCAACCATCTCATCCTCTGGCGTCCCTTTCGCTTCCCGCCTTTAATCTTTCCTACCATCAGGGTCTTTTCCAATGAATCAGTTCTTCCCATCAGGTGGTCAAAGTATTGGAGTTTTAGCTTTTCATCAGTCCTTTCAATGAACATTCAGGACTGATTCCCTTTAGGATTGACTAGCACATATATATAACAAATATTGGGTTGGCCAGAAAGTCTGTTTGGGATTTTCCATAGGCTCAGATGGAAAAACCCAAAGGAACATTCTGGCCAACCCAATATATATATGCACGCGTGCATATTCAGTAGCTAAATCATGTCTGACTCTGCGACCCCATGGACTGTAGCCTTCCAGGTTTCTCTGTCCATAGAATTTCTTAGGGAAAAATACTGGAATGGGTTGCCATTTCCTTTTGCAAGTGATCTTCTTGACTCAGGGAGTGAACCCACGACTCCTGTGCTGGCAGGCGCATTTTTTACCCAAGTCACCTGGGAAGTCCCAATATTTATGTAATAAACATAAAACGGATTAGAACCGTGCCTGATATACAGAAAGTGCTCAAGAGGTGTTAAAGATCATTTGGTCATTTATTATGCAACAAAGATTCAGTTTTCCATTTTAAAAATCTTTTTAAGAGTATGCGTGCCAGGTGGCTAGAAATCTGACTGGTTCTAGTTTAGATAAAATGCAGTTCTCCCGGATGTCACATATATAAGTCTTGCTCCCAGCAGATGGTGAGTTCCTCAGAGAGTAGTCTGGTGTCCCCAGATTCATCAGAGGGCCCAGTGCAGTTTTAAAGATCCTGAAAAATGCTTATTAGTGCTTTGATGATTTGTGGGTTCCCTCCCTCCTTCCTACACATTCCACAGATCCGTTACTTCCTGTGGAGCGCCAGCCCTTAGAGGAAGCTCCCCTGAGCAGGAGGAAATGTCTGTCTTTCTCTGGGAACTTCAGGTGATCACCATGTGCCCCAGCCATGGTGAGGCATGGGGGAGCCACTCCACAAAGACAAGCGTGGCCTGAATCACCTTCAGGAAGGCAGAATGAATCTGAAGAGATTAGATGATCAGAGAAAAAGGAACAGAGGTGATTTTTTCATACACTTTGCCTTCAATAGGTAATTGTTCTATTTTCTCCAACACTCCAAGTAAAAGCATCTTTCTTAAAGAGCTTGTAACTCCGAGTTCTTTTTCCCTTGGTAATGAAGCTGCTACAAACCATTCTTCTCTCCAGCCCCTAAGGTTATGAAGCAATGAATGTAGTTCCTGCTTTCCACGCTAACTGCACCTTCAATTCCCTGTCAAAGGGACAATGTCCACCTCTGGCAAAAAAAAGGAGGCCCCACAACAGCAGAGCAGCTCCAAGCTGTCTTTTCCAGAAAAGCCTGGTTCATGACGTGCACTTCACATCTTTCTTGGTAGGGATTCTCCCTAGGATGATCGCAAAAGCATTTTCCCCTAAAATGAAAGCCAACAGCTATCAGTCATCTAAAATGAATGTCCTGACAACAGCCCTGGGAGGGAAGGATGGCGACCCCTAATTTTCGAGATGAGAAGTTAAGCCTTCCAAGGACAAGAGGCAGTATGGGAACCCAGTTCTGTCCTCCAGAGTGCGTGCTCCCAGCAAGTGCAGCACACCGCCTCACGCTCTCCGACGCGCCATGCAGTGCGGCCCTCCAGCTGTGAACTCGAAGATGCGAACGTGTCCCTGGATGCCAGTGGTGCTGACCTGCTGTACTTATCAAGGTACTGTACTGGAAGGTTCAAATGTTTTCTTTATTTTTATGTATTATTTGTGTGAAAAGTATTATAAACGATTACAGTACAGTACTATATAGCTGATTATGTTGGTTGGGTACCTAGGTGAACTCTGTCAGACTTCTGAACAACTGAACTTATGGATGTGCTCTTGAAAGGAACGCGTTCATATGGAGGTGACTTAGTGTACAAAGGAATTGCTTTAAAAATATCTTCCTGACTGACAGCTCAGCAGAGGGTAAGTAGAGGCAGGCTGAGACTGAAGAGGGTGTGGTGACTGTAAGCAGCAGTGAACGCAGCACATCAACCACGCCTCCGCTCTAGCCCAGACGGCTCTCCCTTAAGAGCAGGACCGAGCACAGAGCCCACTCATTAAATCTGAGGCTGACCTCAGTTCGGATTCTGACCCCTCCATTTAGCAGCCAGGCAATCCTGGGAAAGGTACTTAACGTCTTGGCATGCATGCCTGTTCTAAGTCCTGTTACTGGACCACATGGACTGGAGCCCACCAGGCTCCTCTGTCCACAGAATTTTCCAGGCAAGGATACTGGAGTTGGTTGCCATTTTCTTCCCCAGGGCACCTTCCCAACCCAGGGATGGAACCCAAGTCTCCTGTGTCTCCTGCATTACAGGTAGGTTCCTTCCTGTTGAGCCATTGGGAAGCCCCTAATATCTTGGCACCTACTCTTTTTTTTCTTTAACCTGTAAAAGGGGACTATACCTACTCCATAAGACTTTTGTGAGAATGAAATAAGTTCAAGCATATGAAAGCAGCCAGAGAGAAATGCTAATAGTTTTGTTTTTTTCCAACTCTTTCCTAAAAGATATGTTGTATCACACACAGAAATGAGGTAACTTAATAGTCATTTAAATGCTGGGTTGGATTTTGTATCATTTTATTGCCAGAGGGAAAATCATATTCTGCAAGGATTTCTGCTTGGGAGGTGTTTGAAGACGTGATACTATGCTGCACAAAAGCAGAAACAATAACCTAAACAAACAAACAAAAGGAGAAACCCCCACTGCCTCTCAAAGAGAACAACAGGAATCTTCCCGGTAACAAATGGTTTTATTTCATGCATAAAATACCAACAAGGAAAGACGCTTTAGAATTCAATTTACTAAGCATTCCTTTTGGTTCTTACTGCATAATTCTGAAGGTTAACAGAATTTGGACTTATCCTTCAGTCAAACAGTAGTCAGTAACCCTATGCAGAAGGGCTTCCTTGGTGGCTCAGATGACAAAGAATCTGTCAGCAATGCAGGAGACTCAGGTTCGATCCCTGGGTCAGAAAGATACCCTGGAATAGGAAATGGCAACCCATTCTAGTATTCTTGCCTGGAAAATTTCATGGGCAAAGGAGTGTGGTAGGCTACAGTCCTGTCCAGGCTGCAGAGAGCTGGACACAACTGAGCACCATTTATCCTTTTATTAACCCTATGCATAGGGCCTAAGTAAAATGCATAGATCTAAGATGTGGAATCTATAGTTGTAGATTATGCACTGTGCAAATTATGACTCATGCTTTGACATCATTAAGATGTTCATTCAAATTCAAACTGGCAAAATAAATAAGTGTACAGATACATAGAAGAAATATAAAAAACTCAAGTGATTATCAGTGCAACTAGGAAAGCCAGTCATTTTGGAATTTGTCCAGAGACCTTGACCAATCAGAATTAGGGGCTATTTGTATAGCCCTTTGCAGAGAGTTTATTTACATATAAGATCTATTTAAGGGTGGAGCTAAAAAAATCAGCCAACAGAGTAACCTTGGGAAGAGACCAAACTTTTGAAAGCATTGACTTTGGTAACTTCAGAAATGGTGAATAACTGAGAGACTATAACTAAAGTGCTCATCACTCAGTGCACACTCAGCAGTCCAGCAGAGGAGGTCTACCCACCCTGGCACACAAGGACATGTGTGTGCCCTTTTCCACAGGTATGGGCTTCTCTCTCCAAACCTACTTCAGAGTTTGCTTGCATCTTGCTCTTCCTAAACCTGGTAGCTAGTCCATGCTCAATAAATATGTGTGAAAGAATGAATTCATAAAGTACGTGAGTCAAACATCTCAGGGAAAGTGTCACAGAAAGTGTTTAATTAAGGAAACCAGTCAGACACGACTGAGTGACTTCCCTTTCACTTTTTCATGCACTGGAGAAGGAAATGGCAACCCACTCCAGTGTTCTTGCCTGGAGAATCCCAGGGACGGGGGAGCCTGGTGGGCTGCCATCTATGGGGTCACACAGAGTCGGACACGACTGAAGTGACTTAGCAGCAGCAGCAGCAGTGACTGAACAGCAGTTGATGGAATGGATGCTAATGTGTTCGAAGGTAGTGGCTATCTGAATGCATCTATGAGAAAGAACGTCAGTGTATTTTCGAGATAAAAGTAAATTCTAAAAAAATAACACCATACACTTGTAAAAATCCAATGTTCAGGTTATTCTTTTAAGGAAATGAGGAAACTTGAAATCCTAAAGTATTTCTTCTTAATTTGGACTCATTTCAAGCCAACGGAAAGCAACTCGACTTGAACAGGAACAGGGTGCTCTCATATTGCTAAAACATAACAGCCACATTATCAACTTCCCACCAATCAGATTTTCTATTTTGTTTTTAAACTGCAAGATGGTGAAAGGAATAGAAATATGGCTTGAGGCAAACTGATTTACAAATGTCAGGAGGTAGTTCAAGGAGATCTGAAGACATGTTGAACTGCTGTATCACAAAACTAAACCCTGATTCCTTTCCTGCTTCTCTTTATGAGGCTTAACGTTTGCTCCTCTTAGAATTCATCGCTTTCATAACTAGGATTTTAAATTAAATTATACGTAACAACAGTCTTTATTTTAGAATGGCTTGAAAACTCCGTCTTCTATATCATAAACAAGGAAGGCTAGGATTACTATAAATTGTCTGCAAGAAAATACAAATTGCCAAGATAGAAACACCCACTGGCCTGCCAGTCTCAAGTTTCCTGTTTTGACATACTATATGCAGTAATTTGGTATCCACAATCTCTTATTAGAAAATGAATGTGCTATTTTTCTGAATGCTGCAATTACAATAATTGAATTTAAAATGGGGATTGAGTTTCTCTCTTTGGAGGAAAAGAATAATTGTGTATTTCTGATTAAAATCAAGGGGGACTGAAAAGAGGTTGTACAAATTCCAGCTGCAGTCTCCCCAAGTGACTCCTCGTCAGGCCAGAGAAAAGAAACATTTGGAGGCAGAGAAATGGACCACCGCCTAAGCAGTAGGCACTGTCTCTGCGCTTCCTTTGCTTTGCTTCCTGGCCTTCAGTCACAACACCCCTGTGACAGAGGCAATCACGTTTTAAATGGCAGCCATACTGGAGTTCCCCAGTGCGTCAAAAATTAAGAGTTAAAATGCAAGGAAAACAAACATCTCTTTGTGTTGAAAATGTCTGTCCCCTTTTAGACTGCCAACATTTTGGAATTTTCTCTTTTCTTCATTGTAGGATTTCTCCTCCTGATGAGGGGAAATATACTGATAGAAGGATTGGGGGGCTGAGAGGGAGAAGAGATCCAACACTTTTATAAAGGGCTCAGCCTGTTTTGTCTTACAGAAAAATTATACAGAAAGTCACCTTTAAGGTTCAAATGTAAAAAAGGACAAAAGAGATGAAGAGAGGGCTATCTTGCCTTTGGAATGCCTTTCTATTTTATGTTGGATTGATACCATTCAATCTGAAAGCTCCATTTATTCAAGAGTGAAGGTAAAATTTAATCTCATTAGACCCTCCTAAATATTCCTCAAAATATAGCTCCTTGAGAAAAAATATTTCCAACACAGAGTGAGCCAAGAATTACCTCTTTGTACTGCTTATTATTTTTTAGTGGCTTTATTGACATATAATTGACATGAATAAACTGCCCATATTTCAAAGGTACTACTGGAGACACACAGGCATACACCCATGAAACCAGCACTGCAATCAGAGGAGTGAGCACGTCCACTGCCCGCAGGTTTCCTTGTCTCCTTTGCTATCCCTCCATCTTCTCCCTGCGGGCACCACCTTCACATCTCCTGCAACCACTGATCCGCTTTCTGTCACTATAGATGAGATTGCACATTTTCTAGAGTTTTACACAAATGGAGTCATGTAGTACTGAGTGTACTCTTTTTGTCTGGTTTCTATCATTCATGCTTACTATGTGGATGCCTAATTAAAAGGGGACCTTCTAGCTCCATGCGGAAGGCAGTCCTTGGAGATTGCCTTGCCCAGGGTTTTACTGTCATCCGCCAGCAATAGGACCGATTACTTGGTCTTACTTTATTCTTAGGCTTTATTATGTACTTCAGTAATCAATAAGCACTTCTATGGCAGAGGGTTTATTCCACCCTATAAATCCAAGGAGGAGAGAATGATATTAAGACATCAGTATGGATGGGCTCTGCTGCTCTGTAACACCACGAGGAAAACGCGAGCAACAGATTTAAATCTAGGAAGGTTACGGAGCAGTCACAGCTCCTGGCTGGTTGGCAGGGATCGTAAAAGACTCAGGCAAGATCTACAGCAGTGCACTGTGAACCGATGGGACTCCCAGAGCAAAAACCCAAACTGAGAAGGCAATACTGGTCGTCTTCCCAGGAAGAATTATAAGCACTGACTTGAGTGGAATGTGAAGAGCCCCTCTCAAAAAATCCAAAATATTTCTTAACAGAACAAATGAAATGGTAGAGAACAAATACTGATTGCAGGCTGGCTGTGTAGAAAAAGTCCGGCTCTGGTTGGGGAAGAAGCCTACTTGGTCATCGCCTGGCAGTCTCAGGAGGCTCCTGATTCTCTCTCCTGCAACTCCTGGTCCCAGGGCTCCGAGGGAATGATCACCAGAGCATCTTTTCTCTGGCTAGCCCTTGGAGACTCATCCCTTCTTTAAAAAGCAGAGAGGTCAATTCATGGGAGAGGAACTATAAATGGCTAATAAACATATGGGGGAAAAAATGTTCAGCTTCGCTGATAATCAAAGAAACACGGAGTAAAAAGGAGATATATTTCTTTTTCACTGATCAAACAAAAAGAAAAATGTAACTGCTGATACACAACGTTGGCAAGGTTGCAGTAAGGCAGACACTCATCCACTTGTGAAGGAATGTCAGTTTTCTATCTGCAAAATAATTCTGCATGTGTAGTAAGAGCCTTCACGCTTTTCATGTTACTTAAGCAACTCTTCTCTTGCTATTTATCCAAAAATGAACAAAAATGTCTATATGAATTTGTTTACAAATTTCATCATGCAATTACAAAACAATGTGATGAAATGTTATGTATGTGGCTATTGTTAGGCGTGTAGAAAGAGACGGGATATATGCTATGACACACTTACATATATTCCCTTTTTTAACCTTACGCCACCTCCCGAATCTCTCCCCATCCCCACTGTGTGGGTTTTAGTATTTCAGTTTACAGTGAGAGAGTGAGAATTGAGGATTGAAAACATTAAGTAACTTGCTGTGAGTCACAGAACTGTAAGAAGAGGTTGCAGGCATTTTAATCCATATATTTCTAAATCTCTGGATGAATACAGTACACAGACTTCATGAACCTAAATGTCCCCAAACTGAGGAACAGACTGATGTAACAGTGCAGTGTTCACCCATAAAAATAATCTTCCTAAGGAATTTTATTAACAAGGGAAAAATGATCATGGTTATGGAAAAGTTAAAATAAAATCCTAGAAGTGATCTTCCCTCGTGGCTCAGATGGTAAAGAATCCACCTGCAATGGGGGAGACCTGGGTTCGATCCCTGGGTTGGGAAGATCCCTTGGAGGAGGGCATGGCAACTCACTCCAGTGTTCTTGCCTGGAGAGTCCCATGGACAGAGGAGCCTGGCGGGCTGCAGTCCATGGGGTCGCAATGAGTCGGACATGACTGAGCGACTAAGCACAATCCAGCATAGAAGTGATCTTAGGTGAGTCACATACACTTGCTCAGGTTTACTTTCATTTTCTCATCAATAAATTAGGGGTAATAGTATCTGCAAACTCTGGGAGATGGTGAAAGACAGAGAAGCCTGCCG